>WBMY01004855.1:295027-392569 GCA_013397315.1 Donacobius atricapilla | reverse complement strand
GATTTAGATTAGGCCAATGGTGTATTGTAAACTTAGCCTTTGCTTTTGCTTCTCACAACTGTGATTCAAAATCAGAGCTGAACTAGGACTTGGTTTTAGCGTTTCAGTGCCAGGAAGGTTAACGGGTTATTGACAGCTTTAGGAATGAAATGTCAGGCAGGAAATTAGAGCAAACATACATCATGAGCCAGCACACAGCATGGCTGGTTTCAATAGAGGCGGCAGCTCCTCTGTAGTAACGCCCCCACTAATAGTGGCATTATCACTGCTTCCAGATGGCATCAGCAGAAACACACTGAGCTTTTGCAGGGACCTATAATTTATCCTGATCCCTTCCTCCTCTGGCTTCACCCAGAAGGAAGGCAAGCAAGTGGTACCACAGCCAACCCCGACTGTTTTCTGGTTTTCTTTTTTTTTTTGCCAGGAAGTGTGAGGTGGGGAAGGATCACATCTGGGGGTCCCTGGAGCCCACCAACAGTGACTGCTCTGAGCCTTGACGGGATGGGAGCATCCACAGCTCTTCTTACCCACCCACTTCCTTCTGATTTCACTGTGTCACTTGTACTGGGCTGGTCCATGCTCCAAATCAGAAGGCAGATTGCAGCTCCTTTGCCCTCCTTTTAGATCCTCACTCTGCCCCTTCATTTTTTCTTTTATTGTTAAATCAGCAAGCAACCTGGTCTACTGGGAGGTGCCCCTGCCCATGGCAAGGAGTTGGAATGTTATTATCTTTAAGGTCCTTCCCAACCCAAACCATTCAGTGATTCTATGATTTTATTACCTAAGTGTATGTGCATTCTCAATGAGTTTTACTCAACCACTGAAAAAAATATCATTTTATCACAGGTAAAAACTTAGAAAACTAAGAAATGGGAAATGTTTCTAACTGTATTCTTGAAAAACCATGTTCCTTGAAAAAATGGATAAACTGTGTTAGTTTTTAGAGTAAGTATGAATTCAAACACATTTGAGAAGTTGATAAATAAGGTGTGGGTCCTAAATAATCAATTACAGCAAATAAATATTTTTCTTGTGTACTAATATAAAGATGCAACACTGTGAAAAAGAATGTCTCCAAATATACTGAGATGATGCAAGGTTATTTTCAGCAAGCTCAGATCTTAATGTTTCCTGAAAGTAGGAGATACAGATGGCAATTCTAAAAAATTTGCACTTCTCAAAATACATTAAGAACTTTTGCACATCTCATTTTAAACCCCTAGGTTACCTCAGCAAACATATATCTTTAAAAAGGTATCTACTTTTCACATTTAAGTGGATAGAAAAGGAACAGCATGCATTACCAATGTATTTCTTTGCCATGTCTGTCTTACACATTTTGGAGGAAGAAGTGGGAAAAGAAAGAAGGATCCAGTTGCTTCTAAGCTGTTTGGTTTTGAAATGTTTGGGTATTTCCAAAAGCCAACTCTGGCGCCTTAAATTTTGCTTTCATCAAAAACATGGTAATTCAAAATAGCTAGCTGAGTTTTGGTCAGTGTAGCAGCAGGTCTCTTCATAGCTTTTTTTTTTTTTCTTTTTTTTTTCTTTTTTTTTTTTTTTCTTTTTTTTTCTTTTTTTTTTTTTTTCCTAAGTAAACACCCATGATTTATGGAATATTTTGTTTCAATTATTTTGACTTTGCCTTTCACCTCTTTGACCTAGAAAATTGAGAGTGCTTTAATAACCAGTGTCCTTGTTAGAAATGTATTATGTGGCTCATTCTGGAACAGCAAGTCAAGTATGTGGCAGAGTATAAGGAATTTCAATGTAATTTGTTTGGAGAGGCTGTTGCTTGACAAACCTTTTCTGAACAGGCTACATGGTAAATGAGAAGTTGGAAGTCTCAGGGTTGGGATGGATAATGGACAATAGATGCTTTCACTTCTGGTGCCTGTTCAAATCCAATCTGTCAAAGACTAAAAATTGTTCCCTTTTCAGACTGGGCAAGTGGCCTGTGAGTAAGTGGTTGGTTGACTCTGCCTGGTGCCTGATAAAATTTGCCAACAAGTCAAAAATGTCCCCCTGTTTGACTCCCTGGCCCAGTTGTTTCAAAAGCCAAAGCTGAGTCTGCAGCTATTTTCCCTTCCAGATCAGGACCAAGATGTTTTATTCATCTGTCTTTTTATCTATTAATTTATTTGTTATATTTTGTTTCCCCCTTTTTTGTCTCTGTAACACCTGTTGGAAGTACCACATGGAACACAGCAAAAAACAGTTGTTTTCTTGAGGATTAAAGAACTTCCTCCCCCAGCAGAGATCAGTGGTTCACAGTGGGTGGGTGAGGATCAATGATTCACCCCATCAACAAGCACTCCTGGAGGAATAAATGCCCCCCCAGAACACCCTCTGCTGCAATATCTTCTCATTTGCTTGGGGCTTTGTGAGACTCAGTCGTACTTTTCAGTTGAATCATGGCCAGCTTAAGACAAATGAAGGAAATATGGAGCAATTAAGTGACACCAATTTATCAAGAACAAATAAGAATTGGGTGGTAAAGATGGCTTGTGAGTTCATCCAGTCTGAGCATGTCACCATTTCTTGGATAGAAGGCCCAGCCTTTCAGCAGGAGAATGTTCCCACAAAGGTGAAGTGGTTTTGAGCAATTTCTTCAATGGACTGGACACCAGCAGGCTTTTCTCTCTCTGACACCAAGGTGGCGAGTGGCCTTTTTTTTCTCTTTCTTTCTTAATTTTTTCTCCTTAAGCAAACTGAATAATGACAGGGGAAAAAAAAAAAAAAAAGAGAAAAATACATGCTTTGTTTATATTTGATATCCAAGATTGGACTTTAGCTTTTGGGAGGTATCAAAGCTCCCCCAAGCTTTTGAGGGCTCTCTTGTGCCCTGAGTAACAACTGCTGGCTGCTCCCAATTGATGTTTAGGATTCTCCTGCTCCTATTCACAAGCACTGAGTTTCTATCTTGTGTGGGCAATGCCCTCCTTAGTATTGCCAAAACTCTTCAGGTGCCCTACAACAAGTAGTAGGTCTGTTTTTCTACAGTTTCTGCAACAACTGCAGATATATTTGTATACCCCTAAGGTGGTTAGGAGAGGATGAAGTAAATTTTGGATGGAATTATTTTAAGGCACAGAAGCGCTTCACTTCTGTACAGGGGGGATGGTGCTGGTAAGAGACAAGGATCTGCAGAAATCAGGTTGGAAAGAAAAACAGCAGAGACAGATAGACTTGTGAAAAGGGAGTGGAAATTATGAGTTATGGCAAGATGGGAAAATGGGCTGGAAACCAAAGGGAGGATAAGCTGAACTGGAGGGCAGACACAGATAAATAGAAGGATAGATTTAATTAAAGTGTAGCAGAGTAGAGTTGGTAATAAAGAGTTGGTAAAAAATAGAGTTGGTAATAAAGACCTAGGAAAAAAATGGTTTTCTGAGGAACAGGAAAAGGTGAACAGGAGAATATGATGAGAGGAAAAAAAAAAGAAAATCATTCAGGTTTTTAATATTATTCAGTTTCTTGTAGTTTTTAAGAAATGAGTTAATAGTGGTGCACCTTTTAGAAAGCTGAAAAGGAAGTAACAATGAAAAAGCAAAGAGGAAACATTTAACTAGATATTATTTAAGGTTTATTTTTTAGTCTATGTAAGGTTTTAGCCACGTAGCCCCTGGTAAAATGGCCAGCTAAGATCAGTAGCTGGTTTTCAAAATCTCAGCATTAGTGTTTATTTTGTAGAAATGTTAGATATTATATTATATTATTATTATGCAAAAGATATATAATAAACAATGGCAAAATATACCAACTGATATGTATGTATATTACTAAGATTGGTTGCATGAAAAAACAATGGTCCAGTATAAATTAAATATAGACTAGCCCAGATGGTTCCATACCTTGTCTGAAAACAAAAGCCTAGGGAAATAGAAAAAAATGATTTTTTTTTTTTCATCACAAACTCCGTGTATGTTCAGGTTCTTATTTATTTTGAAGTTTACTTTTGAAATAAGATAACTTTGTGGTTTAGGAAAGGAGTAGATGAGATGACAAAATGTCTCAATTACACATTAAACTCTTAGAAAGTCACACCTGCATTCATGACTTGAGTGTTAGAATAGCTCCAGCATCCAAGAAATATTGGGATTTGTAAACATCTTGAGTACAGCTAGGGTGATGAACTCCTTGGCAAAATATGGGGCAACAGTTCAATTCTCTACCCAATGACTGTATGTTTTCAAGACCTACCTATGAACCTGTGTGTGTGACTATGTCCCAGTGTCCAAAAAATAGGTCTTAGCCCCACTGAGGTGCCTCAGATTCTTCTTCCCTAAAAATCATGATCTTGTGTTAGAAAGAATTTTTCTTCCCACCCATGAGGGTTGAGGGAGAAGGTGTTGAACCCACCAGTTGGTGCAGGATGATAATCTGTAGTAATCTCTACTGATTTAATCTTGTCTTCTCCATCTCATAATTTTAGCATCTCAAAACCTAGTCTGACTTCTCTTGGCCACTTACTCCAGTGTTTCTGTGTCATACACTGGTGAAACAGGAAGCTGAAGAGTCAAAATGCTCCCCATCAGTGGGCTGAGTGGAGTGTATTCGTGCCCTGACAGTGAAAATCGGCTTCTTCCTTGGCAGTACGTGCTGCTAGAGGCTTCTAGGCGGTGTCATTTTCAGACATGTTGTCTTTGTAGATTCCTGCCACAATGTGAGAACACTGATGAATGGAGGGGGAAGGGACCAACCTTCCCTTTACCATATGGGAAACATCTGTAATGGGCAGCAGGGCTCTCTCTAAAGAAATGTGTTGTCGTTTCATAGTTTCTTCAAAGTGTTACATAGACAAAAGGTATCAACTTGAATTTTTATCAGCCTTGAGCCTGCCTCTGGAGCCAGGCATTCACCGTAATGCCAAAGTATTCTTTTAAATGAGACAGCCAGTAATGTTTTAAACTGTCTCACCCAAAAAGAATGTAACATCCACTGGAAAAGTATAGAGTAGTCAAAGTGCTCCAAAAATAAAACAAAAGAAACAATATCATGCCCTTTTATTGTGGCCCCTTAACTCTAGTCCTCTGAGAGCAGTGCTGATTGATGTCAGTGATGCAACCTAAAAATTAATGTCAATTACCCAAAACAAAATGCATATAAGTGACTTCAGGGTCTAATTTCATTCCACAAAAGCCAGGAAATCAGAGCTACTGGAGAGACGAAAACCTGGATTTCACATTCCCATCTTAGCAACTGCCATTCTGCTGGGGGGAAAAGGAGAAACAAAGGAAAAAGAAGTTATACCATTACAATAAATAATGTGATGGAGACAACAGCTCTCTCTTTGCCGAAGCCTGGATCCACTGGGTCCCATTAGGTTTAAATCCAGGAACTGCAATGTGTTCAAGGTTTGGGGCTCAGTTACTTCCCTACCACCTTTCTGCTTTTTTAAAATATAAACTCTTTTATTGTTTTAGTGAACAATAACAATTTATGAGAACTAAGTAACTCTTCATTTACAGTAATTATTTAGTGTTCTTTTATTTCCAGCCAGTGGAAGTGGAGATGTTGCTTTCAGCATGATGAGCCCATATTATCTATTTGGTGCAATAATTGCACATCCAAAGGGGATCGACCCCGCACTCTCTGATAAATGAACATGCAGTAATCGAGATGTTCTGGTGTCAGCATATGCACAAATCAAAATGTTCTAACATCAAAGAAGTACGTATGAAAAAATTCCATACAGGATTTAAATATTCCTCGATGTTATTAAAAAAATATGGGCTGTGATATCATGAAAAGCCCATGGTGGGGTTACAAGCGAGTAATCCATCTCTCTATTCCTAAATCCATATATAGTGACTGAACAATGGCAATCAGCCAGAAGAATCTCATGGCCTGCCCAGTTTGTCTTCAGACAAGTATCACTTTTATAAATGTGCATATAAATGTGTGTCTGCTCTTAAACTGGATACAAGGGAAACAGATGAGACGCAGTAAAGAAGAAAAGAGAGTTTGATGTGATGGGTCAGACCACTGAGATATTGTTGATGGCATTGGTCTGTCCTTACATTTCAAAATAAGTTTCACTTAAGTAATGTGCCATAGGAAGTGACATGTGAAATTAGGTCTTGGGCGGGGGGCGTGGGGGTGTATAGCATGAAGGTTCTGAGTGTGCCGAGTTAGGGCATTTGCTTCACAAAGTAAATATTATTTGCCCACCTACAATCAATCAGTCAGAAACTAGTCACTTCTAGGAAAGACATTTTGGAATCCTGATATTCTCAGCAACCATCCAGTGTCCCTGGGATGACCCATTTGGCCAAGATGTTAGGCAGGTACGAAACATGGACAGAAGGACAATTAGAAAGTTTAAAGATAACTTGAGCTGTACATTGGAGAGATTTGAAGTCTGTGTCCACTTGTGAACCAGCTTTTCCAACATATGATTGTGGATATAATGTCATTTAAAAAGTGCAGTGTAATGAAAAGCCTTCCCTTCCTTGGGATCCCAAGTTCCTTGTTGCATTCTTGCAGCTTGTAACCTGCCCGCAGCTCTCTGAAAGTGCAGTGAGGGCTCTGCTGTGTGCAGGCTGCCCAACACAAGAGCCTGCAAGGCTTTGGGCGGTGTTCCCACACTCCCAATGTTCCACTGGCATGCTTTGTGCTCATCAGACCCTGCTAAGCACAGGAAGGAGCTTGTCTGTCCTGCAGGTAGGAAGTGCTGGGGAGAGCAGCAAACAAAGCCATCCCCAAGTCCAGCTCCTCATGTGCTCAGCCTATTTCAGCATTGAGACCAAATTGCAGGAAGCAGTGAGCCAGGGCCACAGTCACCCAGACCCAGTTGGGTTCTGGTGTTTTTCAAAAATCAGAGAATCATTTAGGTTGGAAAAGCTCACCAAGATCAGTGAATCCAATGATTAACCTATCACTGCCAAGCCCAGCACTAAAACCAGTCGCCAGGTGTCACATCTATGCATTGACCGCTTCATTCTTCTTACCTATTTTTTCCTTCTTCTATTTGCTTTGCATGTGTTGAAGAAATCATTCATTCATATTCCTTTCTTTTCCAAATCCTCATGCTTAAGTCTGGCTTGAATGGGAGGAGTCATTACATTGCCAAGACTGACCCAGTGCTTAAATGGGCTGTGACTTAATGGAGAAGCATCCTTCTGTAATTATCACCAATTACTAGTGAAGTGTTAACTGTTCAAAGCAATGAACTGCTCTACTTTGTATTTTTTACAGGCATATTGGATTCTTTGCATAAGGAGTACGACATCCTGCATGTAATTAAAAAATAACCTTTAATTTCCTAAGTCAAATACCTGTATCAATACATGCCTAGATTAATGTTCAAATTAAGGATTGAGCTTTGTTTTGAAGGATAGGGGCATTTGGCTTTCATACTTAGTGAACCATTTTTTAAGTTTGGATTTGATCCTGATTTTCAGAAGTCCAGGAGGGACCAGGAAACCTATTTTGATTCAGGGCTATTTCTAATATAAATGTCATAAAACCTGGTAGGGTATAATAATTTATTCTGCTGCTAAAATATTGGTTTAACTGGTTAAACTGCCTCAGCACTTGGATTTTTTCTCCAGCGTGTTGCAGAAATACATGTGAAAGATCGATTGGATGCCATTCTGCAGCCTAATCCTAGGTAATTTATCCAGTTTTACCTGAGAGAAGGGTCCAAATATATGTCCTTCTGGTTTTAATCAGTCCAACTACAATTGATTCAACTTTTGCCTGAATAAGGAGTGAGTAAAAACTGAACAAGAGCCTCAAGATTTGGCTCTTATTCATTAACCTCAGGGCAGACTTCATTTTGTGTGATTTTTAAGCTATTAAAATGTTGGTTGGCTTCCATTTGAGCTCAAATTCCTAATATCACCAAATAATTATGTGTAGATGATGAAATGAAAAAACAGGCATGTAGTCTCCAAATGCGTTTCAGTCTGGGTGGCTGAAATGGCTCATAACATTCAATGCATGAAAATGGGGTGGATTGAATAAATTAGCAGAATCACAAAAGGAAACCACTATAGGAAATAGTTTTACACGTGTAATCACTGAAATACTCTAGTGAATGTGTCAATCTGTACTAAATAAATATATTTGTTTATAGACATGTTCTGTATTAGCTTCCAGTCTTTCACAGCACTTTGCCAAACAAAATCCCACTAGAAGTAGGATGTTCGCACCCGAGTAGGAGTTTCTTGAATAAATATTTTTTCTATATTGAGACCAAAACCACTTCTACAAATTTCAGACTTTGATTGAAATAGTATATTTCTTTTGCCTCTCTTTTTTTTTCTCTTTTTTTTACCCCCGCCCCCCCCTCTTCCCATCTCTTTCACTGGCAACCACTGATGCATTACCTTAACTCCTCTTACCTCCCACCGCTCCGGTGCACCGGCGCCCCTCTGCAGACAGAGCACATCAGTCAGGGCTGAACAGGGCGAGAAGTGGCCACACCCCAGTGCTGCCACCAGCAAAGGGCCTCAGAGCCTGAGAAAATACCTCTCTTCACAGACCTGAGCTGTTGGTTGGGCTCTCGTTTCCCCACTGAAATGCTCTGTTGAATCAAAGAGAGATCAAAAGTGCTGTGGCCTCTTCAGAGAGCATTTGCAGGATGCTTTCAGGAGGTGCAGGAGAAGTATGATGCAAAATGTCATTAGATGCTGCTTTTCATTAACGTTTCAGCAGTTTTAAGGGAAAAATGTAGGTGAACTCTGTTGGTTTGCCCAAATAATTTAATTTCAAAGTAATACCCACTCCTCCTGTGCAATAGCTGCCAATTTCAGAATCCTTTTCTATACGTCTGGTATTTTAGCCATTACAATGGAAGATATAATGCAATGAAAATAGTAATTATGGCATAGTATACAGTGTATTCAAAGTGTTCTGTATTAGCTGTGTAATCAAGCAATCCTCCAAAAAAGGTTTTCAGTGAGTGATAGTATTTCTGTTTCAAAGGCAGGGGGAATGGAAGCACAGAGGCTCTAAGTGGTTTGTCTGAGGCCACACAGCAAGTAAGTGTCAGAGCTGGGAGCAGAGCCCAGCCCTGGCTCCTGCCCTTGTACTCAGACGACTCTACCACACCATATTGTTTCCAAATAAATTTGCTCTTTAACTCCTATGCTGAGGTCATGAGCAGTGGTGGCACAGAGGGGGAATTTAACCTCTTCTGTCACTTCCTAGAAAAATCCCTGAGCTTCTACAGCAGTAGAAAAAAAACCTTAAAAGTTCAAGTAAAGTCATCCTTGGAGACTGGGAGCCATCCAGGTTGTTTGGTGCTGAATTGCTCTCAGGCTGAACAAGTTTTTGTTGTTAGTGGTGTATTTTCACATGGGAGTGCTGTGACTGTGCAGTGCCCTGAGTCATAAACAAGAGGTTTCAGTGTCCAGTCATACCTAAAGTCTCAAGACTTCCACTTTTAATTTAATTCTCAGACATAATAAAGTTCCCTGTATAAATTATTACTGCCATGCAGCTAAAGCAGAGAGTTGAAGCACATCAGGAGATGAGAGGTTGACCCTTGAGCAGCTGCAGGTGTTTTGACCAGTTTGATGTGAGACAGTAAAAATATAAGTGAACTAATTGCACTGCTCATGAGGAGATCGGGAACACTCAGGAACCATGGGATTTCCAGTTGGGGAGGGGATTAAGCTTTCCCAATTATGCTGGATTCCAACAGGTCAGATCCATCATGGTCTGGTGCCTTATGGAGACCTGCTGTGTGCTTTGCCAGCAGTGTGTCCTGGGCAGGCAGTTACGGGCCATCAGACCCACGGCAAGGGGAACTTGCTGTGTTTCAACTTTCTCCACAGGAGAAGCAGCTGATGCTGTCCAGGGAAGAGTAATGATGGAACCCTGCTACAGGTTTGCAGCCTGGAGGAGGTGATTCCTCTCCCTGACTGAATGGAGAGCAGCGTGTGGTTGAAGTAGGGCCCAGAACAAGAATTTCTATCAGTGTGCAAAGCAGCATCGCCTTTCCTCTGGCAATTAGAAAGGGTTTTTTGCTCTCAGACAAATAAAGCCCATTAAAGCTGATGGCAGTGATGGGAAAGACTTTGTGAAAATATGTTTGTTTTGCAAAGCTGGCTGCCAAGTATTGTTTTATAGTTCCGTTTTTTTCCTTCGTTCTCCACTGTTTACAGTACCCTCTGAGAGACTTAAAATGATCCTTCTCTCCCCACCAATTTTGTTCTTTTTTTTCTCTTGGCAGACACTGGAACCCCACTCCCCACACCCCAGTTCTTGCTGCAACAGAAGCCATGATCCTTTGGCTTTGTTTTTCTTTTTTACAGTACCAGCCCAGCCCTGAGAGCAGCATTTTCTGTTTAACTGAAGCACTGCAATTTTGGCCAAATACACTGGAGGACAGCAGTACAAGCCCTACATTTTCTTCTCCATGCACTGGTGGTACTGCACAGGGTATCTGAGAAATTAATTTGGTCCTTGTCTTCCAGTGCTCTTACATTTCCATCAGCCTTGGGAATGTCATTTATCCCAGAACCAGAGAAAAACAATAAAAAAGCTGGATAGTTGAGATCTAGTCTATGTTCTTTAACAGATTTGGATGATGTATCCTGGATATGTCCCATTCCTGTACAGCAGCCCAGTTTTACAAAATTACTTTAAAAGTTTATGCCACTGGCAGATAAAAGATCAATGAAAGCGCAGAGCTGACTTTGCTGGGAAGCATTTTGTTGATGGGTGGTTTATCAGTGCTTTTATCAGTGCTTGATGTTTGTGGGCGCCTACCTGAAGTGCTCTTGTGATCTCTGGCCCCTTCCTGAGGGCAGGTACTCTTGGCATGGACACTGCTGCTGTCCCTGGTGTCTGACCAGGCTGAGGACACAGGGAACAGACCTGAGGAGTGCAGCTGTTGGTGTGTCTTACACCTTACTGAGGTTTCCTGGGATCTAGTGTAACCACCAAATGTGGTTGTGCTTGCAGAGGGACTGTTACGGTATGGAGAAATGGATGCTGTAGCTCTCAGCACATTGGTCTGGCCTCATCATAAATGAAATCCATGAGATTTCATGGCTACAGCAGGGCAGATCAGCCAGAGCATCATAGAAGTAAGTCTGTAATGTGCTAAACCTGGGTGTCCATAGATATATATTTGGGGTGTGTTACTCATTACTGACCATGTACAAGACATTATGTACATAAAGCACTCCCTCATCCTTTGAGTAATATCAGACATCTGTGCTTTGGCTACTGATTAAAGATGAGTTTGTGGAATTAGAGCCTTCAGTGCTATTGTTTTAAATTGGAGGGAGAATTATCCATTATATTTCTATTGTAACATGGATGGACTTTTAATAAAGAGAGTTTTTATCCACACAAATTTATTTAAACTTAAACAGAAGCAACTAATTCTAAACAACACATGGATTTTCTTTTTCAAACAATGTTGCTCATATTTTGCCTCTTAAACTAATTATTATTTTAATCTCTAAATAAGCTGATACTTCTTTGCATGTGGTTTGTCTGTTCAGGCTGGGAAAAATTAGAGGAGAAACCTTTTAATCACAGGGGTTTTAATCTAGATTTTTTTATGTACAAAGAGTTATGAATCTGTCCAGGATGACCTGTTTGATATTATGGCAAGCTAATGAAATTTCGAAGTTAACATTTCCCAAATAAAATGAAAAGAAGAGACGAGGAGAAAAGGAGCAGATTCAAAATTAGAGAATCTTGGTGGTTTATGGGTTCCAGGTTATTTGGAATGGAATGAAAGTTAATGCTACATCCATTTTTCCATCCTGCCAGCCAGTGTCTAATCCAAGAATGTCTCTTATTTAAAGGGCAGGGCTCCCTCCACTGTTCTTAAATAAAGGCTCTTACTGTCTGAGATCCAACCCTCCCTGATTTTCACAGTAACGTTGTAAAGCTGCATGAAGAGAATTATTTAATGGAAAGAAGTTTTGCATATGATTCCCCTATCACAAACCTGCTTAAGTCATATGGTTTGATTTACATTTATGCAAATGTCAGAGAATGGAGTAAAATTACCCAAGGCAGAAAGGACCGTGGCATGTCACAAACAAGATGTGCCTATTTATGTTTATTAATGGAGTTCAGCCAGGGCTTGCTCTTTGATTTGGATGTCTCTGTCTGCCATTCCACTTTATGCACAGTAATTAAACCACTTGCCCACACACATACAAGAGGACACCAAGAAAGGGAGACTTCAAATTTTATAAATGCTGTTCTGTAACTCATTTATACAGGGATTATAATTCAGGGTTTAACATCTCTAAGTGATACAGCAGGCCTGCAGTGTGACATCGTGCTTAACTTTAATGCAAGGAGAACTGCAGACTTCAGCCAATGTAGGATTTGGCCCAATAAACTTTGGTGTCTCGGGTGCCCGCTGGAGATGTTTTACCCCAGACTTTCCAAATTTTATCCCAAATAAAAATTTAGCCTCAGCCCACTCAAAAAATCACAGCTGTTCCTTTCTTCTGCCAAAATTATTCTTTCTCATTATGCAACAGCTGTGAAATTATGCATTAGTGTAAATTGTTAACTGGAAACCATTTGTAGCTGATGTGCCTGTTCAGAAGTCTTGGTGTTCCAATCTACTCTGTTCTCTCATTGAGGAGTACACACACATCTTCATGTTTGGCTGGGACTTGTTTCTGTAAATCACAGAGTCACACACCAGTGTGAGTTGGAAGGGACCTCAAAGTTCATCCAGTTCCCACCCCCTTCCATGGCCAGGAACATCTTCCACCGTTTCAGGTTGCTCCAAGCCCAATCCAGCCTAGCCTTGGACACTTCCAGGGATGGAGCAACCACAGCTTCTCTAGGAAACCTGTGCCAGGCTCTCACGATCCTCATAGGGAACAATGTCTTCCTAATATCCAATCTAAACCTACTCTCTTTCTGTTTAAAGCCATTTTCCTAGTCCTAAATTGCCAATGAACTTACAATTATCTGTCCCTTAAATTGTCCTATGAACTCTTCAGTAAGCTGTCCCATTTCATGGGACCTACTGTGAGGACAGGAATTTTGCTGTCCTTTTCTTGGAATGGTTCCTTTGGTCCTTCATAATGACACTGTCTTAGGCTACCACTACAGGAGAGAAATGGGACCAGAAACAAAGGGAGTAGAAAATGGATGATTTTTTTTCATGAAATTTGAGGGTTTGCTTGGCCAAGTTCCCTTGTGCCATACTGGCTTTTTAAGCTGCTAGTTTTTCCTTCTTTCACCAAAATAAGGGCAAAGAAAGATGTTGCTTTTTGGTGACTGACAGCAGTGAACACTGCCCATCTTTTCTGCTTCATTGTGGCTTCTTTCAGATTGCTGGAAAAAAGCCTGCCTTCACTGATTAAATAATGATAGTGTTGGCAGAGAGGATCCTGTATCACAATCCAATGTGCTTTGACAACTCGAAGGAGCAACATTTCCAAGGGAGCATTCCTATATAGAGGATGCCTGAGAAGGCTCTTCACAAGATGCCTCCATGGGATAAAATCATAGAATGGTTGGGGTTAGAAGAGGTGTTAAAGATCTGGTTCCAACCCCACTCTGCCATGGGCAGGGATGGACCCACCGGGTCAGGGTAGGACTGGGAAGTGAGGACTAAGAAGCAAAATCATCACAACTCTCCCCTAAATGGGAGCAGGTGAAAAGAGCGGCCTGGACAAGATGAAGGTCATGTTTCTGCTTTCACATTGTCACAGCCTTTACAGCCTCTGGCTCTGGTAGGCAGCAATCTGTCCTGCTACCTTCAAGGAGGTCAGAGAAAAGAAAGAAAAATCTTTTCATGTGATATCAGGGAGCAGGAAGAGTTTCTGTGAAGCTTCTGTGAGAGCTAGATTTAGCCAAATAAGGATAGATCAACTTTTCAGGGCATGGAAGCCATTCTGGGAAGGCAAACTGTCTAATTTGTGCCCGGTTAGGTGATTACTCCCCATGTCTGAAAGGTGGTGCCTTAACCACCCTGCACATATTGGGTACAGCAAGAGGTTGACAGAATTTCAGCCATAGCAGAGACTCAGCCCACAGCAAGAAAAGTCAAAGCACAGCCTGGTAGTAAATTTTAAGAGAGAACACACAGAAAATTTGGATGCAGTAGATAGACACTTTTCCAAAAAGGGCTCCAGGAGGAACCAGGGGCTTATGTTATCTCTTGACAGCAAGACATATCCAACAAAATGGATACAGCTATTTTAATCCCACATCAAGAGCCTGCATCATCCTGTATCTGTAATTCTGAGCCAAATAATCATATTTAAAAAAAAAATAAAATGTGGATTCTGCCAAAGTGGCATAAAGCACCCAGAAGTGTCATCCAAACCCTCTAAATTATCTCCAACCACATTAAATGTCTGCCACATACATCTAAACTCTTGCAAGGGCACATACACATGTGAGTTTTATGAAGAACATCTTGCTGTTTCTCTTCATGATTCTTGGCATGTAAAGATCTGTCTTTCAGTGTCACAAATTCAGCAGCATAGATCCTAAAGATATCTGGTATAACTCACGAAGATGGGATGTCTGTAAAATACTTTTTCTCTGCATAAAAGTGTTTCGGAGGTTAACCTTTATTATATAGTAATGGATCAAAATGAGAATGAAGTGTTATCTTGTTATGGAATGGGATGAATCAAACTCTCTCCTCTAAATACTGATTTTCAAAACAGTTACCTCTATGCTGAGGTTGAAGGTACAGATGGTTTCTGGGTAAGACGGTTGAGTTTATGGCTAAATTCCATAACGAAATATACATATATCAGAATCACTTTGTCTGGCTTGGGAAGGAAAAAATGTGTTGTTTTCATTATTGCTGAACTTCATAATGGCTTCAGGAATTTTGTTGGTCCTATCCAAAAAAAGTGAACTTCAGGCAGAGATTAAAGCAGAGGAAGTTTCAGCCCAAGGGCAAATGTTTCAGAAAGTTTAAAGTATGTGAAAGGGGGAGTGAAGTAGGAAATAGTTTTCAATCCTAACTATAGCCACACTTGTTATAATATATCACTAAATATAGACCAGTGGATGTGCCCAGCTCTCCAAAGGTGTTATCCTGCCTGCCATGAAACTGGCTTCTGAAATGACCTTTGCAGGGGTATAACTGACTGTACAACACTGCCCATGTTGGAAAATGTTAAACTTCATTATTTCCCAGGTGAGCTCAGCCAAGCCCAACTTTGCGTCACAACCAAAGTTCCTTTTGCAAAATTCAACCTTTTGCCTTTCATGTAGATCCAGCTTTGTACCCGGAATCATTTGTCTCCCAGCAAACTGCGCAATAGTCCTGAATATTTTGTTTAAGTGTTTATGTGTTGTGATAAAGATTGTCACTTGGGTTATAAAGCCCTGTGAAACTATTGGGGTCAAGCAGCTAAAAAACATTACTTTTGCTTCGACTTCCAAATGCCAGCCATAATGGTTTGGACAAGCTGAACATCCAAACTGCCTTGGACTTTCTGCTTGTGGTTGTGGGAATATATTGGATCCTTTCAAAATTATTGGCTAGTGTGTTTTGGGCATTTCATGTTTGGGTATAGAGTCTTTGGATTTATTTTGTGTTTTGTTTGTGGTGATACTGTCATGTCTTGGCTGTATATCCCAGAGCTAATGTTCTGCTCTTTGACTTTAATGCCATATGCTGCTAGATCTCCAGACTGAAGTATGGTGTTAATGTAAAGGATGCTGTAATGAACATCTTGTATATATTTCCTTTTGCATATTCACTGTCTGTAAAATGTCTCTCTGAATACATTCTTGCTGGTTTTGAAATGATTTCTTCACAGTTCAGTATAAATGCTATTTATATCCAAAGTTGTTTGAGGTTATCCTTTACTCCTAATGTTACTCTAATTCTAGTTTAAGAGAGGAGAAATTGATCTGGCTGAAATTAATTAGGAAATTGGTAGAGCCACTAAAAATGGAGGTTATATATGGCACTTCCTAAGTACTTCGACTGAAGAGGTACAAAATAAATCTGACCAAGCACTAACTGTGATGAATAGTTGACTACATTTTCATTTTTAAAACAGGATGGCTGCTGAAGGTGAACCAAATAAAGCAAAACTATTAAAACTTCTTTGCTTTTTAAAAGATATTGGTAATAGAAAAAAAGGGTTTTTTAAACTGAGACTGTCTCCTTACATTATAGGGTTTCCAGTGACATTAAAAGGTATAGTTTCCTATATTGATTCAGAAAGAGCTGTTAAAAATGCATGAAAGGTATTTTAGGGAGACAGTGTCACAGGATCTTTTAAAATTATTTTCTCAAGTGCTACTTAGGTCCTGTGCTTCTTTACCATTGGAAACACATCGTCCCATGTTACAATATATGGGATATCAAATTATTTCCTGCTGACCAGAAGTCTTTAAGATTAATTTGGGTTTGGAGTGGTGGGGACTCTACCAGTGTCTGTTTATATAACTTTAGACTCAGACTATAAATTAAGTTTGGAAAACAGCAATTATTCAATAATTTATAGAATATTCAGGCAGTTTAGAAATGATTCTTAAACATGGTGAATAGAGAATACGTGCTTACACAGGACAAACAGATTCAGTATAATGGTGTATTTTTGGCCTCGTCTACTTTGCGGGCAATTAACAAAGGAGGATGTTACATTTTTGCCTATCTCTTGCTCTCCTGAAATAGAGTCACTAACCACTTGTTAACCACACTGATTTTTTAATAGACAAAGTGGTTGCTTACAGCTTCCTCACCAGAAATGTTCAGATTAAGCTCACTATTAGATTGCAGCCAGAATAGCCTACAAAACAGGAAGAAAGCCTTGCCTTTCTCTCCATCTCCTTCCCTTGTTTAAGCTGATGTGATAATTCACTACAGATTTTCTCTCTCCCTGACAGAGTGCCTACCGCAGGAACGGGATGACTTTTCTTGCCTGCTGATGTGGATGTGGCTGCAGCAACAGGAAAGACAGTATTATATTAAGGTGATTTTCTTTTTCCCTCCATGGAAGCAAAAAAAATACAAGCTCCAATGTCTCCATGTACCAGTGAGTGGGCTGGTTTGTTGTGACTATCTACTGGCTGTCTCTGTCTCTTTTTCCAGCCCCCTCAATCGTTATTCTTGTTTACTAGCTGGAACATTTAGCTAATTAATGGCAGGATGTTTGGGATAGGGTGTAGGTGGACAAGAATGCAGTTCAGACAACGCTGGAGTTTGTAGGGGACTTTCTGACTGCCATGTCATTTTTATTTAAGTGTCTGGAAGTCTATATGTTCTCCAAAAGATGTTTTTTTGTAAAGCAGAAAGGGACAGGAAAAGGCCAGAGATAGACTGGATTATGTTGGTTTATTAGGTTGTATAAAGGTTATATAGTTTTCTTTGCAATTTTTACCAAAAGGACAAGTATTTTCCTCTATTTGCCACTAATTTCCACTTGTTTCTCTCAGTTAATGTAAGTGTTCACAGACTGTAAAACCCTGTCTAATCCAGTGAGGGGATTTTGATGACAGCCATACCAAGGTTGGATGCAAAAATATTCAGAAAAAGTTCAGGTAAACTAAACTTTACCAGTTAGAGACTTAGTCTGTCTTTCAGTCTGCAAAAGGCCAAGTCTCCAAGTGCTCACACCCCAATTTTCAATATTGGCATCTCCTAAGGTTTGAGCCATTATTGTCCAAAATCAAAGAAAGCCTTTGCAGTTACTTGGCACTGGATTGGACCCCTATTTGGAAAGATACATTCTGAAGTGTTTCAATAACTGTGTCTGTCTCAGCGGTTCTAGGCAAGGGCTTAACGTTGTGTACTTGCTCAGCGTTTGCTGCAGGAAGGAGATGTTGTCCCTGTTATTGACAAAGGCAGCATTACTGTTGGATTTGGTTAAAGAAGAAACCAGCTGTTTTGCCTTTATATATATATATATATATTAGCTAATGTTGTTTGTTTTCAAGATTTTTTTTTTTTTTAAATCTCAGTCCCTGCCTCTATGCTTGCTCCCATCCCTTTGCTCCTCCAGCCTTTGCTGGCCTCACAAACACATTCATTTCTTCTCGTAAAAACTGTACAAATACAGAGCTAACCACGATGATGCTTGAGCAGAGAAAAGGCCTCCTGCTTCAGCCTTCACCAGGATCTGCTGGCATGTCCTGCTGCTGTCCCTGTGGTACCCACAGGTCAGGGGTCTTCTTCAGCTGCCCTGAGCTCAAGCTTGAAATCCAACTTAAGCCTCAAGTTAATACAGAACACTCAAGGAGGGGAACAGCAAAGTATTTTATGTAGTGCAGCCATACCTCCTCCTTTGTGCTTAGTATGTGAGGTCTTAATTTTCACTCCTGCTCTGTGCTCTCATGGTTGTTTGTAGGTGGTTTTGTTGTCCTGCTCTTCTGGACCTGCTTGCAAAAACTTCAAATACATGTGTATTTTTTAAATAAATGGAAAAATGTCTCTTTGCAACCAAAATTTTGTGAAAGTGAATGTCGTGCATCCAATATTGCTGCCATTCATGAATTGCTTTTCTCTTTTATCTGCTTACACTTCTGTTTTCTGAAAATCTTCTGTGTGTAAAGGACTAAAAGTATGTGTACAATGTATTAAACAAGGGAAGGGGGAAGTTTTCTGATGTTGCATTTGCTTCTTGAAATATATGATTAAACTTTCCTTTTTATCATCACTCTTTATTTTTGTTGGCATCCTTAATCATGGAAAATTATATGCTTGCTGTAAACATCCAGACTTTTTTAAAAGGACACCAGCATTTATTGTATTTGGTTTCGATCTGCAGGGATACAGACAGAAGAAACCATTTCAGGCACTGAGTACTGGAATCAAAATTCCTTCTGTTGCTGTCTCTCTCCCAGATTTTACGTTTTAAAATATGCATAAGCAGGAAAAATACTGGCACTTATTTTTTACTGGTCTCCTTAAAGTCCCAGAGAATGAAGACTCAACATACATTTCTCTCAGAAATATGACAGATCATGTTTTTGTTGGTCTGCTGTGTGTTTGTCTATCTTGAACAGCCTGACAGGCAATTATTTATAAAATCTGGGTTTGCCCAGTAAACCCATATAATAACTTTTCACTTCTCTGCACAAGTCAGGGAGCTGAATTTGGAGTCAAACAAGGTATGTTATGTCTCCCTATCTTGGTCTAAACCAGTTTATTCTTACTTTGAAAAGTAATCACTTTTTTCCTCATCTTCAGAGTTTTCTTTAACTCTGTTTAAAACAAAAATGCAACCAAGTAATACTTGTGCTGCACTTGGAGTGTTTCCTAGGACCACTTCCCATGCTGCAGAAACAGAGATATATGTGTAGTCTGGTACTACACATTTTTATTATATATATAAAATTCAGCTTGAGATTCAGTTAATGACTGCATATGGATAGTTTTACACTTCTGTAATTTCAACTTGCAGATCATTTCTATTCTTAGCCAGGATTTATAGGTACTGAATCAGGTTGATTATTTCACGTTAGTTATCTGAAGAAGGGAGACTTCAGTTTCAGTAGGAATATGACTGTGTATCGTATAAGGGAGTGTGAGTTTTGCTCTCAGCTCAGTGCCTGCCTTGCTCTGTGGTTATACTACCTGGTTTTTCAGTTTTTCTTCCAACCAGCCACAAAACAGGGATAATAATTCAGCTTAAAACTTGTCTGAGGTGAGGGAGCCACAACACAAATTTCTAGTGGAGCTTGATCTCATTTCCTGGTCCATCCTCTGTCAGTCTTTCCTTTCAGAAAATCAAACCCTTTAAAAGGCTTTTGTCTTTGTCTGGAAACTGGGAGAAGCTGACAGTGCTCCATATATTTCTCCAGAGACACGCAGAATACTCCAAAATGTGCCCCCCTGGGTTTTCAGAGCACACTTCTCTTTGTCGAATGTCCATCTCTACTGAGGGGGGAAATACAAAAAATATGTTTTGGCATTTCTTGGGTGTGGATGAACCTTTGTGTTGCATTAAGGTTCTGCCATCAGCCATGTGTAGATCTCATAAAATTCTTTATAGTTTCCCTTCCAGCTCATAGAGAATGTTTCATGGTACATAAACACTTCTAATCATAAATTCAGAATAAATAGATAATGACATTAGTCACAAGTCCAGCTCTAGCTGAAACTTAAGCAATTACAGGGTTGGGGGTGTTTTTGCCTAAATGAATCATCTTGTCCAAAGTTGGGCTTTTTATACCTCTGCAATATATCTACCCCGTGCAGTAGTGCAGCCAGGGAAATGCAGTGGTGGCATGCATTAAATCCAGGTTTATTCAGAGGGCACAGAGCCAGCACAAACCAGCAAAGCTATCCCTGAAGGAATTGAATGTAAATTTGATGGTTTAAATAAGGCCAGATGCCTTAAAAATTATTTTGAAAGCTGTATCTTTAATGTAGCCCAACTTTTTTCTTTTTTTTTTTTTTGCTTGAGATAATGATGTTGCCTTTACAAAATAATAAGAAAAAATAGTTCTCATCTCTTGTGGGGAGACAAAAATCAGATACTTTGGCTGCTATACATCACTGAAAATCTTGGCAACTACTGAAACAAAGTTTGAGAAGGCAGATGGCTGCAAATTTGAAGGAAATCTTCATATTTTACTGTTAAAAGCTTTTCAACTGTCTAGAGAATGCTCTGAGACACTGCATTAATAGCCATTCTCAGTAATCAAGCTCCACTATACTTACATACTATTTTTCTTAAACAAGATAGATTAGTAGTGAAAGATGGAAAGATAAATAAGGAAAATTACTAAAATTATAATACAGTTTCATTTTACATTTTATAGCTCTCTTCAAAATCTGTGATTGATAATTCATCCAAATTCCTATCAGATAAATATTGGCACAAGAATCTTATATCAATATCTGTGTATTTCTGGACTTGTCTTCGTCCAGATGTTTTGCAAATTTTTCTTACTGGTTTGGTGAAGGTGTGATCTGTCAATCTTTGGTCCTTGTATGACTTGGATTACTGTAATATCTGAGTGCCTCACGGGTTTCTATGTGTTTATGTCTACAGCGTAACTTCGAGATTATGTGTTGTTAGCTCCATTTTTTCTGGGGAAAGGCTGAGTGATGGGCCACCTGTTGGGAAACCTGGAATGGTTCTGAAACCTGGATTTCTGAAATCCATCACGATACTCTCGGTTCTGAAATATCTTTCCTCTGCAGTAAAAGCAGCAGGTGTGTCAGCATCTAATCCAGCCCTGCAGGTTGCTGGAGAAAGGGACCAAGGCAGTATCCACCAGGCCCCGTGAGAGGAACTGGGCATGGAAGAATGCAACCACACTATCTGGATCCAATCCAGGGCTCAAGACTTTGAAAGCTTCTGGCTGAGATGTGCCATGGGCACTTGATGACCCCGTGCAGAAACACAAAAGATAAGTTTTAGCATAACATGGACTGTAGGACACCTTCCTTCGTTCCTTCCTCCAAACTATGCTGGACTTCACCATGAGGGATGTACTCATTACAAAAATCCTGCTTTGGCACTGCCAGGGCATTCTTCATCTCCTCCCAAACTGCCTTTGCAGAGAGCACAAAGAAATGAGAGGAGAAACACAATTAAGGAATGTAAATGCCCTCTTTTAAATGGGGCATCAGCTGCAATGGGTGTTGACAAAGATAAAGTAAATTATTAATTTTTAGTAGATGAACTGAGTCTGAACCCAGTAAAATGCCACTGAAGTGTGATGGCTGATCCTCATCCAGTAACTAGAACTGGAAGAAGAGAAGGTCTAAGATATCAGAAGCTTTAGTGAGATTCAGATAGTCAGAAGTCAATAACTGGCTCAAACCAGTTCTGTTTAGCTCTCATTTCCCTAAGTATTTAATTAATCTGCAAAACAAAAAAGACTCCGAAGAAACTATTGCCTTTCTTGTACTGACACGATTTCTTCAGATCTGCAAATGAAATGGCAGCAACTGCGTGTCAAGCTGAGGTGAAAACAAATCTGAAATATCACTGCAGAAGGAGAAGGAAGGTGTTTAGAGGAGAGAGGCTCCAGCTGAGCTTCCCGCTGAGCTCCCTTGTTCAGATCATGGTGTATCTGCTGACCAGCAGTGCCTAAACCTGCTGCTCGTGCAAAAATTTTGTTGTAGCATCAACTGAACAATTTTAGCAAACTAGACACAATCTGTCCAGTGTTCTCCATGTCAGCCCTTACTTTTATATTAAAAGAATTTATACTCTTCTGTTTTGGAATGGTATCAACATAGTCCTAAATTTTCACTGCTCAGCAGATTTTTGTGTAGCCCAAACACAAATAAGTGAAAATAATTATTAAGGAATGCTTTGAGCACCTGGGAAAGGGTCTTTGACAGTCAGTTTCTCCGTGAAAGGTGCTGCTTTTATTTGTCTTTTCTGGGATGGTGGCAAAACTGATACATGGCTCCTGTAGGGCTTGAACTTGTACAACACACAGTTGAGGTCAACCTTGAGGTCTCCCTCAAACTCTTGAGCATCCCACTTGTCTCCTCACTGTGTAAATCAGGCACAAGCCCAAGAGGAAAAAAAGGACAGATTCTTCCACTGGAAGATGAAGGACTACAATACTGAATTTTCCAAGGTAAGGCAGAATAACCTTGGTCTGACTGGGGTCAGCAACAGGTCACTTAGAAAAAAACTCTTCTTTTTTTCCTGTTTGAAAATTACATCATTTTTATTTCCACACTTTGGTGATCAGAACTTCGGCAGTGAAATAGTTGAGGATAGTTAATTCTCATGTGCAGTCAACTTCCAGAGCTGATACAGTGGTAAACAGCTCTTTATCCTTCTGCATCTGTTTTTTTTTTTTTTACTAGTGGGTTAAAAACCTCATCTTTTAAGGGAACATGTATTTCAGGGCAGAGTCTGAGTTGGTTGCTTTTATTCACAGTACCCAAATATGTAACTGTAGGCATCCAAGCTAATCCACCTTGCTCCACTGGCCACCCTTGCAGGTTATAGTCTTACCAAAGTTATGATAGTGAAGATAAAATTTGGTAAAAGCAGCCAAACTTTTGAAATTTTGGCCAATGTCCAAACCTTTCCAGTTTTTACCACAGCTGGTTTTTATAGGTGCTTTTTTTTCAGTGTTGAAGTTGGGCTTGTAGATGATGCTGGATTCATTTTTATTTTGTTGAGGCTTGTTTTATTTGCACTTAGGTATGTAGTTGTGATGCATACTCTGAAGGGATTTTGCATCTTCATTGGTTTCTTTGGTGGTCTTGAAGGAAGGGCAAAATTAATGCCTCTCATAAAGAGCCTTTTATTAAAAATTTATTCATAGGTGAGCAGGAGGAACATAGAAAATGTATGAATTTATATGCATATATATTAAATAAATATGAATATATATGTAGTCGTATTTTTCATGAAGACTGAATTCCAAAAACCATCTCTGCTTTTTAAATCCGAAAGCAAACATAACCCTCTTTTGATACCTCCCTCTCTCTGCAATGAAAGTAGTTTATCCTTGTAAAGATAAAAGATTTTTACTTTGTGGAAGTAATTTGATTGTAACCTTTGGTTTCTTTGCTGTCTGTCATTTTTGTCTTGCCCAAAGTTTACTGTCATACTGTGAATCTTAAGGAAATTGTGAAACTGCCTGAAGTTTCAGAAAAAACATCTTTGACCTGTATGAAAAAGGCATTTTTGAATCTGCAGACTGTTGGGATTTTTTTTTCTTTGGTTTGTTGGGGGTTTTTAAAGTCCAACAGAATGTGGTTTGAGAGGGAGAGATCTCAAAGAGCTGGGACAGAGCTGTCAGAGCCAGACACTGCAGAGATACCTCTTTGCTCCCTTAAATTGTTCTGAAATGTCCTTATATTTTACAGTACATGAGTTGTGCTCTTGGCTGCCATTTCCTTCCTGCAGCCTCCCAAAGGTAAGTGGATTGTGCCCTCTGGGGGCTCTACACTGCTTTAACTTAAATTTAAGTGTGGTGTGTGTTTTTTCTTTCCTTTGTCTCANTTTTTTCCTTAAAAAAAGTACTCATGGGTCAAACCTTGTTTTCACTGAATTAAATGACAGCTCTTGAGGTTTAGGTGGGAAAAGCAGTGAGCCCCAGTGGAGCATTTCCGAGGTCAGCAACTGGCAGCCTGCAAGTGCAGAGTTTAGGAGGTTTTGGAAGTTGGTGGGATGGTTTATTCCAGTCCATAACTCAGAGTGTAGGTTTTCTGTTCACTGAGGTCGGTAAATTGTTGTTCTTGTGGTGGAAAGTATTCCTTGACAAGTGGGACCCACAAAACCCAGTCTGAGGTTACACTTTTTGATGCTCTATTTGGGGAAGGCAGCTGGCTCCTCACTGTGCATGGGGAGCACCAGTTCTGCAGCACCAGCTATGGCAACCAAGTTCATCTTGCAGCCCCAGGTTTGGTCTGACGACCAGCAGATAAAGCAGTGTTGGAAATCTCTGGTCAAGTAACTAAAGCAGTCAGTTTAAAAGAGGCACAGGTTCTGCACAGAAACTCTAGATTGGTTTGGGGTTTTTTTTTAATATTGATTGTTTTTCATGGATACCATGCAGGACCCTGCGGCTTGTGTTCCATTAGCCATCACAGAATCACAGAATGGTTTGGGTGGGAAGGGATCTCAAAGATCATCTTTTTCCACCCCTTGCCACGGGCAGGGACGCCTTCCACTATCCCAGGTTGCTCCAAGCCCTGTCCCACCTGGCCTTGGACACTTCCAGGGATCCAGGGGCAGCCACAGCTTCTCTGGGAAACTTGAGCCAGTGTCTCATCACCCTCGCAGGGAAAAATTTCTTCCTTATACCTGATCTAACTTTACCCTCTTTCAGTTTAAAGGCATTCCCCGTTGTCCCATCATTCCATGCACTTGTAAAAAGTCCCTGTCCAACTCTCTTGGAGCCCCTCTGGTTACTAGAAGGGGTTCAAAGTTCTCCCAGGAGCCTTCTATTCTCCAGGCTGNGAGCTGTCAGAGCCAGACACTGCAGAGATACCTCTTTGCTCCCTTAAATTGTTCTGAAATGTCCTTATATTTTACAGTACATGAGTTGTGCTCTTGGCTGCCATTTCCTTCCTGCAGCCTCCCAAAGGTAAGTGGATTGTGCCCTCTGGGGGCTCTACACTGCTTTAACTTAAATTTAAGTGTGGTGTGTGTTTTTTCTTTCCTTTGTCTCATTCTTTCTTTTTCTCTTTCTTTCTTGAGCTTTAAATGTCACATTGATTTTCCCCCTCTCCTTGTGTCTTATGAGGGAAGAAATTTATGGCCTTTTTACATCAGGAAGTCTAGCTTTTCCTGACGTTTTATTGCTTTGAATATTTGAAACATTTCAATCCCAGACAATAAATATTACATGATTATTGTTTTCATATGGATAGGCTATTTCCCCCTGTTTTTCCCGTCCAATGTTTTACTAGTATGTGACACCCAAAAATTTATGGATACCAAAACCATTACTATTCAACTTTGCTGGGAAGGTCAAAGATAGNTCTGCACAGAAACTCTAGATTGGTTTGGGGTTTTTTTTTAATATTGATTGTTTTTCATGGATACCATGCAGGACCCTGCGGCTTGTGTTCCATTAGCCATCACAGAATCACAGAATGGTTTGGGTGGGAAGGGATCTCAAAGATCATCTTTTTCCACCCCTTGCCACGGGCAGGGACGCCTTCCACTATCCCAGGTTGCTCCAAGCCCTGTCCCACCTGGCCTTGGACACTTCCAGGGATCCAGGGGCAGCCACAGCTTCTCTGGGAAACTTGAGCCAGTGTCTCATCACCCTCACAGGGAAAAATTTCTTCCTTATACCTGATCTAACTTTACCCTCTTTCAGTTTAAAGGCATTCCCCGTTGTCCCATCATTCCATGCACTTGTAAAAAGTCCCTGTCCAACTCTCTTGGAGCCCCTCTGGTTACTAGAAGGGGTTCAAAGTTCTCCCAGGAGCCTTCTATTCTCCAGGCTGAGCAACCCAAATTCTTTCAGCCTGTCAAGAGAGTTATTATTTCAGTGATTTTGTATTGATCTTGATTGCAGATCTGTGTCCTGAATAACCAATAAATCTCCCTTTTTCTGTCAGTTTCTGATCAATTATTTCGTCCAAATTCAGTCTGTCTATGTAACTACGAGGAGAGGAATCCTACTGTGTTCACAGAGGAAAACTATAGGTTGTGGGGACAATAAACCTAAATACATGTCCTGGGGACACAAGCAAGGCCAGAGCCCTCTCAGGCTGGGTAAAGGTTTGCAACAGGGATAAGAAAAAATACAAAACCTGTCAAAAATTTTCCACTGCAAGAACATCGACGATGTAACTGGTAACTGGTAACTCCTTCTCTCCTTGCCTTGTGCAGACAAAAGGAGCCAGAGTCTAAATCCATTCAGAAAGAAACACTAGTAAGGACTTGTTTGAAGTATTTTTTAAGTGTTGTTGTGTCTTTACCCTCTCTCCTGTCTCATCCTCTTTTGGAAATGTTGAAAATAACATTCAGCTCTGTGCTGCCTTTGTCTGTCCTTTTCCATGTGGTAAACATGGATTTTTCCCTCCCTGTTCCTTACAGACTTTCAGCCAACTCAGCTTTTCCTGTTTACCTCCTTGTAAAAGGCGTCATTGGTGATAGCACTCCAAGTCTAGAAATGAGAGGGTTTGCTGCTTTTCCTAACTAGCTGCTGCTCCCTTGGGTATTAACTTGATTTTGCATCATATCAGATTTGGCACATTTACCAATTCATTTATTTTTTTAAGGAAAGCAGATGCTTCCCTCACCACCCCACCCTCCCCCTGCCCTTACCAACACATGCTGAAGGTGAGGGCTCAGAAATGGTTTTTGGAGACCTGGGCCCCCACCAAGACCTCTCAGTGCCTCAGTTCATTATCGCTGTATCGATGAATTTGTAGACCCAATCTTTTAAAAATAGTACTGATAATAATGGTAAGAGGAAGATTGTAGGTCCCAAAATTCAAACCAAAAGATGATGGTAGGGAGGCTGCAATAGCTCTGTGGCTGAAAAACTGACCACCACAGCTTTGCAAAACCAGTTTTATTCTTGTACAGACAGAGATGAGTCCAGCACAGCAGCTGCTTTATCAAGTGCTGTGTTTGTTTCTTCTGATTTGGAAACCCCAAACATTTTAGTGCCTCAGGAAGACACTGAGTTCTGATAAAGGCGGCTGCTGGCTTAGAGTTCCCACTGTGGTTTGGACACAACTCTTCTATTCTACACAATAGAAAACAAAAAAAATAAAGTGTGATGTCATGTAAACCCTCCGTAATTATCAAAACAGACTCTGATTTAATCTCTCCAGATCTGTGATCTTTTGCTGAACAGTAAAGGCGTCACACATAATACTTGAGTTTTCTTGACTGATGATATTTGTAAATGTACAACAACCTGTACTGCTCCTGGAAGCAGCACCTTCATGGCTTTCATTTAAGAAAAGAAGGTGCTGCTTTATGAGTACCTTGTCATCTTGGAAAAACAGCTCTGAGGGAAGAAAGTGATCCTTTTTTCCACCTACTCCTCCATGAAGCCTACTCAGAAGTACCCTTACATTGCTAAGTATGTAGAGTCATAGAATCACGGAATGGTTTGGATTGGAAAGCACCTTAAAGATCACCCAGTTCCAACCCCCTGCCATGGGCAGGGACACCTTCCACTATCCCAGGTTGCTCCAAGCTCTCTCCAGGCTGGCCAGGGATGGGGCATTTGCCACCATCACTGCATTTTCAAGGACCAGAAGCAGCACCTGCCACCCATCTGACCTGAAACTGTCTTGATATTTGGTGTAATCAGAGCACTCTCTTAAAGGAAGACTGGAAATAATAATGTTCTCCTGAACTGAAATCTGTGTGATTAGAAAGAGAAAAAGAAAAAATACAAAAGCCTGTGGACAGCTAGGAAGGAAAAAAAATTTGAGGTCTGTTGTGTGGCGTAGAAGGTGCAGCTGCACTGTTGGGAGGGTGATCTGCAGCCACCAGCAAGTCATGCCCTCAGCTAATACCGGTACCCTGGGGTCCCTCACCATTTTATTGCTGCTCTGGAACAGGATGTGCAACTGCTCTGCATTAATACGTTATTACAGGTTGGCCAGTGTAAACTCCAGGTGTTGAGAGCATGATTTATTCCATTAGTATAAAAAGGTGTTTTCTATGGCCATATTAAAAATTATACTAACTGTTGGGCTTGCCACTGCACTGTGTGTGGCACATGCCAATTTAAACCTGTCATTTCCTCTAATTTAATGATATGTCCTCAGAAGATCATTAATTGGGGGTGGAGTTGGGGATCACAGTACAGCTGTGGCCTGTTACCCGCTGTCTGGCTGTTAATCCCTGCAAAGCACTTCCCCAAAGATGTCGGCTGCTACCAAACTGTCACTGAAGCAGAGACCAAAGAAATTACACTTTTGGGTCTATTTTATATTTAGATCTATTTTACATTACAACATTAATTTAGGGTGAATTATGCCTGTAGTGTGATGTATGAACACAGTGGCTTTATTTGTAGTGAGTTCACTGTTGAGTGGACTGAACAATTCCAAAGAACTGTAGCAGAGTCCACAATGTTTCCTCTGTATCCCTCTGGGCTTACCCCAAAGCAGCACCAGCCCTGAGGACTGCTGTGATGAGCAGTCATGAGATCATGTTCCTCCTTACTGGGCTTCCCTCTGCCAGTGCAAGACTCAAGGGTCCTGGTCACTCACTGGACTGAGCAGACGGAGATTCAGTTTGAGGCTTAAATATTTGTGTGTGTGTGTGTGGGAAGTCCGTGCAGTGATTTAAGTCCCATATGATTGCCAAACCCCCGAGATTACTTATATGAAAACCCTCAAACCATGAGGGAGATAAGGTCCTAGCACAGGTTGCCCAGAAAAGCTGTGGCTGCCCCTGGATCCCTGGAAGTGTCCAAGGCCAGGTTGGAAAGGGCTGGGAACAACCTGGGATAGTGGAAGGTGTCCCTGCCCATGGCAGGGGGTGGAATGAGATGATCTTTGAGGTCTCTTCCAACCCAAACCACTCTGTGGTTCTCTGATTCTTTAATTTCTGTGCTATCTGCCCTCTGAGTGTTTCTTCGGGGGATTTTCCCATTTTCTTTTCGTACTCTCCAGCGCTGCTAACTTTGCTGGGAATTTCACTCTGCCCCAGTAAGCCACAGACCCAGCTTAAATTACTAATGAAGCCCAGCAAAGGTCAAAATCATTCTTTTGCAGAAATCCACATCCACTCACCTGCCAAAAGATGAAAGCAGAGGGGCTGGGTCAGGAATGTAACATCAGACCCGGGGTGGGTTGCAATATTTGACACCTTTTTATGTGGTTTTCCAGTCCTTCATGTCTCCTGTCCATGCAGCTGAGATCCAAGTTCTTGATCCAGAAATGGTTTGAGGGAATTCCAGAGAAAAAGCTCAGGTCTGCACATGACCCAGGCTCGTGCCCTTGGCTAAACTGTAGCTTTTTTCCTGGCTGCCTTTCAGTAGCATCACACAACCACAGTATCTCCTAGAAAAGTCCCAGTCTTTCCTGATGTAAAAAAAGCTCCTAATTTTTTTGGCAACTTGAGAGTGGATTATCTCTGTGTGCTGCAATGAGCTACCAGCAGCCTGTACCAAGAGATGCTGATGCACAAAACCTGGCCAGAAGCACATCGAGCCTCAGATGTACACAGAAAGCCCTTAGCAGCCCTGCCTATCTTAAGCAGAGTCCCTTAAACCTGTTTTTCCTGGCAAAGGTTTATCCAGCCTGTGTTTAAAGACCCCCAAGGATGGAGAGTTCACAGTCGAGTCTACTGATGTTATAGATCCTCATAATTTTTTTTCCTATCTGGTTTGAATTTTTTTCTTTTTTTGCAGTAATGCAAAGGCTTTCCTTATCCTAATGGTGAGGACAGATTGTACCAGTGTGCTCTGGAACAGCCTTTTTTGTGCTCAAAGGTACTTACATCCCACCAAGGCTCTCTTTTGGCTAATAAATATAACTTGATCAATCTATCCTCCCAGGCTGCACTTTCTGACTTTCCAGCGCTGCTTTCTGTTTTGACAATGAGCCATTGATAACTGCTCTCCCGGTGCACATATCTGCAGCCTTGTCCCCACTCTCTAGCAACTTTATCTAGACCCATGTTTCCCTCACCTGATTAGGAAAGTGAATATGAGACAGTGTCAGAAGTCTGCAAGTGCCAATGATGAATCTATTGCCTTTTCCTTCACCCTAAGGCTTGTTACCTGTCACAGAGGTCCCACAACCAGGGTTCAAATGGCCACCAGAAGTCACACTTTTTGTAGAGTCAGAGAGTAGACAAATGATTAGTTAAAAGTAAGGGTTATTCAACCTGGGGGGGTGAAACTGGGAAACAGAAGCATTGAGGTGCTGGAGTCGTGGAGAGGGGCACCCTGACCTGCAAGAGGTGGACCATGTCTTTTCAGTATCCCATTTTCACACCTGTGACAGGTCAGTGAATGCTGACAGGCAGCACTTGCAGCATCGGACTTCCTGATTCACACTGTGAATGAGCTTTTTTGTCATGCTGATAACCAGGTATTTTCCCTGACTTTGCACAGCAGATGAACTGGAAAGAATATTGCTGACAGTGAAGTTAAATTAATTTCTAGTGATTATCTAATGGCTGTTTTAATTTTATCTCAGGTTTTCAGCTTTGAGTGTGTTGTTACTACATGCATGGAGAGAGCCAGAGTGCTCTCATCATGTGATCCTCCTACTGATCCAGATAAAAGAGCTTCATCAGTTTAATTTCCAGGTTTTAACTTCTTGCATCCTACTCCTCAGAAGGCCAGGGACTAAAAGGAGTTCCATCCCTCATAGCATGCATGGGAATGGGATTTGTGGCTCCTGGGCTTCTTTTTCAGCTGTCTCCAACTTCATCAGTGTTACCATCACCTCAGCGACCCCACCTGAAAACTTACCATCTTGCTTGGTTCAACTCTGCTCTCAAGGCAGCTTTCAAAAGGTGAAGAAATCATCATCCCAATTTGATAGATGGAGAAACTGAGGCCCAGCAAAGGGAAATGATTGTCATTCTTGTCTCCATGCTCAAGGGCTTGTCCACCAGACCAGACAAGTGCTGGGTTAGAAATAAATATTCCTCCTGATGACTGTGGTCTCTGTGGTCAGAGCTGAGGGTCGAAACGTTTGCACAAGGCCTGCACGCAGAAACCACAGAATCCCCCACAGCTCCACTGCACTTTATTAAAAGTCACTGCTTCTGTGAAAAATGGGGTTTATAAGAGTTAGGTGCCTTAATTATAAAGTCATGTGTGTTTGAATGACTTCTTCCCTGCTAACCGTTTGTGACAGCCTACAAATGTGAAAAGTATTACCAAGCCTATTTTTAACGTGGCTATGGAGAGGCTGTAGTAGGGGAAAACCAAATCCTATAGGATCCTAGTGAGAAAGACAAGTGATTCCTTAAATATGGTTAAGATTGCCTGAGTTTAGCACTGATGATACTGTCCAAAAGACAGGAGGTGCGGGAGTCCTTTGGAAGCAACTGGGTGTTAAATAAGTAAGAGAAGGAAGGGATAATTTTTTCCTTTGGAAAGGTCACTATATGAAGATAAAAGTATCTACTCAGAAGGCTGCTGGCCCATGTCACAGTGTGCAGGTTCTACACGTGTTTCCCACGGAGTTGTCACCAGTCAAGAATTTATTCCATCCTGTTCTTTATCAGATAATTTGCCCTCCAATGGGGGACAAAAATTGCTCAATGCTTTGTAGAACTGAGTCCTTAATGCTGTTTCTCCAAGGGTTGTGGCAAACTTGAGGCCTGAAGTATCATCTTTGTCACCAGCCTTTAGCTATAGGCTCTGCAGGGGAAGATTAAAACTCACAAGATCCCTCTGGCAGACTCATTCCTGCAGCCAGTAACAAGGGTTTCACCTTCTTCTCCAGAGACACTGGAGTAGGAGAGCAGGCCAAAAGTAACATTAATGTTGGAGCAGTAAGTGTCACACTTGGTTTTAAAGGAAATAAAAGTGATGGAAAGGAAATATTCCAAAGAGGAGGGGACAGAGAGAATGACTCTCTTTGTTGGTTAAAAGGTAAAGAGTAAGGTGTGGAGGATGGATAAAAAGATGACATACATGTGGATAGACATTTTATTGTGCGTTAGATTTAAGGTTGATGGACACCATTGTGGGAATTTCCTCTGATCAAATAATATAATTAGTTTTAACTGTAGCCTTATGATCCTTCCTCCTTCCATGATTTTGTGTGGGATTATACAGACCTTAATCTAGGTGTAAGATCTGCAAAAAGTATTTCTTCATGCCTGGATAAACCATCTCAGTGCTAAGCAGCAATATAGAAATTAGACCTTCCTTTAACTGTGTTTTATCCCCATTTCTCCACCTCTGTATTTTTTCAATTTTGAGTGATAAATTATTTATGTCCGCCTACCACAGTATCATAAGTGTTCAGTGCATGTAGCCTGTAATTTAGTTGCCTTTTTACCACTTTTAAAATAAAGAGAGGACTCTATTTCCTAGGCAGAGGCAGATTTTACAGACATAACTTTCACAAGTGTTCAAAAAACTTTAAAGATAAGGATTGAATCTGATGTTGATGAGATACTTCACACTACAGAACTAGGAGAAGAAATTGAAAAAATATGTGGCTTATTTTGTTCAAGAGTTTTCAATTTCTTTAGTTGGGTACCATGAATGTGCATCGGAAAAGAACTTTTCCTCGTAATGCAGACTGAGGCTGAAGCACATCTTATTCCTTGAAATTGCCATTGTTATCAAGCTCTCATGATACTACCTGCAGCCAGACAGAGCAGAATTAAAATGTTAGACCTCCATGTTACATTTCTCCAGGTGGAGTTTCACCAGAGTTCAGTAGATATAATGTAATTTCCACCTAAACATTGCTTTTGACAAAAGCATGGGACAATTTTCTCAATGTTGTATTAATATGTACTTATTTTGTGATTAAACCAAGCCCAGAGTCATGGGCTTTGACACGTTAAGGCTTCATGCTGAAGGCTGGAGTAATTTTTACTGTTTTCTTTCATGACAAATGCTCTGTCACGTTTCAATGCAGATCTTTACTGTAATCACACTTGTCTGAATCAGGAGTCTGAGTCAGTAGTTTGACATCTTTGTCATGGAAAAAACTACTGAGCATCTGAAAACCTGAGGGCTCAGGGAGATTGCATGCTTAAAGGGATGTAATTGGAAATAATAGGAAAATTTGGAAAAGGAGATGGGAAATCATATTTTTTCTGATACATTGCTTCCCTGGTTATGTATCTCTGTAATTTTTGTGTGTTTGTTTGTTTCTTTTAGACCTAATAGAAATTTTTGGGGTTTTTTAAAACCTAATAGAAATTCTTTTCCAGTTTAAACTGTGGATGAGACAAAAAAAAAATCTCCTCTGTGAAGGTGAACCACTGGCCATAAATGATGTTGTCTGACTTAGAAACTGAGTCTGTGATTATAAGGTTATGTTTACTATGGAGGAGTCTAATTCAAGTTGGTTGTTGCTCTTCACTGGGGATGTCACTCTCTAGAGTGACTTTTACATTTGAGAGATTGACCTGGAAATCTTAAATCTGTCTCCCTCCTCCCTAAGAAGCTGCAACAGAGACACAGCTACCTTTCCCTGCATTCAAACACGTCAGGGAAGAAACTGTGGTTTAGACAAAATTATGTAAAAAAATAATTTGGCTAAATTATTTTTGTAGAGAATGAGTCTGGTCGCAGAAACCATCAAGGATTTGGCAGCTGCAGTACAGTTATTTACACTTCCTTACCATTTTGCCTCCCACAGTCTGCATCTCCTGTGGGAGTAAGAATGAAAGGACTTCAGTGTGTCCCCAGTGTATCTTTTGACCACCTAAGACAATAGTGAGGGTTTTTTTGTCGGAGGAGGACAGGCTGAATCCATGTTGGTCCTCACTCCCTTGCTTTTCATGAGAGGGGCTGTCACAGGATCAGTTCTAGATAAACACGAGAGAGGAGCTCACAGTCCTGCACAGGCAAGGCAAGCAAAGAGTGGAAGAGGAACAGGAGACAAATTGACGGGATTCAGGCAGGCAGGGCATGGGCACCAGGCTGAGACGGGCTTGGAGTCACGTTTCCTGACTTGCCACAGTGTGTGCCGTCTCCAATGATGCAACACTTCCTGTGGCTCTTTCCAAAAATATTTTCATAAGCTTTGGGTGATGTGCACTCTGCTAATGAATTGTCTAATACTATGATCCTATGAGGGTTTGGAGCTTTAATGTTTTAAATCGCTTCTAGCTGGATTAATTTCCTCAGATTCATATCATACAGAATCAGCTGTTATTGGATTTATCCTCATTACAGCTTCTACAACTGCACATTCTTACCTGGCTAACAAAATATCAGAGGCGTTTGTTTTATTAGCTTTAGCTAATGGTTGTTTACTGATCCCCAAGTAAGATATTACTGCAAAAAAGGAGGGGTTTGTGCTGAGCTGGTTCACACGCACCTGTGTTTTCCCAAGAAATCTTGGAAAGTTTAGTTGTCCCACACTGCTCAGGTTTGATCACATCATGAGCTTTCTAATTTTTGGCTACTTCTGGTTCCCTATGCCAACCAAAATGAGGGAATTGATGAACTTTTAGTGTGACCAATGATGCTTGTCTGTCATTTATTGTAGATGTGTAGAATGTATGGGTAGAATCTGTTCATAGTCAGAGCAAATAAATAGACTTTTAGCAGGGAATCCATCCCACATATTGGTAAATATCTGAAGCAGCTTAGTTTCACTGTTATTGACTACAGGAGGGAGCCCAGGATGACTGGAATTTAATTCTGTGGTTGATAGGTACACCTGTAAAGACACATGAGACTAAATCCAGCCCAAAGAACAATACCTGACCTTTTTTTATAGTGCAGAGCATCCCACAACTCTGTCTGAGACCAATGGCCATTGGACATGTTGGATAAACATGTTACTCATTTGTTTGCATAAAGATTGAGTCAGGATTCTACATGGGCACTCACACCAGGAAATCTGGACTTTCAATCATACTTTTATCGTCTGTTCTTGTTTGCAGTGCTATTGGTATTAATGTCAAAATCTAGGGGAAACAAATAAAAACTGAAAAAATGTAAATGTTCATCCCCCTACTCAGAAGATTTGTTTCTCAAAGCCTTGACTCATGGAGAAGGCTATGAAGTCAGTGTGTTACCAAATAGAAATAGAAATACAAATAGAAATACCTCTGCACACATTCTATAATTTGCAGGATTTTTCATCCCAGGGTGTTATGAACACAGTCATAAGAGGAATAAAGAATGGGGGAGTGAAGAGTGGGGGGAAGAATAAACCTTTGGCTTTAACCAAGGACCATCACCAGATTGATTCCTCCCCTCATTACATCCAGGTTTGTGCAGAAGAAACTGGGAGCTATTCTACCGTGTAATACGGAGATTATCCCAAATTGCAACTGCATCCAACCATGTGTCTGGGACAAACCTGCTGTACCTTTCTCTCTAGAAGACTTTGCCAGACTTAAAGCCAAGGAAATGGACATGCTGTTTCCAGTTATTCTCCTTGGGATGATCGCATTAGGATCTGGTTTGGGTCTGCTATGATGAAAAAAAAGATATTTTTTTTTTTTAAACAGCTGTAGGCCAAGATTTGAGTGCAGCTGCGCCAGTTTATGGCTACAGATGATGAGCACTCTGCAAAACCTGGAACCAGGCAGAACACATTGGCTTTGGCTGTGCTGGGAGTTACAGAGTTTGCAGGAAACCAAAAATCGTAAGGGGATAAGCCCACACAACCCAAAGCAAAAGCGGTGATTTGTATGAGAGCCTGCAGGCTGAACCTGCCCGTTGGGTGAGTTATCCCACACCTCCCCTCCCCCTAGCTAAGGCATTCCCAGCCCTGGGGTGGCTTTCTGGGTGTGCCATCAAAGTATTCCCCACTTGGAGGTTTCATTGACTTGGACAAAAGAATACAACCAGCTTCTCCAGAGGTGAAGTATCTTTTTGAGTCTCATTCTGCTCTGTCTGTGTCTCTGCTTCTCCTCAGTTTTGCTGCTCTGATCTTTGTAGCACTGGACATCTTGACTCTGCTCTGACACATGGACAGAAGCTGTAGCAACGCTCCTGCATTCTCTCAGCATTGCTGGTGTCAGTGCATGGCAAAGGCATTTACATCTAAACTTTGACACAAACCTTCTTTAAAGAACTCAGAAAATAAATACCCCATCCCTGGAGGTGTTCAAAGCCAGGCTGAATGTGGCTATGAACAACCTGATCTACTGAAAAGTGTCCCTGCCCACGGTGGGGGGTTAGTGAAATGATCTTTAAAGGTCCCTTCCAACCCAAACCATTCTATGATTCTGTGAAAACTGATGCAGACTGATGCTACGTTGCCATAGTCCACAAGATAACAAATCACAGAACTCTTCTCACAATGATGAGCCTCACTCAGCACAGTGCTATTCCTTGTATTTCTGGTTTTTCCCACAGAGTTGTTCATGAATAACTTTAAAAATAATTTTCATTATTTCGTTTCACTGTAAGATTTGCTTTTGTTTGCAGCATTTCTGTAGCAAACATTAGCTAAGAGCTGCATTTGTCAGATAATCATAGTCATTAAAAGTAATGTTTAATTGTTTTTTCCAGCCACAGCAAATTAAGTGAAGATGCAATATGGAAAGGAGAATTTTCTTATGTATGCCGCATAAAAATCAGGACAGAATTATTAAATTAAAGCTAATAGAATAATTCACCACAAATAATTTATTCAAATGTGGCCTTTTTTTCTGCTGAGGGAATAGCTCTGAGCTAAGTGCAGTTTCCTATGCTGTACTTGCTTGGATAAATATCATTATGAACTTTTTTTGCCCTCTGGCTTATTCATGAATAACAACATTTGAGATGTGTTGGTCAAGCTAGTCACATTGTGCTTTTCCTGCTTATTTCATTGCAGTATTGCTGCAGTACAAATATCCAGGTGCACACATTTAAGGTTCTGTTCCTCACAATGCTCTTCCATTCAACCCTGAAATGTCCTATCCTTGCATGCTTAGGCCTCTGAAATTCACTCATAGGAATGTCCAGATGGAAGCTGAACCCAGTTCCTTAGAAAAAAACATAAGAAAATACTCACTTAATAAAAAATATAATCCGAAACTCAGCAACTTATATATGTGGGAGCTGCCACACCTCATACTTGTCATTGAACCAAAGTATGTGATGTCAAGTCAGTCACCAGTACTGAAGTTTTACTCCTTAATTTAACAGGAAAGTTGAATTCCATCCTTAATTCATTTTGTTGTGATGGCCATAGTCTGATGTCGTACACACAGACCAGATGGGCTTTAACACCAACCTTTGCCAGGGAGGAATTAGCAGTGCTGCAGCTACTTAACTGTGAAATTTCCAGTCTGATATCATCCATCACCAGTGTGCTACAATGCGCGCTGCAGACGGGGCTCGTTCCCTATTGTTGAGGTTGTCTGACACTTCCCATTACCAGACCCTGTTTTCAGTTGCTCAGAGCTTTGCCAAGCTTTAACCATTTGTATTTAAATTCTTCATGCTGAGTGTGTGCCTCAGGCTGAATTCATTTTAGAAAATGTCAGCCAAAATCAGAAAACGTATGCATAAAAAAATCTGACAACCTGTATGTGCATGGCTCTTTTGCCCCCTGTACTTTGCAGGAAGGGCTTGACATCTGGCAGACTGACCTTTGTGTTAGGGATGAACATGCACTGAAAGTCTGTAGGAAAACTCACAGGAGCCCAAACTTACTAAAGCCTCTAGCCTTTGGTCAAGCTGCAAGGTGCAAGGCCCAAGAGAGGCTTTGGTGTCACCCACAATGGATGTGCTTTTGCCTGGGAAGCTTCTGCTACCATGGAGGCCAAGAATGTTCATCATCACCACTGAAAAGAAAAGGAAAATCCTAATATCCTAGTAATCCTAATAACCTTCAGTCATTCTCTGGTCTGTCTGTACCTCATATTTTCTGTATTTCATTTATCTAGAGTTTAAGAAGTGCGTGGAAAATGCTCTCAAGCACATGTTGGGATTTTTGGAGGTGTCCCATGCAAGACCAGGAGTTGGATACCAATGATCCTTGTGGGTCCCTTCCAACTCAGGATATTCTATGACCCTATGATTCTATAATTCTATCATTGTTCTCCATTCATGTAGCTAATGAGAAAAAAAAATATTATCTCTAGTATTAATCATTCGAGACAACCCACATCTCACTTCCACCTTCCACTTTATATCTGCATTTCTGAATTATTATTCTACAGCTTCTGGTACTCCATTCTGTTCCGTGATAGCTACTAACTCCTAATAATCAAGGCTGATGGTCTAAGTTCACTCCTGGAAGTGAAATCCAGTTTTCAGCCCTGACACTGAAACTCAGTGGAGTAGAATCTATCCAATAATGGGACCTCTGTATTAGTTGGCATAGCACTTCCTAAAATGCTAAAGGTATAATTCATATTAATTGTCCTGAAGGCACTTGAGGTAAATGGGATAAAGAACAAGAAATTGTAGTGGTAACCAGCTTAAGTGACCTTCTTGTAAGTGGTATTTTGGCTGAAGAAGAGGATTTCATTTTTTGCCATGTCCAAAATTGTTGTACTCCAGAGATGCCCTTTGATATTCCAGATCATGCATTTCCTCATGAAGTTCAATACTGAGTTCAACCTTTTCATGTAAATCTCTGAGCTGGACAAATTGCAAGTGAAGGAGGTCAAAGGCTCACAGGAATTTGTTGTGAAAGGCTGATGATTACAGCTGAGATTCCTCCTGGATGAGAAAACCATCCCTTGGCGCACGGCATGGCTGCATCTTGGAACATCAAGCGAGGTCTTTATGTAAATCTGAGTGTTCTTCTGCTTGTTCTGCTGCAAAAGCCATTCTCACCGGGACACAGAAGGAAATCCAGTGAGACAAGGTAATAGAGATGGAAGGATGCTAATGGAAAGATTAGGTCTCTGGGCTGTCAGACTTGTCTCTCTTAAGCACATGTTTATGCTTTAAGTTAAATAATACAGTATGTTTATGTATGTGAATATATATATGCTGCATATGTATCTGAATGTATGAATGGTAAGATGCTGTTCTGTACAAGAAAGTCAGGGCAGAGACTGGTTCCACATTTATATAAATTAAATTACATTTCATTACATCTGTAATACAATGTAAAAGGTTTCTCCCTTTCCCTGAAAAACACAATCTTATCATTCACGTATTCGTGTACAACAAGCTTGTACACACACAGGATCTTGGAGGGCAAGCTGGTTTGTATGTTACTGGAATCCTCTTACCCTGCAGATGGTTTCTGTGACTCCTAGATAAAATAGATATGGACAAAATGTAGCCTTTTCATTGGAATGAGTGCTGCAATGCTGAACTCAAGTCCTGTTGAGGGATTCAGTGGGTCAGGGTTCCCAGTACTCCAGGTGTCCTTGTCCTTTTGTTCCTTAAAACCATTTTTATATGTTCTGGTCTTTGAACATAAAAAAAAACCATAAAAAAACCCAAAGCAATCCATTTCCTGTCCTACTTTGCCAAGTCTTTTTTCCCCCTGCCTTTTGCTAACCTTGAGGTTACTTCCAGCAACCTGTACTTGGTGCAACGTAACTGCACTTAGAGACAGGTCTCTCCATCTGTCTCTCTTTGTGGAGTAAGAGTTTATTTGCTTATTTGTGTCTGATAACTCTGGGACTGAAACACTTCTGTGTATTTGTTTTCCGTGACAGTCTGCATAGAGCTCCTTGGAGATGCCTTATAATCTTTGAACATAATAGAAAGGGAGGGGATGGAGTTAATTTTGCTACATCTTTTTCCTCATTGTCCTCCCACTTCTTTTTTTCCACCTTGAGGGGAAGAGAGGATGCTAGTGGGAGAGTTCATGCCTTCCACTGAAGCCTTTACCTGAAATGTGCCACATCTGGTGGGTATTTGTGGAAGCAAAGCATGTCAGCCGTTTGCAAGATCACAGTCCTGAGAGGAAATGGCTGAGTTTATATGTCCTGATTTTATTGTCTATTTTGGATAAGATGATAAATACTGACACAAGAAGCCAGCAAGTCGATTTATTGATTTCAATTCTGCTTGTTGCTCTGTTCAGTCCTTCATGTGTATTTTTGGATGATCAAGCAGAGTTGGAGACAAAAGAGAAATTCCTCCTCTGCTTTTGGCAGGATGGAACGAACTAAAAACCTGCTGGAAAAATATACAGGAAATGTCCAACTCAATATGTGCTGGTTTTAGATTTAGAGATCCCTGTGGTGGTTGCTGCCAGCTGGGGGCAAAAATTGTCTGTTTTGCTGCTTCCTCCAGCAGTGCAATGCACTTCTCACTCCAGCACTGCCCATCCTGTCTCCCTTACAGCAAACCTTAAACTAAACTCCACCAGAATAATGATAGGAACTGATAGGTAAAGGGACAATTTTCCTTGACATTTGTATTGACTATAAGTGAAATAATTACAATCAACACTGTCCAACACTGTCAAAGGCTTAAAAAAAAAGACTACAAACTTCATCAGAAAACAGTTTATGTCTGAGTAATTACTGCTTTGATACTACTGTCATTACTTGTAGTATTACAGTGAGCAATATTATGACTTTCAGAGATTGCTGGCTGGCTGAGGCACGTGGGGATTCAATGTGAGCAGGATAACCCAATTGGGGATCTATCAGTCAGAGCACAGCAAAGCCCAGGAGCTCTAAAAGACATCCAAATTGGCCTGCTCAAGGCCCAGCAGTGTTTTTACGAAGGAAGATGAAGCTGAGGAGTTTGGAAGAGCCCAGTTTGCCTTTGTATTTGACAAGAAAAATAACTGGGATTGTGCTTGGAAGTGGTGAAAGAAAACTCCACAGGGATTGTGGGCTCATTCTTGCTGGAAATAAAGTTTTTTTTAGAAAAGTGAGGGATGCAATCAAAGTCAGAAGTTGGGTTTGTTCCACTAAAATTGGGTTGCAATCCCTGCTTGCTTGAGGAACTTTATTGATGTGAGTAGTCCCATTGAGAGTATGAGTATTTATGTAGCTGAGAGAAGCTAATGAAATGAACTCAAGTGAAAAAGGGATTGTTCACATGCCCAAGAATTGTATGACAAGGGCCCTAATCCAACCATTGTGGTTTAGGGATTTGCAAAATTACTCATTTTTGCTATTGAATCTATGTCAGTTTTGCTAACTCTTCACACATTCCAGGCTCTCTCCTGAAATCTACCTTGTTTGCTCTTAATTTCTCATTCCAGGACAGACATAGCAATGTACTGACCTAATTCTTCAGGTTGTACAGTTGTGTACTCACTATTTTAAGAGATAAATGAATAACAGTCTCTCCGTTCTCCAATGTAAATTGACCTAAGCCTCCTCATGTCAATGAAGTGACATTGCGTTGTGAAAACTGAATGCCTTGGGCTAAATGCTAGCCAGAGAAAGAAAAGGTAGCCACTGCATCATACTTCTGAAAATTATTGTGTCCATACAGCATTTTCAGGTAAAAATGGTGATCTAGTTAAAAAAAGAAAAAAGGAAAAAAAAAAAATCTGTATCTGTGATGAAAGGACTTTGTTGATGATATTCACTGGGGCATCACAACACAGATCTTATGGTGCCCAAGGTCATCATATTGTTCAAACTGATTTTTCTCAGAAGGGATGTTTTCTTCCTTTTCAGCTATTCATTTTTTTTTTTTTTAATCAGGGTTATATTTTTGAAGGTGTCTGCACTCTTGTTGGCTGCTGGACAGCTGTATCACAAGGATTTCCCTCTGGTATAAAACACAGAGGTCTTCTGTATCAGTGTGGAATGCAGTAGCAAATCACTGTACAGTGGCCCATAAGGATACCAGCTACCCTTATAAACTTTTTATAACTTAGGAAAATAAACATGTGGTTTCAGGGCTCTGCATAGTCAGTACTAGCTGACTTGGAGCTTGCTTTACAAAACTAAGAAAGAAAATATTGGTAGAGCTAATAAATTTCCCAGGGAATCAGCAAATAGTATTCTGAAAGGCCTGAAACATTTGATGGTTTATGGATAACTTTGTATTTTATCTCTCAAAACATCATCCAAGTTGAGCACTAAAGTGTAGTGTTCTCCATAATGAGTGCTGTGATCTGGGAGCTCCTGTGGGACGCCAGCCTCACGTCAAGTTATCCATGGAAAGACCTGCTAATCCAGGGGATCTGATGTGCTCCCTGCAAGGCCAGCAGATGTGTCTCCCTCACTGAGGGAGAAAATAGCTGGTTGCAGCAGCAGCAAGAAAGCAGCCAGCTCTGTGCAGCTACCTGGTCACTCATTTTAAATAACCTCCTTTCTTTTAAAAAATTGAAGATTATCAGAATTGAGAGTTACAGCTTGGAATAATGGATATCTTTCCATCAGGCTGTGTTCACTGTTATTTTCCAGCACCCCCACCTCTCTTTAGATGCTGTGTGAGCCAGTTCCTCCTATAGGAAAAGTGTGCCCAGGAGGGATCTTTGAAACACAGAGAGCAGAAACTAGGAGTGTAAAAACTGAGGCCCAGGTTCCATGCCACCAACTCCTCAGATTCTAAGAGTAAAACAAGTAGAGAAAAAATTAAAAGGGCATTGAGCTGAATGAAGATATGGGAGGCTCCAGTTTATCTCCTTTCCATGGGCTATGGAGTGCCCTTACCAACACAGACACTTGCAGTGCTGGTGCCAGGTGGGTTTCAAACCCTGCCTTCAAACGTGGCAGGACTTGCATTTGACAAACCTGTTATGTCTTCTGTTCAGAGCTGCAGGACAAACCATGCTCTGGCTTTTGGGAGCCTTTCCTGTGATGCCTTCACTCTTTATCTCAGATAAAGGTGGCAGTGTGTCCTGCTGTGACCAGCTCTGTGAATTGGTGGTGAACTTCATGCAGAAGGAAGAATTTTGCTTGAGGGTGCACAACTGTTCCTTGTGCCCATGTGAACTACTGGCTGTGGTGCTCATGAGAACAGCCTGGCCTTGAACACTGCCAGGGATGGGTATCTTTCCTACCCCAGAGAGAAGAATTGCAAGGAACTAAAAACTAAATTTTTTATTTATTCCATCAGATGGGAAACTGAGGCAGAGAAGGATTAAATGACTTGCATACAGGCAGACTATGGCAGAGTGTGGAATAAATCACAGACATCTGATTCCCAGTTTAGTGCCTTAACCACAAAATCACTCCTTCCTCACATCAGAGCATCCTTTGTCACCACAAGCTGAGGGTTGCAGGACCCTCAGGACAGGTCTGTGGTGGGGACAGAAGAGCTGTAGGTCACAGGACTAAGAACATACATTTAGGTAAATTCACTTCCTGATAAGTCCATTCAAGATATCAGTGTTTTCACCTGAATTTGAAAGGTTCTGCATTCTCACTGTCAGTCCCTTAGGTCTCTGTATAATTCTTTTGAAAAGCCAAAGCAGGAGAGTTACAAGAAAAATAACATTCATTAAAAAAGCAATAATAATTGAGCTACAGTACAAGAAGGAGGTGAAATTAAGTCTGAGTTTGTAGCCTGCAAATGGCCATGTGAATGCTAAAACATTAACTCTGTTGTTCAGCTCAGATAAAATTGTTTTGGTGCCAGTAGAAAATACCTTTCTTTTGGGAAAGTCTTCTGGGCTCTAATTTGGAAATTCCAAAAGACTCATGTGTATCCAGTTGTGCACTTGTAAAGAGGTGAGAGACCTGCCAATAAGTGATTTACAGTATGTTTTCCCATGTTTTACATTTTGGTAATTTCATGTTGCAATTCAATACCTAATAATGTAAAATCCAGCTCCTCCAACTAAGCCAGGAATGAACTCATGGAGGAGTGTCCCATAGGGAAGGGCATAGACTACATTACATGTCCGTGTGCCAGCACCGGAGATGCAAAAGCAGCTCCATGGAGATTTGTTTTGCAAGGCCAATGTCCAGAATGGAAAGGGTTGGCTGAATTCACCTCTTGCTACTGACTGCAGTTCCCAAGACTCAGACATCAGCGCAGAGTCTGCTGAGGTCGGGATGCTGAACCTTGGGCTCAGATGTGCTTACAGATGAAACTACCCGTGAACCACAACTCAAGAGAAACCTGATGGAAATTTGGAGAAATGCACAATTCCTAAGGCAGCATGGTCTGGAGAGCACAGATCCACATCTGAGTCATGGGGTAGGATGTGGACTGACATCTTGTGCTGAATATTGCTGACATGATGGATCTACCCAGGGACTTGTGCCTTGCTGTGAGACAGGAAATCTGATTTCAGGCATACCTTTAATTTTAAGGTGCACAAAGCTGCAAAAAAAAAAAAAAAATCCAGAGAAAATGTGCTGCCCTGGAAGACTTAAAAGACCTTGATCTGCTTTGGTGAAAAGCAGTGTTGTGGGGTGGTTTGGTTATGCCAGATGAAACATCTTCATAAAAAGCAGTAGTAGAAATCTCTTGATCAGCTACACAGAAACATAACAAAGGCTGGTAGCAAAAGCAGAACCTGAACTTAAATCCTGACAAGAAACAAGGATCAGGTTTTAACTATAGAGGTGATTAATAATTTACAACAACTGTGGAGACAAGTGGGGAATTTTTCATCTCTGGTCTTTTTAATCAGGCTGTGTATCATCCTGAAAAAATGGTCTACTTGAGCACAAGGCTTTGAAGTCACAGCAAGAGGAGGGGAGAGTCATCTTTGGAGGTCTGTGTTTGGTAAATTGTTTGTTCTGGGCTTAGACTGTGTGGATTTAGTCCTCTTTCTGAAGTCCAAGAGACATAAACCAGAAGTTTCTTATCAAAACCTGTATGTGAAGGATGTAATTTCTCTACCTTTCATGGTCTCTGAAATTCTCCAAAACTCTCCTCTTCTGTTTTCCAGCTTTCCTGACTTTATCCAAAATATTGAGGCCACTGAAGCTGATGGCATTTTTGTGACATCAAATATATTGCTATCAGGACAGAACCAAAATGAGAACAACTGGATATTTTGGCAAAAATTTTTGAAACACAGCAAAGCTCGTGTTTTTGGTAAAAAATTTTGGCTGCTAGGATAAGAGCTGCATGAGCAGACTGCAGTGTTTCAGCAAGGAGAGAAAACAAGTCAGATACGGGGTATTACTCCTGGTCTGCCACACCCTTATTGCAACATCACCTGTTTGACCAATCCAACCTGAACTGAGGCAAATTCCTCAAAGCACAGGAATTTGCACTGGTTCCAGGCTTTCCAGCCAACTTGAGCTAGGCTATAAGGAAAGAAAATAAGGAAAGACCTGGAGCTCTGATTAAATTTATCATTCAAGGGGCAGAGAAGAAAAATCACTGTTTGTTTTCAATGACTGCTAAATATTTTTCTTTATCTGGGGAAATTTCAAATCGACCTCTGGCCCTTCCAGATCCTGACATGGGTTGTGCTGTTGCCATAGTTCTGTCATGCTGGAAGCAGCCATCATATGAATGTAAAATTTGGCTGGCTTTCCCAAGCTGTTGAGTGCTGTAGCCCCCATGTGTGACAGCACTGTGCCAAGAAGCTGCCCTGGCAATCTGGATAACAAGAGCATTAGTAGACAGCACTTTTTCATCAGGTTCTGTTTACATCTCTCAGAGAACATTTTAGGCAGGTTCATATCATTTATCCCTATTTTGCAGGGGGTGAAACGGAGAGACTGAGGCTTATCAGTTCCTATACCCAGTGGTTTTTTGGTTTAGTCATATCACACAATCACACAGCTTAATGTAAACTCCTTAAAATACTCCTTGGTATTTCTGGTTCATCCCTACAGTGATGTTGCTGTTCCTCTTCCCTGTCACCCAGAGAATTCCCATCCCATTAGACAACAATCTGAATTGCCAAAGAGCTCAAGCCCACGTGACAATGGAGCAGAAGTCATTTTGGGATGCATTTATCACACAAGGGGGGATGCTCGGTCTCCAGATCCTCTCTCTCCAGGTCCCTGCTTTGGAGCTACAATGCAGATGAAGCTTCTGCTCTGCTGAAGGCCCTGTCTATGCAGTTAAATAAAACAGGTTGGGTTGAATGTGCTTTGCATCCTTATGTCCATCCTCTTCCTGCTAGGTAGTTCAACAGGGTGGCAATGGCAAAATTTGACTCACAGAGCCTTGCTTGTGGCCACGGACTATGTTGTCATCCTGAAAAATGCAGGTGATCTTGGCAGGACTTGGAGCTCAATATTTTATAGACAGTGAGCTGTTTTCTTTGTTGGGATACAGCTTGCCTGTCGGACTCTGTGAAATAAGGAGCGCAGCACTGCCTTTTTCCCATTTTTCCTGTCTTTTCTACTGCCTTGTCAAGCCGTCTGGAGGGAGGGTCTCCCAGCCATCAGGTTTACATACAACACTCAGCTGTGGTTTCATCTGCATCCCGTGGCAGGTGCTGTCTGAGGATGTTTCTATCCCAGCGGCAGAGCACCAGAAGGGGAATTAAGCAATTCCACCTTGGACTCCAGGAGCTCTCAGTGGAGTTCAGTATCTGGGCAGAGCTTACTCAGCAAGGGAGTTTAAAATTGCTTTTTGGCTAAGAAAGCAAATCCTTCAGCGTCAATCGGAAAATTGTATTTTTGATTTATTCTGTTTAGATAAGGGTTAAGGCGACCAATTCAGAGCCCCTTTATGCTGTGATGTGGGTGGAAGTTTGTTCAGCCACTGAGATAGACCAGTTGCTCCCTTCTATTCCCCTCACCACTTCACCCCCACAACTTGCCCTCACTGTGTTTTTCTGTAACATATGGGCCTAATTCAGGCTGAAGACTAAAAAAAGTTTGCATAGCGCTGGTTAAAAATTATGGCTTCTTATAATGAAATCTTTGTCAATGGAAACTTGAAATAGCAGCTTGGCTTGTGACTTATGGGGAGTCTGATGATGGAAATCAATTAATCATCCCATTTCCCAAAATCTGAACAGGAGGGCACACTTGAATCAGAAAGGGGCTCCAGTTTATGAGCTGCTTGGACAGCTTCAAGACTTTCATTGAAAACCCCAGGAGCGTGAGTGGGAACAAGTATGTTCAGACTGAATGTTTTTCCTAGGGAAGAAGAACAGCAATAGAGATCCTCTGTTGAGGAATATTTGGTTTTGTTTGGTGGAGCTTTTGTTGCTCAAGAGGTGAGCACTTTGCAATCTTGAGCAAAAGGGTTTTAATTTTTAATAGAGGCCCACTGGGTAATTTTATTGAGATGTGCTAATTCTTACCAGGGGATAGTTATCAGGGAGCTGTGCAGTGGCTTTACCTGAGCTGGGCCAGCTTGGTGGTGCACAACACCAAAAAGAGTGGTAAAAACCGTGGGGTCTCCTTCAGGAGTGTGTGAGATGTCCCATGTCTGGGACCTTGGCAGGGCATGAGGCAAATTTATGTGAGGTCCATGTCCAGACTGGAGTCCACCATTTCAGTAGCCTGGGGCCACGATTATACTGTTCCACATCTGCTTATTAAAAGAAACCAGACCATAATTAGAGCATTGCATGTAATGGATTCTCTGGTTCAAAGGGTGAACAAGAGTGTTATGGGGGACAATGACACTGGGTTGGAAAAGACCAAATTTGGAAGGGGGAGGATCTGTCTGGGCCATCTTAAAATGTTTTGCTTGACCTGAAATGGTATGTTTTGCCTTTTCTGGAATTGCTTAACATCCCCCCCCCACCTCCCCCCAACTCCCCACTTTCTTTATGTACAGGAACATGGAAAACTTAGTTCAATAATTTAAAAAAATTAAACCATTCACGCACCCTTAAACAGAAAAACAAGAAACCATGTAATAGATATTCCCAAAGCTATTTTATGAACATCCCATTCATATTTCATACTCTATCTTGCCATTGGAAGGGATACTCACCCATATGATTATGCTGTGAAAGTCCAAACTAATTTGAAGCAAACACATTAATCTCTTTCAGAATATCTGAATATTTTGAGCTGCTACAGAGGAGTTCAGTCCCCCCCAGCTTTGCTTTAAAGTGGAATAGCTTGCCCTAAGTACCCCACATATTTGAAGGAAACAAGACAGGTGACTGGGGCAGTCAAGAGAAGCAAGGGACAAGGAACTAGAGGAGCACTGGAGCAAAGGACCCTGAGGAAATCTCACCATTTGGCACAAGGAGCATTTCCTTTGTCATCCTGCTTGTTTCCTGCCAGTGTGTTGGCTTTAATGAATAATGGGAGATAATAATTTTGGTTTTTGCCTGGAGTGGAAACAACTGACAAAGCGCTTAATGGAAGCTGACAGTTAAGTACCCAGCCACAGCAGTAAAGTGTCAGACAAAGCATATGAAAATAAACAGCCCAAATGAAAGCTATTTCTGAGCAGATTGCTGGCACACTTTCCCAACCCCAGGCAGGTTATCTGAGATGGTAATTGCTGCCAAAAAATTCCTCCTCATCCTTTTTTTTTTCCTTTTTAAATACCTTATGAGACTTACCTCAAGGGACCATAGAGCATATTTATGGATATGCTTAACTTCAAAATAAGTAAAATCAATACCAGAAAAAGCAGAGCTGTTTTATAGATCTTATACTAAACTTGTTTGCATGTTTTTTTAAAAAGTTAGATGCCTCATAGCAATTCATATATAGTATTTGCTTATATATACATATATATATATGTATTTATGTATTTAAGAGGTAGAGACTGGGGTTAGCTAGAAACCTGAAGGAAACTACAGTGCCCAGTTGTCAGTGCCTTTCTGTAAGAGCCTTGGCCAAAATGATCTGGGGACATGATGAATTACTCCAGAAGGGTCAGCATGAACTGCACAGCCAAGGTTCCCATCCAGGATTTCTGCACTGAAACCTTGCCATCATGAACTGTGCTTTTGATGTCTTTTTTGCCCACTGTGCACGTTAGTTCTGCTTTTGTTACTTTCAATCTTGCAGAACAGCTAATCAAAGCTGATGCAGGTTATTGAATGTTGCCTCATGTTTAAAAATAGGTTCATTGGCTTTGTGGCCAGAAGGGACTTCTCTGTTCATCTCCTCTGACCTCCTGCATGTAACACAAGCATGGAATAAGTACTATTATATGAGGGTTAATTTACACAGTGCCTTCATTTATTAGCTTTCTACCTTATTTATTAGTTTACTTGTCAAAACAGGTGACTGAGAGTCAGCATTTCTGGTCCCATTCTTGGCCAAAATGGGGTGTGAAATGGTTATAATAATATTTCTCTATCTGTGATGCTTAACTGATTCCTGCACTGAAAAGGCAACAAGCTTTTGGCAACTTAACAGTTACTGAAAAGGATAATCCTGTACAGCAAAAATAATAATCTAAATACCATAACCAGTCCCCTCCCCAAATCCAGGCTTAAACGAAGATTAAAACAAAAAAACAACCTTGAAATTCTGAAATCTTGGCTGCATTAAACCTTTAAAACACTGGATTAGGCATTTTCCATTTCCAAGCTTGGCTCTGACACCACATCCTTGTGTTCCATTGGTGTGATTCATCTGCAGATACCAGAACTGCATAATTCATCACAGATCTTTACTATAGATATAATTACACTAAACCCTTAGGCCTAAGCAGTTCTCTAAGGTAAGCACAAAAGGTGGTGCTGCTATGGTGTGGTTTGAAGGGTGGTGGGTACTTTTTTTGAGGTGACATCTGCAGTGGGAAAACCCAACTGCTCTGGAATAGATGGAAAGACAGAGAGGAAGCCAATTGTGGCATCACTGTCTTGAGGGAAGCTGCTTGTGTTGGTTGGTGGGCTGAAAACGAGAGGTAGGACTGGTTTCCTAGCCATGTATAAGCCATCTCTATTTTTCCCATTTGCATTGGAGATTACAACATGAGACTGCAGTTCTCTGGGTCACTGTAAAAGTGTTAGGGACAAATGGCTCCAGCACTCTGGGCACTAGAGGAAAATAAACTGTGTTTTTATCTCTATAAACTGGTTTTCCAGTAGCATGTTCTAGTATTTTATTGCATTTACTTTACGATAGGCTGGTCTTTGAAAGCTTCACTTTTAGCTATTTTTGTGGGGAGTTTCCTAAAGGAGAAGGTCTTAATAAACCGAGTCCTGTCCATACCTGATTGCCCTCAACTCACTCTTTAGATCCACTGCATACAAAAGACTTCTGCAGGAGTTAAACCTGGTAAAGATAAAGGTCTGAAAGGACAACAAGATAACTTAACATGTGTTTCGGAATATATGAAACCCTTGTATTACATCGAGATCTCAACTGAGCACAGTATATTATACTGCAGGAAGACACCCTCTTCTGCTTTGAAGACATTAGGAGATGCAGAATCCACAACTTCTCTTTTCTAGTTTTTTCCAGTGGTTAACCACAATCTCTGTTAGAAATTTGTACTTCATTCCTAATTAGAATTTCCCTGGCTTTCAGGTCTTGTTGTGCTTTCCCATTTTCAACTACAAAGCCTTGTAGTATCTGGTATTTCTTCTCTCATAGGTATTATTGTGCTACAATGACATCATCTCTTTCAGTCTCCTTGTCAGCAAGCTTAACAGCCTGGGCTCCTGGGGTGGAATTCACTCCGAGTGGATTGGCTCTTTGGTATCTAATGTTGAAGGCGTCTCTGGGTTTGTCTTGGAGTTTCTTCAAAGCTCCAGCCTCACATATGCTCAGTAGTGGCTGTTCTGGCACGTGGCACCACTCCAGACTTCAGCAGTGGGAATTCTGGAGAAGGCCAGCACAGTTAAAGATGGTGAGATCAGTGCCCACCTTTGGCACAGCAGTTTTTAGAGGCAAAGCACACACCATGAAAATAGGAAACCTGGATGCTGGTCCTCAGGGGATGAAACCTCATCTATGTGTCCTGGAGATGCATTGAGCTATGGAGGTGTTGGAGAATAAATGTTCTTCTTTTGAATGAATAAAAAGAGGAGCATCGTCTGGCAGAGAGCAAGCAGAGCAGACTGTGCTAAGCACATACTGACACTTCCCCAGGTTGCTCTTCCAAAATCTAACAATTTATGGCTCAAGAGATTGCTCTCTTTTTAGTAATGCAGATGGGATTCCTTTTCCATGAATTTGTCCAGGCTCTCCGTGATGCGAATTTTCAGCATCCACAGCATCCTCTTGACAAGTCCTACATGTTGTGTCTCTGAAAAAAAAAATTTCTTTTGGACTTGCCAACTGCTAACTTTGATATTCCATCATTTTTGCATCAGAATAGATGGGGAATAATGAATCCTACCATTGTCTCTACATTATTCATATTATACAAATGTAGAAATCTCCCCTTTTGCTTTTCTTCATGGACAAGGTTTTCTGTTCCAAAATACTGTGCCCTCAGCAAATGTGAACACTTCACTATTAATTTCAAATCATTTACAAATTTGTTTCCATTACATGTCTCCATGGCACTCACTGGTTACCCTCCCCACAGTGAAAATTCCTAAAATTTCTTCACATCCATTATCCATTCCTCCCGCCATTATCTGTACAAGGATCTTTGAATATTTTCCTAAAAGCTATGGGCTGAGAAGGGCCTCAGTTTCTCACTGCTCTGCTGTTGCTTGCCCAGAGCAGAGCTGAGCAGTTGTGTGTTACATTTCCCCTGGGGGTCTGTGCTGAAAGGGGAAACACTTGGCACTTCAGCAGAGCCAAACACTAATTCCTGATGTCACTGGTAGACCAAGGCAAAAAAGGCCCTCAGACTGGATGACTTTGCAGGTGCTCAGTGGTGACATGTAGCTCTTTCCATCCTAACCCCGTGTGAGGTTGAGGCCCTGATGACATTCACCATCACTCTCTGCTGAACCTGCAGCTCCTGTAGGCAGTGTCTTAATGAAGCCTTTACCTGGGGCAGGAGACGGCCCCCATTTGAAAACATGGTCTCTATTCTTTGTTCCTGAACCTTTGCATTCCCATTCAGCTCATTTTGAACATTTTCCCTGAACCTGACCTGATTTATTAAGTGAGTTGTTGATCATACTCCTGTTTTCTCTTAGTTCACCCTGCACTGATCCTCGAACACATTTTCTTAGTAGTGATGCAAAATTTATTTCCAAAGCTCACGGACAGAAATGCTGAATGTACCAAACCTTGGACCCCTCCTTTAGAGCCACAGTCAGTCCCCCCACAGAGTGAGGGGTCCCCATTAATGACCCCTTTCACCCAGAACCAAACTCACTTTCTTGACACTCCACTGATATTGCATTGTGCTAATCTTAAATCAGGATTTCAGTCCTGTGCCCTCAGGAACACACACATCCTAGCTCACTTCGGCACTGATTTATTTCTGCCTCATTCCAGTTCTCCTCTCTGCCTCTGTTGAAACCCTTGCAGGGCTTTCCCAAAGTCAGTATACTCCTATCCTTCCCCACAGTGGTGACATACACACTGATGAAGCTGGATCTTATTTACACTCACATCCCTTTATAACATGCAAGATTTGACATTGATGCCTGCAGGAAGGGTAGTTCACGCTACTGAAAAAAGGAAAAAAAAAAAGGCTGTACTGTAAATGCACATCAGGTCTGAGAGCTTTTCAGCTTCAGGTTTTATTACAGCCAAGTGAGTCAGAGACGTGGGAACTACTAGCTTTTTTCACTGGGGAGCATTGTTAGTGACCTGCACAAGAAGCCAGAAAACTGTTATTACTTGAAATGTAAAATTAAAGAAAAAAAAATTTCTTTCTCATTTCCCTTAACTGGACCACATGCTTCCCTGGAGCAAAATCAGTGTTGGAAAAAAGGTTGACTGCAAAATTTTCTGTTAATCTGAATATTTCTCTCTTGCTCTGAGCTGCGGGATGCAGGCACAGACATATCCCATCTGGAGTGATCTGTGCCAGCTGCAAGGAGGACCCTGCTGGAGATGATGGATGGCCCAGCACGTGTCCCTTCCTGCTGTAGGATTGTACTGGTGGGACAGAGTATATCAGAGCACAGACTGTGTCCAGGTTCAGCAGATCTTGGTGCTGCCAGAAGGGTCACGCTTGACTGAGACCTTGTGGTAGCACCAGTTCCACTGGGGGGGTGTGACCATAACTCCTGAACTTTGGGAGCTCTCCTTGATGTTGGGCATGCTGTGGCCTGACAAGCCCTCTCATTCCCAGATTTACTCCAGATTTCTTCATCAAGTGCAGAGTGCCAAGGACGATCTCACAAGTGTTAATTCTGGTCCTGGCACTCATCCCTGAAGAGATTAAAGCACTCCTGAGAGAGCATCCCTTTCATTTTTGCTCAACCTTTATTACATACAGAGCTGTGATATATCCCCCCCTCTCCTACTCTCTGTCTCTCTCACCATATGTTAAAGACTTTTGGGAATGTACCTTTTTTGCAGCATCTTTCTCCTCTAGATTTTAACACAGTCCTGATGCATTTACTGTAAATCTCAGTAAATGCAGCAAATCCAGCACAAAGCTTGTTGGAAGCAGGACTTCATTGGAAGCAAATTTTACATATGTGTGCCATCTTCCTTGTCTGGGCGCAAGAGCTGCATGATTAACTGGATTAAGAGAAACTTTCTCTATACCTAAACTCAGCAAAATTCTTGACTGAAGATATTTTTACTCTAACAAGCCCTCAGTTTCTACTGTATTCAGTGTAAAAGAGGATCATGGCAAGGAGCAGACTGGAAGAAATGTGCTAATTTGAAAAATGTGGATATTTTTATCCATGGGGGAAAAGGTTTCTATGATAGTGATAGGAAAAATAGAGAAAAATTTTATGAAGATTTTTGTTTATATGGAAGTCTTGGTCTGCTTTGCTCTAGTTCCATCACCTAGCAGATATTTTTCAGCACCTTTCCCCCATTCACAGTTTTCTTTTTAAATCTCTCATTTCCCCTTTACAAAGCTCTACTCTCTGACTCAGAAATTCACAAAATTTTGTCGCTTCTTCTGTTGTGTCCTGTGGAGCGATTGGTTCATGTTGTGGCCCCAGCACAAGGCAGATCCTAACACAAGTTCCATGGCATAGGAATGTGTCCTACAAAGGTTGCTGGTAACAAGAGGTGTAGGGGAGAAAGGCATTGGGGTTTACATACTAATAAGTCCTGTTTTTTCTTGTTTTGATCCAGAACAGTGTCCAGGGAGCCCCATTGTCCTGTTATTCCAGAGCACAAGAGAGACAGAACTGGGCAGTGAGATGGAGCATTTGCTTCAGGGCTTTCTTTGCACAATTTCCAATTCTGCCTGGCAGGCGTGCTTAGTCAGGACAGACAGGAATACACACAGATTTCTACTATGAGATAATGAGTTTTTCTGGTTTGTTCTCTGTTCTCTTTCTAATAATCCATTGTGCTTTATCAGCCTCTTTGATGACTGTTGAGCCCTGGGTTAATGTTTTCGGAGTGTTAGCCACAAACCCCGTTTTCCCTGTGAACAGTCATAGCTAATTAAGAATATTGTGACATACAATGGGTTATTTTTAGCCCATAGTCATTACTTTGCATCTATCAACACTGAATTTCTTTCAGTGCCATGATATCTCATCAACAACGAGTATCACTCAGTGTCATGAGATCCTATAATCTCCAACCTCTGTTATTTCATGAGTCACTGTTTCCCAGATTTTATGAATATGTTGAACAACACTCATCTGCGTGGAACTTCATGTGACCTCTCTCTATTACATAAACTGACTGTTAGTTCTGTTTTTACTCTGTTCTTAAGATGAGATCTCAGTTTCTTTTTTAAGCCTTTTGTAATGTAAGTAGACAAATTAAGCAATCTTAATATCACACTGTTTCCTTCAAAATACTCACCAACATATATGTAATATGACTTCCTTATGAATATCTGGGTTCAGCTTCATGGCTGGGAAATCATGATAAGAACAAAATGATAAAAAAGAAGTCCTACATTTCTCAATATATCCCTCTGACTCATAGTTTTGGGGTCAGTGCAAGCATTTGCTTGCCAAGTAGACTTGGGCATCACATCTTAAACCAGTTAAAATTTGAGATGTGACAGCATAAAGTTAAAAAAGAACAGTATATTAAAAACTAGAAAAGTGGAAAATTCCTTTTAAAATGAAGACTTGTAATAAAAATAGGCAATGTTTCAATACACTGATTTTTCAGAAGAGAAAATTTCTGGGCAGATAATGCACAAACAAAATAAAAGCCTGGTCTTGGGTGTTATTTCAGAAAGTGGATGTCAGGCTGTATCCTGGCAGGACTTTCCTGTTAAAAAGCAGCCTCTTGTTAGCACAGTACTAAGAGTGATTGCACAGCCAAAGCTGAGGCACAGATCAGCCATGCGTAAATTATTTCTTTTTAATATGTCACTGGAATTCCTAGAGGAAAACACTCCTTTTTAGAAATAATTTTATTTAATTCTGTTTCTCATTTATTTCTAGAAGCTCTGGTTATGCAACAGAGTGCTGCAGAGTGGAGAGGGACTCTCCTACCCTCAGCCCAGACTAATCCAAGTGCTGAGCTCTTCCTCTTTCCAGAAACACTAGAGAGGTTTCTATTCTCTTTTGTGCAGTCAGTGAATTCTCCGTGGGGATCTCCATCTATCTGGCAGGTCACATTACAGCTCTGCTCTGTAACTGATCTGCACATTGGTTTCTACAGAAGAAGTGTTGTTGATGAATGACTGCACATGGCCCTGAGAATTATGTTGCAGAGTTGTTACTTTTCAACCAGGGAGCTTTCCTGGGAACTTTCCATGATGTGCTGGACAGCTAAAGAGCTTTGGACAGTACGTAGGATACAGCTGCCATAACTCATTGTGACCAATGAACAGAGAGAGCAAAATGGATAGAGAGGCTGAGGATCAAGGATGCCGGCAGGACACGCATATCTGTGATTGGTGATGAATTTTACTGCATTAGGGAAAGCTGGCTGACTTAAAAAGATGCTAAACCTGCTGGCAAGGCGTAGAATAACCCCCTGAAGTCAGCGTGCTATGACAACTGCAGTTTCCCTCAACGTGAGACAGCACTGAGTGCATTGCCAAATGTCAGCTAAACAGATTTATTTTCTCTGAGACCACTTTTTCTTGCCCTTGAAGCCTTCTCTGTGCTTTCCTCTGAGATGTAGTTATAAGCAGAGTTGGTAGCACTGCCCTAGAGTAGGTCCGTATTACAGCTCTGCAGAACATAATTTTGTTGTTTTGTTGCAATGTTTGACACTCTGCAGTACAGCACCCTAACAAAGATACAAACACCCAGGATTTTAATAAAAAAACCCTAAACCTTGAGAAAATAAAACTCATATTTTCATAGAAACATGCAATGGCTTCACTTGGAAGTGACCTTAAAGATCATCCATGCCTTGGGCAGGGAGACCTTCCACCATTCCAGGTTGCTCTAAGACCCATCCAACCTGGCCTTGGACACTTCCAGGGATTGGACAGCCACCGCTTCCCTGGACAAAAATTTTAAAGGTTGATTTGCATTAAATTAAACATCTGATGTCACTAATTATAAATTTTACTTTATTTTATTTTAGCAATTTTCAAATTTTATTGTGTCTACTTAGTCTAATTTTCTTAAAACAACCTTCTTAATTTTTCTTTAATGTCACAATAAGGCACTTAAGTGATTTCTTTTTTCAACATATGTTGAGTCAGGAGATTGACTGAAACCAATGTTTTCCCGTAGTGTTTTGGTTACTAAGAATTTTGGTTTTGCTATGAAAAAATGACTTAAAAATTTCCAACCAACTCTAGTATTTATGAAAAATGATTCACAGCAATGTCCTGTGAGTTCTTAAAGCAAGGATAGCATCAACAGCAGTTAAGCACTGCAGATAAGAGCTGAACGGTGAAATGAAATGTCCACTCTTCTCTTTATTCAATTTAGTTACGTGAACCTTTGTAAAAAAGGAGGATATTGGAAAAGATGATCACTACCTTTTCATTAGATTGTAATAAGATGAGAACATCATCCATGGAGACATGGCTGGATCCAGACTCTGGGATACTGCTTGTCTTCAGTCCTCTGGAAAAATCCTGTGGAGGATGATGAGGAAAGAGCCTTTTTTACCAAAATAAGAAGGGAGAAAGGTTTCCTCCCTGCTGAAATGGCTTGGGAGGAGTGTTAACCCCAGAAGAGTAAGAGATCTTGGCTCTGATTCCCAGCTTCCATAAACTGCAAGGATGAATATTAGATTTTGAGCTTGGATTCAGACAGTTTCAAGAGAAATTATCCATCCATGCTCTGTAACTCAGTTATGAACTGGTCTTCAAACTCGCCTCACATTAAGGTCTGAGGTTTTGTTTATTTGTATTTCAAAGTCCATTTCTTCTGCTGCTGTCTTGCCTTTGCCTGACACTGCAAGCATCCAAGAAGCCTGGAGATGCTGGGAAAAGAGGGTTGATCCAGTGTCTTCTTTATTTAAGACAGGAAGCATGCAAACAGATGATCTATTAATACAGCATTTATTAATACCCTTCTCACACACAGGAACCAAAAATCACAAGGCTTGCTTTGAAGCTGGGACTCTCTCACATGAATGGAAACGAGTTTCCAGCTAAGTGCAGGTGCCTGCCATATGAGCAGAACAAATCCTGGGACAACGAGGAGCAATTTGATGACTGCTGTGTGCTCTGTGCCCACAGTAGATTCATGTCAAGGTGACACTTCCCTGGCTCCCGTCTCCCCTTGTCTGTTACCAAAGAGCTGTAGATATTTTACTCCTTTTCTTACTTTTTAGTGCCTGATAGATGTTGTTCCTAAACACTTTTGCAGGTGATTACTGTGGGGAATTAGTAAGCTTCTTATTCACACCTTTCTGTCCAGCCCCTCTTGACTTGCATAATTCATTAATCCAGAGGAAACGAGGGATCTCACAAAGCCCTGGCCAGCCCCAGAAGGGCTTTTCAATTGTTTAATTTAATGATGGTTGTGGGAAGTTCCTGTGTAGCTGTTAAGCAATTTGAGTCCCCTCTCATTCTTTCCCCTGTTAATAGGTGGTTGTGCCACTGAGGGGTTCCCCAGGAGGACCCTTAATGTGAAGTATGAGTGTTGTTGCCTGTTGATGTGCTGGCTAACAAGGATGACACATCGGACTTAAAATCCCATGAGTGCCTACATTTTTGTGGTTTTCAAGTGCTATAAATTTTGCTTTCTAGCACAGGTGAGGTTTGAACCCCTACCTGGAAACAATCATGTCCCAGGTGTCCCTTTTTGGTAGTGGGGCCACTGGTAAAGGAAAATACAGATGTGAAAGAGGCCCTGAAACCTTCAGACCTGCCAAGCTCCAGCTGGTTTCCCAACACCTCCCCAAAGTGGATGTGTGGAGTCAAGATATGAATGAAGGAGCAAAGCTTTCTGGCTAAATGACACAGGTCCAGCGATGCTGCTCCAAGGCATGACATCAAATTCTTGGGCAACATCCACACTTTGCACGTTGCAAAGGAGCATTCCCAGGTGCTTTAATTTGCTTTTGGTCCTCAGACTGGTCCCTTGCTCACTTTTGGCCTCGGCTCTCCTACATCCGTCCAAACAGTTTCCAGGCACCGTTCGGCAGCCAGCACAGCCAGGGACCATTCCCAGTTGGCAGCTCAGATACAGCTGCTCTGTTTTGGAAAGTGGGAGAGTTTAATGAATGGATGCAAGCATTTCTGTGCCAGTTGGCCTCGAGGCCAGCCAATGGTCCAGGCCGCGTTTAATTTTCTAAAAGAGACACAGCCTCAGGTCTCCTTATCTTTGCCATTAACTTCCTGGGTAGTGAGAGCTTGGCTGTTTACCTATAAAAACGACTTTGTGAAAATGGAGCGTGCATGAAAGAATGGTTTCAAAGATTATTTATTATGAATATGGTTCTTTTTAACCTAACAAGTCATTCACAAACTGATCTTGGCTTCCTTGGACAGAATTAGTGTTCAGAGACGTTCACTGATCATTTACAGCAAGAAACATTCAGCCTCCAGTTTGTTTTCTTTGCTTCCTTTTTGCAGTGGGGACCAGCCAGCTGAGAGATCTGCTTTTGTTTTTCCTGTCCTTGATTTGATGATTGAAGCTTTTCAAACAGAACTACAACACACGGCAAGCATCCACGATGAATTTCTAGATAAATAAACACTTGGGCTGAGGTTATTTTGAAGAACGGCAGCGTCAGTGCCTCCAAATGGCAAATAATAGAGTGAACTGAGCCCAGCCATTTTTTTTTTTTCTCTGGAGTTGGAGAACTGCTATGCCTCCTGTTAACCTGTGCCTCTCTGTTTCATGGATTTTCTTTGTGCTTCTGAAGCACTGGGAAAGACACAGTTAGGGCTGGCTAAGGGACAGTCCAGGTCCACCCAGAGGGAAAGGAGACTCTTCCCATTGCCACGCTGCCTCGAAGCGGGGTGAGGGTCACTCCAGACCTGGCTGCTCGTGGGGTGTGGGCTCTGGGAAGGTCAGCCCTTGCAGGGATGTCCACGCCAGGTGACTGCTCAGCCTTTCCCAGCTGGGTATGGCTGAGGAGACGTGCCGGAGGCAGGCTTGCTTTGCCTAAGCATAGCTCTTGGCTCCATTGCTTGCTCATCTGTGGCTTTGCCTTCACTCACTTGTTTCCTTAGATGAGTTCCTCTGCCTGCTTATTTGTGTTAGGAAAATTATCGTTCTTGTATTTCGGTCTGTGTCGCTTCCTCTGGGCCTGTTTTGTTATTGCACAGAGGGATGTCTCTAATGAAGTGGACGGAAGGAGGAGGACTCGGGGGTTTATTTTTATCCTATACATAGGAAGTTGGCCAGAACAGGGGAAAACAGAGCAGCAAGCCCTCAGAGCATTCCCACTCCTCGGGGCTGGAGACAGCAATCTCCACAGACCTTGCTCAAGTGTTCCACCGCTGCCCAGGGGAACTTTCTCTGCAGTTTTGCCTGTTTGTTTTTGAAGGAAAAAATGTGTGTTGCTTCCTGCCACAGGGCCAGGGCTAGCTGCTCTGCCATTGCTGCCATTCAAGCTTCTTTTATTAATGAATTAAACCTCAGACCACCAGACTGACTGAAAAAAAAAGAAAAAAAGTGGGATTTGTATATGTGTGTTGGTAATGTGACAGCGCCTGGGGCCCTGATGGGGCTGGCACTGACATCACACTGCTGTAAAGATGTGAGGGCTGGTCTGAGGAGCCTCAAACCCAAACCCAACAGAAAGGATCAGGGCAGCAACACAGGGCAGAAATGTAGAAAAATGTAGTGGTTTTGCTAGTACCGTGAAGAGAAGGCAATGGATTAACCCAGACCTTGGGGTTTTTTTCAGTTTCATAGGACAAGAGATGATGGCTTGAAGTTGAAGGAGGGTAATTTTAGGTTAGATATTAGGAAGAAACTCTTTACTGTGAGGATGGCGAGGCCCTGGCAGGGAAGTTGTGATTGCCCCATCCCTGGAAGTGTCTGAGGCCAGGTTGGATGGGACTTGGAAAAACCTGGAATAGTGGAAGGTATCCCTGCCCATGGCAGGGGGGTTTGAACTAGATGATCTTTAAGGTCCATTCCAAACCAAACCATTCTGTGATTTGGTGATTCTATAATTTTGTGATTTTATCATTCTATATCAGTGCCTCATTAGATCATGCCATTAACCTAGAAATTTTGGGGAAGTTGAGGTATGTATTTTAAGGTAAGGTATTTGCCTTGCATTCGTGTTTTCTTTCTCCCATTTAATCCCTTTTCTAGAAGACAGTGGGCTGTCTTTTCACATTTTTTTTCCCCCCGTGGTGATGTCCAAGGAGAGAACCAACAGAGCAGACAGTTGGAACTCTCCCACGCAACTTCCCTGGCCACAGAGCACCTCCCTCCTCTGCTGCTGCTCCTGTCACACAGCTGGGCTTCAAAAGAGGATGCTCCTCTCCCACGTGCTTCAAAGGGAAACCAGGAGCCACAGAACAATTACTCCCACTCACAGAGTGAGGGGAAATCCTCTTCTAACAGGGGATCATCCTGTTACAACAAGAATGTCTGGTGATTTATGACATGCTGCTTTAAACCCTTATTTCCCTCCAAAGAAACACAGGAGACAGCAGAGCTGGAGGGAGATAGGAGAGAGAGCTGACATTGGCAATGCTTGAAATATAGTGTGAGAGCTGGGAAAACCCTTCCTTGCTGTTCTCATTAGCAAGACTTAATTAATAGTTATAATCTTATCAAGCAGAGGTTGCCATGCAGGAGGGATGTGCAGGCTGGAAATCAAAGCTTTAATAAATAGATATTTTAAGACCAAAAAGCATCATTGTAATTTTGTCTGGCTTCCTGTGTAATTGATGCCAGAAACAGACCTTTTCAACTGAAAAAAAAAAAATAGGATTTATAGGAAGGTATTAGTATTGTGATATTTTTAGGTAATAATTTAAACAAGAAAAGTTTGAGTGGTTATTTTGCAAAAAAACAACTTATCTGTACTTGATTGGCTTTCATTTTCATTTTCTGCTCTAAATGCTCTGTAAATCCCAAAGTCTGTATGCTCTGTAGGGTTTATGCATCCACTTTCTTAATCTTTTTTTTTCTGGCATTGAATTCAAATTTTAAAGGAATATTCTCAATCTGGGGAAAGAAAATTTTCCTTTTTTGACCCCAGAAAGCTCCTGCAACTTACATTAAATACTGCAAAAATTAATATCTGTGCCATCAGTTTTGTTATTGTCTCTGACATTTTTATAGATCTCGCTTTCCATCTTCTTTGTGTTAGCCTTGGCCTGGATCTTGGAAGTGGTGGCAGCTCTTAATCTCAGGAATATTTTGGTATCTTGAGGTCTGATGTGGTAGTAAGGGAGGCTCCCCTCCCAGGAATGAAGAATAAACAGAGTAAACTCTGTCATCTATGGAAGCTGAATGGCAGGGCAGCTTGAGTCAGGACCCAAAAAAAAAGGAAAACAATGATCCATTTATTTCAGGTGTCAAGTGGACAAGAGAAATCCACCTGAGGACCCACAGAGAAGCAAAAGACAAAGAAGATTCAGACCATGGTGTGGGCAGTGCAGTGTGGGGCGGCCCAGAGGGAGAGTCAGAAGCAGGACAGATTATCCAAATTTCAATCATACATGGAGCAACTCATACAAGTGTGAGCTTGCTCACTTCCATATGACTCCACTCTCATTCTTATTCTAGGTATTTCTTAGAAAGCATCAGAGCCTGTGAGAGCTCAAGCTCACTCAAAATAACTTTCAAATATAGAGAAAATCATCATTTTATTCTAGACCAAGTCCATCTCAAAGGATTTTACGCCAGCACCACTGAGATCTGAATTTGCACCAGAATAGTAAGCACAGGACATTAACAGAACAGATTTCTCAATGCTAAAGGGAGAGAGAGAGAGTAACTGTGAATTTTAAAGCCACATCCTTACAGGCGGCTATAAATTTGGATAAACCTCCTCCCCCAGTGATCTGGATTCTTACATGCTGTCTCATCAGGCTGTTTCCCTCTCACTTGTCAAATGTATTACAGTAGCGAAATTACCAAATTACCTCAATAAATTCAGTCATTCTGCTCTAAGAGAAGATACCATGCTGTGGAGAACAAAGTGAGAATATTTTTTTTCTCCACAAACTTGCAGTTGTTCCCATTGTGTGTCAGTTTTATTGGCAGGTGATCTTTTTTCTGCCTTGCTTGGCCCCAGTTTTAATTTTTGCATTCTGCTTCCCCTGCAAATGCCTTTTCCAATCACTGTATTTTAGCTCATATCAATGAAGTCTGTATGGGGGAAGAGAATAAAGCAGGACAGATCCTCATCTGGTTTATATCTGCCTTGCTCAACACATTCCAAGAATCTATCTGCTGCTCTGCTCAGCTCAGTGCTGTGAACACTGTGCATAATCCTACCTTACATTTTTGTAGACAGACTTGCTAAACTGTGCATGGAAGAAATTCCCCCCTAAGTTATTAGAGGAATGGATGAATTTAAATTTGTCATTGTTTTTGTTTGGTTTGGTTTGGTTTTTTGTAAGAGAAACATAAAATCATAAAATGGATTGCATTCGAAGAGACCTCAAAGATCCTGTAGTTCCAGCCCCCATGCCATGGGCAGGGACACTTTCACTAGAGGTGTCCAATCTCAAACAATTAAATATTGATTTCTGCAGAAAAAAAAATATACAGATTCACAATCAGCCCATCTTTGCCTAAAATTCAGTGAATGCTTTTCATTCAGTGCCCTAAGCAAAGAGCCTGGGGAAATGGCATCTGAGAGGCTCCCAATAGCAGCAGGAAAAGTTCAAACCTCACTGGGCAAAATGTCCTTAAGATCCCTGAGGAAAGTCTCAGAATGGCAGCAGAAAACAGGTAAGAAAATCCCTACTCTAAGTCTCCAAGCTTGTAGGTTTTTTTTACAAAACTTTCTCAATGTTAATGTAGCTTCTCTTCCAACTGTGAGCAAACAGCGAGGACTAAAGGTTTGTTTCAGCATCCATCCATCCAGCTCCAACCTTTCTGAGAAAATACATGCACAAACCCTGTGATGGCTGAGAACCGAGCAGATGCAATTTCCATGAAGGAAACAAACCACCAAACTGTTAGTAAAAATGAAATAATTAATTTTATTATCAGCTCCTAGGCAGCCAAAAAAGCCCCCAAAACCAAACCATCAACCATGAGCAGCATCTGTAAGAATCACTGGATTATAGTATCATAGAATGGTTCGTGTTGGAAGAGACCTTAAAGATCTTCTGGCACCAATCATTGCTGCTCTGGTTCAACGCCAGGTGAATCACCACCATGCCTGGAACTTCCCTCACCCCGTTAACCAAGTTAAACATGAGCACCTGGTCTGGACTGCCTGGGGATTCTGCTCCTGAGGCAGCTGCAGCAAGACTGGCACTAGTTGGGGGATGTTCTCACATCACTCTCAAATGGTCCAAATGCCAAAAGGACACGATGAAGAACCACAGCCATAGGGCCTGGAGAGGCCCTCAGCCCTGGGTGTCCCTGTGTGCAGGGAGGGGCAGAGCAGGGCCCAGGCTCTGCTCCATGGGGCTCAGCAATGGCACCAGCGGAACGGGCAGGGACTGAGCCCAGCAAGTTCCACCTGGACAGGAGGCAGAACCTCTTTCCTGTGCAGTGACCGACCACTGAACTGACTGTCCAGAGAGGGGATGGAGTCTCCCTCACTGAAGATGTTGCAGATCTGTCTGGATGCAATCCTGAACTCCAGGATGACCCTGCTAGAGCAGGGAGGAGGGACCAGATGAGCCACCTTGGTCCGTTCCAATCTGAGGCATTCTGTTAAGCTGATGATTTAAAAAATACTCTGAGAAGACAAAAGGCAAATTTGGAATACGGACACTTGTGTTCTGCCTGTGCTGCTGTGACAAGGAAAGAAAAGATCACTGATGTAGGATTCCTCTAAGAGATGTTTCACCTTGAATTGTCACAGTTAAAAGAGAGTAGTGTTTTCCCTTTTTCTTCTCTTTTGTGGCATCTAAAGGTTCGGAGAGAATGGGGTACAACAGTAATAGAAATTTAAAGCATTGCCTAAATGCCAAATTCTTTCATAGTGCCCTTAAAATCTCAGTGATCGCAAACTTTGCAGGAAAGGGTAATATCTGCTCTTCACTGATATCATCCGATAAAGTTATGGGGAGAGAGAAAAGGTGCTTTGGGACACATGAGTCCTTCAAATCTCTGTAGACTATGAAATGTCATTGTTCCCTGATTTACCTCATGAAACATAAACTTTACTAAACATGGTACATTAACGACAAGGTGTGCAAATGTGCCTTTTCAACCCTGAAACAGAGTTGCTTCTGTTCCAGACAGAGCTACCTCTTTGGACCCAAGATGACAAATAATTCAAGTTTAAACATGTGTAGTTGCTTGTAGGCCCCAAGACACTTCATGGCAAATTTGTTCCAGCTCCTTTGCTCAATATCCCCATACAACTAGGACCCAAATATCAATGCCAGGAACAAGAGAGGAGACAGTTATGTACAGTCTGAGGATGAAGCCACAGTGACTTTTATATATACATAGACACATGTATATATGTATGTATATGTATATGTATATGAATTAGGAACCCTGAAACTTAAATCCGTATGCAGGCAAGCCTGCAAACAGACAAAGCTGAGGGCATTTTGGAAGAAAAAGATATTGCTGCCTGCCAGTGTGAATGCAAACTGCATATAGGGTTAGTATCTGATGCTTTGGAGGTTTGAGATTTTCAGCTGCTTAATTTTCATCTAAACAGAAGTCAGGTGTTTTCCAAAAAGAGCTTTTTTTTCCCCTTTTTTTTCTTTTTTTTTTTTCCTTTTAGTGCATCAAAGTATTTTTCCAACAGAAAAGGACTGGCTTTCCAACCAGTGTGGAAATTTTTAATTCAATCTGAAATTTTGTTTATTTTAGGGGAAAAAAAAAGAAAAAACCAACCATGGAAACATTTTTACTAAAAATGCTGGCTTATGATCAAAAACCTTGTTGAGATTTTTTCAAATTAAATATTTCCCTTTAACACTTCAGTTTTTAAAAGAACCTGCTTATTTTTCTGAGGGTTTTTAATTCGGAAGGAAGAAAATACTAAAATGTAATAAGTAGAATCAAGTTAGAAAACTTCTGAGAGGAAAACAAAACAAAAAAAGGGCATATGTGAAAATGATGATATCTTCAATTAAAAATAATTGTCATATTTTGATCAATGAGTACCACATCTGGCCACATCTGACAGGGGTAGAAGTGCTGTGTAGTGCTGTCTGTGCTGGCTCCAGAAGCTGCACCGTGCTGGGGAAAATTTGCACTGTCAATAAAACCAGCCATGGGTTGTTCCTTTTCTACCTTCCCATATGCTGGGCTCATTAATGTAACATCAAATCTATAAATGTGGACATAAAGTCAGCCTATACATGCCTAACTTCTGATATGAGCATCCGACCACTGCTTGGGGGCTGTGTTTGGAAAGCAGGGCCATGTCCTGAGGGCTGTAAATCCATTCTTTCTTGACAGGAGACAAATCTCAGTGGGATTCTTTTTTCTTTTTTTCTTTTCCACAAAAGAGTCTTGTGTTCTGCACTGCGAGCCCGAGTTGCAGCAGGGAGGGGGGAGCTGCAAATCCAGCTCGAGGCTTGAAAGATTTCCACTGTCATTGCTGGAGCTCTGCGGAGTCAGAGCCCCTCGGTGCCAAGAACAAACACATCATCACCACCGCGTAATGCAAACACGATGCTCGTGTAATCTGCTGCGGGACACTGGGAATCTGCCTCCTGGGAGGGGAGGCAGGCAGGGAAAGCCCTGGAAATCTTTTTTGGTGACTAAAACCATGCTTTATTGCAAAGCGCGTAAAGGGCCGTCTCTCCTTTCCAGGCTGACTTCCCACCTGCAGCGTGTTGCTGATTTAATAAGGGCTGAAAGGGATTATCAAGTTGTGAAGTTGTTTGCATCCTACTGGGCTGTAATGAATGAAGGGTTTTGTTCAGCTCAGCCTGACTGAACGCTTCTTGGAGTGATCAGAGCTGGGGAAAGGCTGTAAGGGACCGGCGGTTTTGGTACATGGTTAATGTTAGAACATTACGTGGCGAAATGGTGGGTGCATAAACTCCTTGTGAGTTTTGTAACTTCTTATCCTGTCCCAACACCTGCCTCAGGCTAAGTCCTTGCAATGTTGGGGTTTTGGATTGTTGTTTGGTTTTTTTTAGTCTGCTCTGGTAACTCAGCAATCAGCGGAAGAGAGACCTCAGTATCTTCAGCTCCTGTAATTCATGAGAAACTGGAAAGTTCCCTTGCAGGTCTCTGCAGCCATCATCCTCCTGTAACTCTGCCCAGGTTGCCTCGCCCTTGGGGAGTTTGTATCAATTGCCGTCCTTCTCTCAAAACTAATGACAAGAAAGATGCCAATTCCCTGCAAACCACTTGCATTCCCTGCTGAGAAGGACAAAAAGTGCCACAGGCGTGCTGAGGTAAGAGCCTCTTAATGCATCTCATTTTCAACCCAATAAAAGAGCAGAGCACCTCCACCCAATTAGCAGACACCAAACCCTCCTGTCCCTTTGGAGGCAGAGCTGTCTGAGTCACAAGCATTAAAACTCACTTCTATCATCTTTCAGGTGTTTCTATGAATTTGGCACCTGCATCAGGAGCAGGACTAGGTCCTCTCCTAGACACCTTCTCTCCCTGTGGAGAGGTCAGACTTGCCCTGTTAGAATCCTCTCCTCACAGTCCAGGTGAGTTTTGCTTCCTCTCCCTATCCCAGTAGTCTGTAGTTGTTCCCAGTCCCTCTCACGTTCCCTGCGCACCGGTGGACTTTGTGAGGAGGTGCTGACACGAAAGATGAGGCGTCCTCTTGGCCATTCTCTGTGACAGAGCTCGTGCACAGTGGTACAAACGTGGGCTCCACCATGTCAGGAGAAGATGCAGAGCCCCAGATTTTATCTAAGTAATGCCTATCTTTGTAAGGGGAAGAGGTCCCAATGTTCATGCTTTTACTTGAAATTTCCTTCACAGTGTGTAATCCACTACTCAAGATTCTAGCTAATTCCAGATCAGCCAAGAACAAAAGTTTGGTATTTTCCTACACTTTCCCTGTGCTTCAAGTAAATAACAAATGCAGCCATCTGTGTTGTATCTGTAGCTCTTATCTTTATACCCCCATATTTTTTCTTGTCATGTTTTTTCACTGCCTCCCTCCACCAGCTCTCCTAAGTCACATATTTTCTCATTTCCTTTTCCCACTCCTGCCTGTGAGCCCTTCTTCCTTACTGCAGATAATTTTTGGGAAAGGAGCTCAGCAAACTTAATCAAGTAAAATGTCTTCCCCATCCAATTTTAGTCTCCCAAGTCAGCCAACAGGGTCTTTCCATACTGCTTCTGCAGTTAACAGAAACTCCTCTAAGGGCTGACACATCATCCTTAAGCCAAGCTACATCTCTGAAACCTTCAGAAGAACCCTAATCTGTTCCTTGGGAGCCCAGGAAGCGTTGTGAAGTTGTCTGGCAAACAGATGACCCTGAAAGTGTATGGCTGAATCACAGAGTCACTGCCTTCTCCTATTTCAGGTACTGCTAAGGGCTCATTTCTCTTATGATGTTGTAAGAAATGTGTGTAACAGCTACAGGAAGACAAAGAGAAGTCAAGAGTTCATGGTGGCTTTGGGACTCTCTATTCAACAACAAAAGAAAAGGGCTATCCAGGTCAGATTATCTTTGTATCATAGGATCCTAAATAATTGCAGTAGGAGGGGACCTCAACACATCTCTTCAGAGCTGGTCAGCCATTAGATAAGACAAGGTCACACAAGGTTTCATATTAGAAAAGCTCAGTGTTTTAGGTGCTCCATTTGGAGGCAGATGATGAAGAAGAAGGAAGCGTATGCAGTTCCCACTGCAATTCCCAGCTCCTATTTGTTGGAAATACAGAAAAATAGGCAGGTGGGGTGAGATGGCCTAGCTTTCTTGTAGGTGTGTGGTCCACAATGACGTCCAGGCTTCCGTGGCTGCAAGCATCTGAGATATTCAGGTCCCCATTCAGGATGTCGTTTGACAGTGGTCAGAGTTGGCCTGGTGGGTTTTCATCCCATTCCAGGACCAGCTGCTCTGAAAAGTCAGAGGTGACATCAACCAACATAGACTGCACTTTCCTTGACATTTATCTGTGTGAAGAGGTCCTGTTTTAGAGTGAGCTTGTTTCTAAACAGCCAGTTCCACCCTCCCCCAGGAGCAAATCCTGACTCATGTTTACCAGCTGGAGAAAACATGACCGAATAGTGGAAAAAAAAAAAAGTGATCTGCCTTGAGCATTAAACTTCATTGCTGAAAGACTAGAAACTACTGTTTGGCCTGCCAAGGCTTTAATTGTCAACTTATGTAAGAAAGGCTCTTTTTCAGTCACTGTTTGCATTCACCAGGGGGTTCATAAAACAATTATAAGAATCTAGTGATAATCTTCTTTCAGCCTTTACACTCCAAGCAGCCCAAAATGTCAATCCAGATGATGATTGCTCCTATGTGAGGTCACTGAGACACTGACTGGCTCTCTGACTATTATTATTATTAATTGTTTTTATTAGTTACTGCTACTATATGGCGTGTGGGTCACTCACCCTGTCCTCAGCCCTTAATAGCTTCATTGTATTGTCCTGATCAAAGCAGGTCCTTTCTGTGTCCCATTCATGTGATCTTTGAAATCATCTTTGGATGATTTCAGATGGACTGAAAAAATAAAAATCTCAAAGGCAACTTTAGGCTGAAACAAAACCTGACAGCCCCAAGTTTTTGATAGTTGAAATATTAATAACTTATGGTGTTAGACTGTCATCTTGTGAACAATCTAAGACAGGCATGAGACAACCACAGACCCTGGCTGGAAGCAAATCAATGGACTCTCCCCATCTCACTGAGGGGCTCAAAGCCAGTGAATGACAGATCCTGCTACTTCAGGTTGGCTTGAAATCATTACACACACTGGATATTAAATTATACACTTTAATGATAGCTGATTGCTGAAAACCCTGCCTTGTGTGTGAATTAAAAATAAGGCTTCACAACTGTTTTATATTCTTTTCTTTCAGCCTTCATGCTGCTTGAATGCAAGTCGTATTTCACACAATATCCCTGTCACTTTAGAGGCAAACTGCTGGAGATCAAATCTTTACAAAAAATATTGGTTCAGACCTGAAACTGGAAAGGTACAGATCTTACAGGACAGTGCAGTATTTCATGCTTTGATTTTGACAGCTGCACCAGCAGGGGAAAAAAGGGACACCTCTATAATGCTATATTATTTACCAAAGAACTAAAGCACATTAAAGTCTTGAAGACCAGGTCGATCTAGAAGTCCTGAGGTCTCAAGAGAAGCATGTGCTTAATATTTTATAAACATGATGGTCTGCCTGGCCTTCAAGTTGATGTTGGTATGAAATCCATGCCACAGAGACAAAGCAGTCAGAATTCTTCCTCACAGTCTTGTACACCTGACTCGTAGGCAGCACTGTATCAAAATGGATTTAGGCTAAATTTCTACACCGCTCTCCCTTAAATCCAGTGTCAGAACAAGTTTAGGACAGCAGGATTCCAACAAAAGAGACCAAATAATGGGAAAAGTCAGGTAACATTTCATTTTTATCCTGCGGATTAGCTTTTTTTTCCCCTTTTTTTTCTAATTATGAGTATCATGTGGGATTTGTAATTATGTCATAATGAATAAAATAAACTTAATTAAAAATATTAGTCAGGTTCAAATATTTCTAGAGGACAAAATCTGGAATTTAGGGCTTTTTGTCTGAATACAAAATTAGCCTGGAAAATAAAAAATTGTATTTCATATCAAGAAACTGGCAGAACATTCAATCACTCAGTGCTTCCAAGATCAAAAAATTTTCCTCTGCTGTGGGAGAGGAGTAGTTTATCCTTTTTATGTAGTGGTGAGAGAATAAGGCTTAAAACAGTGGTAATAAGATAAGCTGCTAAAAGCTTTTCCATAGGAACCATCAACTTGGAATGGGTTCCACCCCTGCTAGTGAGATTGGGCCCATATTTTAAGGGTATCTTTGCCAGAGGCCTGAAAACATTATAAGGTGAACAGAAGTAATATTTTTGGCTTCTAACTTTTCTCTCAAGCTTAATACTGATCAATTTGTGAAGTGTCCGGGCAATAACAAAATAATACCCAATAACCTTAAATATGATTTTGTCATGTTTTCATATAAGGCACAATAAAGCACAAGGAGGGAGGTGGCACAGGGATGTGGAAGGACACTCTAGAAATGATGCAGAACTTTTACATAACCACAGGATGCAGAACTCTTTTCTACACTCTGGATTTCCCCTTTAGGTGCCTAAACTCCAGCTGAGTTCAGGGAGAGTTGAGCCACTAAAATCCCTTTATGAATTGGACACCAAGTTATCACCTTATGGCTTAGATGAATTAGGTATTTCAGTGTTCCTGAGATGGGTTCCAAATTGGCTTTTTTTTTTTTTTGGTGATCTCACTGGAGGTCCAGGAATGGCTGAGCCCAGAGACAAGAGCAACTGGCAGCTGTAACTTGGAGACTGGGATTTCACAAGGCTGGAACAAAGGTTCTGTAGAGCATCATCTTCTGGTTAGGATTTGGCAGATTTAAGGACTGTGGGAAGAGGTGTTCTCAATAACTGAGCAGAATTGCTAACATAGGCTTTACACATTGCAGCTCAGAGATCAATTTGGCTTCGGCCTTTGCCAAAGCTGCTTCTTAACAACTGACTTGAAAACTGCAAAGATGAACTGTCTTTTTTCCTCCCTATGGGGCAACCACATTTTGACACTGTGGTTCCTAAATGGCCAGCAAATAATTTTGTATGCTGGAAATGGAGAAAGGGAAGGAAAAAAAAATAAAAGATTCAATCTTTTCTTTTCCTTCCCCCAAGTTAATGAATTTTTTATAAATGTGTAAGCATGTCACTATTCCAAGCCACATCAAATCACATTTAAAATCTGTATTTTAAAAACAGGAATGTGTATAATATGAATGGCTTAAGGAATAAAATGCAAAAAGATGTTGATGATGCTGGATTAGCAGCCAGCTGGAGAATTAAAAAAGATGAAGAGAAGAACAAAAAGCCCGTGTTTCACTAGCCAAGTCAACAACAGTGTTTTTTCAATCGCCCCTCATTATGTAAAAGTGTACTCAGGTTGTCCTGGAATCAGAGTTCACTGTTTTTAAGGAGTCACATCAGGAAAAAAACCTCTTGATACAGTGCAGAGTATATGACAGGGAACATCTGGACTCCAAACCACTGGAGCTGCCATGTTTGCAGAGGAATGGCTCTGAGGATGAAATGGAATGAGCTGTAACAAATATGGGATTTTGCTGGCAGCTTTATTTTATTTAAATGCATCCCTGGCTTTTGAGATATTTCTTTGTTTTGGATAATATTTAAACATGTCAAAAATCCTCCCTCCTTCCTGCCCTTTATTACACATGACAGGGAGTGGATTGCTCTGGCCATCTGTAGAGTGGGAATGAATGGAGCTACATCTGGATGGGCTGGGGATCACATGAACGCTCACAGCAAGCCCCAAGCAGTTAACTTGAAACCTTTCTTTCCCTGAGTGAGCCGAGACAGTATCATAGTTTTTGCCAGGATTGTGTGAAGCCGTGTTGGAGCCTTGCAGCTAAACATGTCCAGAACCTGTTCGGGGGCCCTCCCTCAAGTTAAGCACCTCTGCCAATCCTGCATGTGCCTAGGAGTTGTGTTTGATAATAACATTTGGCATTTATTGTCTGACATCTTGTGCTTAGGAAGCCATTCCCGAGGCTTCTCTACAGCCCTGCTGTGGAAAGCTTCAAGGGAGAATACAAAAACAAGTGTGGCAAAGTTTGGAAGCTGGGAGAGCTAATAAAGGAGCGGACAATGTGCCAAAGCTGTGCCGTGCTGGCAAGCCCTGAAACTCAGCCAGGGAAGAAGCAAGGCAAAGCCTGGGGTTCTGAAGCTGCTGCCATTGATGCTGCTGAGGGCTGAGCCAAGCCCTGTGCTCAGGGGCTGCTGAGAGTATAATGTATGCATCCTGGGGACGTGGTTTAGTGAACCTGATGGTGCAGGGTTAGTGGCTGGGCTCAATGATCTTAGACAACTTTTACAACCATATTGGGTCTATGTTTCTATGATTCAGTGATGACTGGGAAACCACCCCCATCCCCTGCCTGTGAGCTGCTGCTGGAGGTCTCTCCTCTTGGCTCTCTGGTTCAGGTATGTGTTCCATAGCTGTCAGCCATATCTCCTCTCCCTCTCCCTCTCCCTCTCCCTCTCCCTCTCCTNCTCTCCCTCTCCCTCTCCATCTCCCTCTCCCTCTCCCTCTCCTCTCTCCCTTAGAGGCCCTTAGGCAGAAGGATTTATGGTGTGTGATTCTGACCGTAAGGGCTGACTGGATGGGACACTGACCCTTTGGCCTGCCCTGACCTGACTCACAGACATCATCCCTTTCCCCACACCTGAACATGCAGACTTTGACCCATCAGGTGAGCCTGTTTAGGGAGGTGCCAGTTGGTCATAAATGCTGCTTTTAATTTTGTGGATATTTTTCTTCTGCAGTGAGCCCCAGGCTGGCTCAACTCACAGTATTTATGGATAATTTCACTCTGTGTCAAGTGGGCAGCAGTGCCCCTCACTGCAGCAGGGGTGCCCGCGTCAAGGACAGGGCTGGAAAGCCCTCGCTCGTGCCCTGACTCATGGTTTAAACACCCTTTATCTTGTCCTGAGCTGAATTTCACCAAGGGAGAGGAAACTTATTGCTCAGCATAGGTCAGGCTTGACTTCCAAACAGCACCGTGGTGGTGAGAAGAGTGGGGTGGGTCCCACGGCCAATGTTCTGATGACCGCAGGATGACCCACAGTGAGCGAGCCACTGATGGACAGTGGTATGGGTCGAGTCAGCCAGCACTGACTCTGCTGTGGGGAAAGGTCAGCACCTCCAAAAGGGTTTTGAGCACTGCTAAAAATGCCCATTGCCAAGTCGCAGCCATGCTGGAAGTGCCTGGAGTTCTGAGCATCCCAGCCCAGGAGTTGCTGCTTTTGGGGACCTTCCCAGGGCTTTGCACATCATGGCTGGGCAGGCAGACTTATGTGCCACAGCCCTCTGTCTCCTCACTGCTGTTATCCACACCATGTCCAGCATCCACAGCTATTCCTGAGTCAGGAAAATTTCTGAATGCAAAGATTACATGGGAAGGGTTTCATAAAAGGAAAAAAAAAAATATATATGAACTCTCCCTTTGCTGAGGCCAAGCTGTTGTCAGCTTCAAGAAAATGTTTTCTCTTTATGTTTGGACAGTTTTGCAGATTTATTTCCCTTCCCCTTCTTGGACGAAGGTTGCAGGGATTTCCACAAAGTACGTTTGGAGGAGCCAAGCCTTCAACGCCAGCAGTTTTCAGTCAGAGTGTTGGAATGATCAATAAATCGGCACCGACTGATCTCAGAGGCTGAGGATGTCTATGAGGCACAAGCAGCTCTTTTAGGTAAGCTGGAGCAAGTGAGTAAATCCAGTAGCTCTGGAGCCAAACCCAAAAGTGGATGCAGAATCTTATGAGGAGCCAGTGCTGTGATTTTCAGTACAAGGGTGATGTAATGATTGAGCACAATTCAAGTAAGTAATCTACTCATCTGTTCACAATTTTGAGTTATGGTTGATGCAGTCGCTGCCTGCGAGCCAGCAAAAAGAGAGTGAGAATTACAACTACTGAGTCAGGCCAGAGGCAGGGATGGCATCAGCATGGGGATGGGCTGCAAGCGGGGTTGCACAATTTGGAATGTGACTTGGGGTCTAGCCTGAGCCTGAAATTTTGGAGGCAGCTGGGATCTGAGCAAACAATGGTGGATGGATGGTTCACTGAGAGGTTGAGACACCCCCATCTGATCACTGCCCCAAAGAGGAGGAGAGGCACCAATACTGAGCACAAGTACCAAATCTGAATCCATACCACCCAAGACAACTACTTTGAACTTTGAACACATACTCATCTGCGGTGTTTGAATTCCACTTAAGAAAATTTAGAGCCATCCAGGGCCTGACCTTTAGCAAACCACAAAGGCAATCCATAAACCACAGGTCTGGAATCAGCTCGAGAGGACAAGTAAATCCAACACATTAGCACAGGTTTTCAATGCAGCTGGTAACTGGGGATGTTACAAATGGGAGGCACATCAGCAGCATCTCTGTGAGATCTGGATTCGGCCAGGGCTCCACTGAGATCATCACCCAAAAAGGGGAATAACGCAGCACAACATTTAATAATAGTGAGTGGCTGACTTCACCGCCAGGCGGAAGCAAAATATTTATAAGTGTCAGAAACCATAAAAACATGACATGATTCATCCTAAAGCAAACAGTTGTTCATGTGAATCTAAGAGCAGAGGATACATGGAAAGTCCCAAGATGAGACCATCTCCAGAGTGATGTTTTTTGGGAAAGAATCACATATTGCAAGCTAAGCAATATAGGGCCTGGACAGCTGAAGACCTATTGGGACGGGGATACTAAAGAATGCACTGATAATTGCTAAAGGAAATCTCTCCCCTCAAAATCAATGCCAGAGCATGTGTTTTTGACAATATGAATACCATCCTCATACAGGGTACAAGTGAGGGATTTTCCACTAATCATGGAAAATCTTTGGGCTTTGAACAAAACTGCAACAAATAATCCATTGCACTAGTCATTTCTATCAAACCTTCTCTACTGAAAGTTATATTTTTCTCTCTCTGAGTTCTAAGTTGGCTGCGAAGAATAAGAAGATAAACACACATCTCTAGACATTTCTGCACAGAAACACTATGCTTCAAAATATTTCCACTGGTTGCCAAATAGAGTCATGCACAACTCAGCTCTGAGGTGGTTTCCTTTCTTCCATGGGAGAAATGATGCATCACACCTACTGTATACGTCTGGTGACCTCTTATTCATGCCGGGGAGGAAGTGATTTCTCAAAGCTGTAATGTGTTTCTAATGCTCTTTAGTGTTTTCTGTGCATACTTTATCTGGTTTATCAGTCATTCAGTGAAATTATTTTTTTAAATATTGTGACTTTTTAGTCATATTTGCATATTTTAAAGGCATTTGAGTCAATACATATGAGACCTGCTGAGGTACTTACCCCATAATTGAGTTCAACAGAAATAATATTCCTGAAAATAATCTTGCTTGTTTTCTAGATGTTATTCCTCTCTGCCACAGGTTTTTCATACTCCTGAAAACCTTCTAGGAACAATAATTATCATCTATCTGTCCAGTTGTTTGCATTAAGATTAGACACCCACAAGTACGTGCCCTGATTACTCCTGATGTCCGAAGGGTTTGTATCTCACGTTGGTTGGCTTTTAAACTCAATGGCACTGAGGGTAACCTAACCCTGCATTAGACATCAGAGAATCCACAGTAGAACAAACCAGTGATATGGGATGCAGGTTTGCTGAGGTATCCTACATCAGGAATGCTGGCTGAAGCCTCAGCACATTTGGCATTCTGCATCTACCATCCCCTACATGGAGTCTCAGCTTTCTAATAAAAACTGGGCTCACAATGAATTCTTTTCTTCTCTGGAAGAATTAGGAGGCCTTTCCTTCTCCACTTAGCCACCTGTTTTTATTTTTTTGAAACTGCAAGAATGTAATACATCTATGAACTCTAATTTGTTATAAGGTTTGATTGAAATGGCTCAAACCCTTCAATGTGAAGATTATCAGTAGGGAAACACAATGACTCTGTGTGTCTGGGTGAGCCTCCTTCCCCAAGGAAGGACTGTTTTTGTCTGAAAAAAACTCTCAAGGCATAAGTTACGACATTTTGCAGCCTGTTGAGCCCAAGTCTGGAAGGTTTCTACTGAAGTTGCAGGTACCTGTCTTCAGGCCCCAGTTTTGAGCTAGAGACTCACACAAGGTACTGCCTTGCACTTTCAGATTCTTCATATCTGAAATGTTGAAGCCCTTGCCCCTTTTTGCCAACTAAATGAGTTTTAACCCCTTTAAATCTTTGAATTTTCCTATTCCCCGTTATGAAAACTCTGGATATTCTGTTTATCATGCTGCACTCTTGGTCTCACTGCAATTGGCTCCTCATCCAGAGCCTAAGCAAAACAAGCTTAAAAGAGCTGCCGAGTCTCTTAGGGGTTGAATCTTCCCTGCTCTGACATAAGCCAGGAGTAACTCTGTTCAACATCAGTTTCAAAGAGTTCTTGGTTAGAAATTGCAATCTGAAAATACCAGGGACAGAGATAAATCTGGACAGCTTTTAATCAGGATAAGGATGGAGTAGCTGCAGCCTCTCTCGTAGTGCAGAGGAGGAGGTTTAAGACTCCAGCTTGTCCACTTGATGTGATCTGGCACGTTATTACACCACTTGGGATCAAATATATCCCTGATATTTTCATCTGTCCTCTCTAGGCATTTATACTCTGTTCATTCCCATGATCTGAGTGCTAATAGTGTGGCTCCTTTGAGTTCTGTTTCCTTCAGGAACAAATCTGGGCTGCCTGTCTTTCCCTGGAGACAGGGGGGTTGAACTTCACTATTTCATGTTGATATGCAGCTGCCAAATAACACCTTGATGAAACAATACTGATGATATAAGAAAAGTCCCTTTTTCACTTACAATCTACTTAAACAGAGGATAATTTCTGAAGGAGTAACACTGATGGGACAGTGTTGCTCTACCAGGTTGTGCAGTCCAGCTTGTCCAAGCACTTTCTCTAAATGTCAGCTGGGATCTGGGTAGTAAGCTTGAAATATGCCTTGGAAAAAGGGAACATTCTATGTTACTTTACAGGCATGGGTTACTTTGGTCTTTCTCAGTGTTTAAATCTTGGTCCTGTCATATTTGAGTGACTTTTTCAGGAGCTTTTTGGCTCAAGTGACTCAGCTGTACTGACAATCCTCTCTCCCTGCCCCTCCAGATACCCCATTGACAGAAAACCCTGATTTCCCCACAGCAAACCTCATGTCATCATGTTATGCATTGTTCTGCTTCAGGGTGATCAAAAAACAAGTCAGAGGCAAATCTGACTAATCTCCCCTGAAACTGTGAAGCCAGTGACAAAAAAAATTCAGTTGGGTACAATTGCAGCATTGTACACAAGGGGCAGCCACAGATTTCAAAAAGTGCCTTCAGAGCTACCCAAAGATTGTGCTGCGGTCATTAACATCACTGATATGGTTTCCTGAAATAGTTGCTTTATGCTGCCGTGGACAAAGAATTCCTTCTTATCCCATTGTTTCCAGAGCTTCTGTGTTTGGGACGTTCCAGGACTGCTGTAAATTGGTTCAATTCCTTTCTGACATGTCACTCACTAAATGTTCAGGGAGCATTTCTCTAATCCTGTCCAGATGAGCTGTGGATTCCAAGAGGTTTCTATTCTGGGATGCAGGCTTCTGCCTATATGCTACTGTTGGGCTCAAGTTCATTCAGAGGAATCCTATTAGTGGCTATGCAGATTTATTTCTTTGCTTCTGCAGAATGTGAGCTGAAATTGTTTGGTTTTGCTGATTGCTTTTCCTGGTGAGGGGGGGAATCAATGTCCTTCCTTTGCATTTTTTCACAAATTGGAGTTCCATGCAGATGAATTAGAACTAGATTTTCATTAGTTTCCCATAGGGGTTGCTTCCTCCTCTTACCAACTTAATTCAGCATTTTTTGTTTTTTTTAATCCCCAGTTCTTTAACAGCAGCTTATTGGGACCCCAAAAAGGATTGAAAATTCTGTGTATTCACAGGGAAACATACTGGGTTCATGTTCAATCATGATCCATTTCTGGATCATTAAATGCAAACTGAATCAAACTTAAAATGGAAATATGAGACACTGGAGTTTATTTGATCAATGTGCTCTGATACAATGCCTGGCCCCCAGTTGTGTATATAGCATCACTGGTTTCTTTTCATAAGCAGAGTTCTTTTGCAAAATTTTAGCTAAATTTATTCTTAATGTCAGAGGAAAAAGAGATATTTTTAGGCTATCTTAAAAAAAAAACAAACCAAACAACAACCCAAACCAAAAAACCCCACCAAAAACCTAAGCAATTTTTTTGTTAAACTTCCAGAAGACTTGATCTGTGGAGCAAAGATTTGGAATGGGAAGTGTGGGATTCTCTGAAGTCAGAATTTGGATTTGACAGTTCTAGTGAAAATCCATCCAGATCTGGCAAATGTCTCTGAAAATCTCATCTAAGAGCTGCTTATTAGGATTGAGGCAGATGATTTTCCCAGAGGGGCTCAGCACTGACCATCATCCAGCTCAGAATTACAGGGGAAGACCCCGATTTTCTCACCCCCCATGTGGATCCATTTCAGTGACGTGGAGTAGCTGAAAGCTTGTAATTATGATGTTTAATTACTCACCATCCCAGTATCATACAGAGCACAGAAGGAAGCAGCCTTGCAGTAATTCTCCTTAATCTGATGGTGAGGATCCTGCCAACATAATGAAGGAAGAGACTGGAAGGAGAACTTCTAGGGTGTGTGGAAAATGTGTGGTGTACAGTGAGATGAAGCTCCAGGCTTTGAGATAGGAGTGACAACCAGAAAAGGTGAGGGTGCCTGGGGTGACAACTCTGATGGCATCAGCAGAAGGCTCTGTGCTTGGTGGTACAGAGGAGAAAAAGGTCTGTAGTAGATATAATTGTCCCTGAACTATTCAAGGTGCTTTGACCACTCCTACTGATTGGTTTCCTCTGATGTTCAACATCAGGCTCTATTTATTTCAGGGTCAGGGAGTGAATACTTCACTCTCTTGTAGAACCACCCATGATATCCATCAGACTGGTGCTCACATATTTATTTAACATTAAAGTATTTTATGATACTTTACAATGTTCCTGTGAAGAGAGTGAAGGTAAAACCTGCCTCAAATTAGACATCATTTCAAATGACCCGTTACTGATACCTGTGGTCTGGTTTAGTAGGGGTTACAGGGTGCCAGTTTAAGTTTAAATTAATTAAATTGAAACAATAAAATAATTTCAGCAGCTTCAGAACATCTCTTAAAATTTTGAAGAGTTAATAATAGTTTGGGGTACTTTTAAAGTTTCTCAAATTTTATGTCCTTTTAGTACATTAAAAAATTACAATATATGTATATTCAGTACTAATCCAAATCAAGGACCGGAACAAATTACAGTGCTTTTTGTTCATCAGTTTGGAGTCTGAGGAGTAACAATGAGAATCCCAACACATTCTTGTTCATACTGGATGTCTCACCTAAATCATCAGGCAAAAATGTACAAAGAGGGAGAGTGAGGAAAGATGACCCAGATTCTTTCTCATTTCCCTCATGACTCTGATGTAATCTCAAGGTGTTCCAGGAAAGGGAGAAAAAAAAAGGAATTTTTTCATTACAGCAATAGTTTTAAGACCAAATGAACCTTGCATTGCTCTCTGTTCTGGCTGAGAAAACCTCAAGAGACAATGTTAAGGAATAAAGCTATGAATTAAGAAGAAATCTGGGAGGAAATTAGAAGGCAGGGGGCAGTGAGGTAGAGAATGTGGCCCAGAAATGAGAATCTGATACCGAGTTCTCTTATCAGGTCTCCCAACCCCTTGCCTGTCACTTTCCTTTCTTCAGTCACCAGGTCTCATGGACCCCACGAACTATGGAATAAGAATGTAAATATTGTCTGGGAATAATAATAATAATAAAAAAAACCACCAAAAAAACCCCAAAAAAACCCAGTTGAAACCATTCAAACAGTTGAAAACCAGTTCAAACCTGGGTGACACTTCATCATCAGAATTTTTTTTTGAGACCAGGAAGTCATATTCAGACAGAAGCTCATGTATTCATTGCATTAACTATATCAGAAACAAGGCTTTTTATTTTAATATGACAGATAGCCTCAGGAACTCTTTTCTCTGTTAACACAGATATCTCAGAGACGTCTCATTGCTCATGATCAATTAAGATGCTGAAGTCAACTCCCCACTGCAGAAGACCACCATAAGTCAACATTGTAAGTGAATGAGGTAGAAAAAGTTCCTGATTTATTTTTCTTCAAATCAAAGTGAATTTGTAAAAGCAGAAAAGGTTGACTCAAACTCCGAGACACTAAATATTTGTGAAAAACAAGAATTGCAGTATTTTCTAAACAGCTTTAGAATAGAAAAAGCAGGTTGGAGGAAGGGTGGGAATTGGAAGACTTGGACAAATACACATGCCCGTGATGCCTTTCTGGAGGAACTATAGTCCTCAGCATGAAACAAGTTTGTTCTTCTCCATCAGCAGTTTCTCTTCCCCCTTGATGAGTTTAGAAAATGAGTCTCCAGTGTTTTGTTTTCTTGATGTCCAGAGATCAGACAATGAAATCATAAGCCCATGGTCCATGAAAAGGGTCGCTGCCATACAAATACAGATGAATGGGCCGCAGCTCCATCCTTATGGAGTGCTCCAGTGGGACCTCCTGAGACATTTTAACTGTAGCCTGATGTGCTACTTCTGTATTAAGACCTGGTCCTAAGGCTTGACTGGTTATACTGCTGAGTTATTAGAAGAGTCCCAGCAAGGCTTAGGCCAACAGTTACTCACCCAGACAGTTCCTAGGACACAGTTCAGGACTTGACAACGGCCAAGATGATCTCCCAGCCCAGCCACAGCTGCTTTCAGACTGTTCAGCATCTGGGATGGGACCCTCTTGGCACACACAGGAGCAGCACAGTGATCACATCTACAAAGATTTTAGAACCCACCTTCCCTGGGTCCTCAGATCAAAAAGGTTAGATCTCACCTAGACCCCAGACCTTTCTCTGGGATAATTGCTACCCCTGGCACAACTCCCAAGCTCATTCCTTGGCTGGAAGCTGTCTCCCAGGCCTGCACTTCCCTCATGTCACTGACTGTAGTTATCAGATGAGAGGAATTTGTTCAAATTCGTAAGAATGCAGATCTCCTTGTCACTTAGGGTAGATGGAGGTACTTCGAGAAAGTAGTTGCTGAAACTGGGTGCTCAGCTTCATCCTTGGAAGCAGGTGTTTGTCTTCTCTTGGATGACAGGGAGTTTTACAAAGCAAAAACAGAACAGACAGTGACAGCAGCCACTTTTTACTGTTTCCAAAATGTGTGTTTGAGGAGAGTGGAGCTCGGTGCATCTCCAGGTGAATGGTCTGTAGTAGATATGCTATTTCCTATGTTTGGTGCACCCCAACAGGACTAGAAATCCCTGCAAGTGTTCACGGCCAGGTTGGATGGGACCAGAACAACTTTATCTGTGCTTGACCCGGGAGGGGTGGAACCAGATGGTCTTTAAAATTCCTTCCAAACCAACCCTTTCTATGTTTCTATATAAACAATTAATTGTTAATGAGCTTGTTCTAGAATGGAGGGCTGGACTACACAGTAGATGAATGGTAGTTCAAGGCTATTTTTCCAATGAAGATTTGAATGTCTGCCAGTTCATACCATTTGAGAATTTGGCCTCTTCCCCCCTTACTTTTTACATTAACTTTACTTAACTGGTAGATTTTCCATGCTTAATAATTATAAATACATAAGCAGGAGTGTTTGTTTATGCTTGTTTAAGCAGGGAAGGAAGCATTTCAAAGAAAAAATATTTTAAGAGGGGCCTAACTTCACTTCCATGTGAAGTCAAAGTTTGGTGTGAACTGGTGGAGCACACAGGAGGTGAGTACTCAAGAGCAGTCAGGCAGCATCTGCAGCTTGTGCATTGGTGGGAGGTGAAGCCAGGTCTCTCCATATTGTACCTACACCCTTTCCCTCATGCCACATCTGGCTCTGCCTGACCAGAAGTGAATGGAGGTAGGAATAAGCTGTAGAGAAAATGTTGAGACCCAGAAATCAGTCGGTCCCCTCCCTGACCCAATGTCTATGTGTGGGCTGTGTGTTGCATATGTATTTTCTGTGGCAGACTTGGATTCCTTTAAGCTTGGCACATTCTGGTTAATATGAACTCAACATCCAAATGTTGACACAAAAGCTGACTACACCATAGACCATGGCCTCATGCCACCCCCAGCTGGCCCAGAGCCTGGCCGGCACTGGCTTTGGTTGCTTGAATTAAGGCAGCTATAGCAGAGGGAAGGGCAAAGAGTGCCTGAGGTGGGTTTACCTGGCATCCCAGCTGCAGGAAATACCCTGCGTTCTTCTGCAGAATGAGGGGAGAGGGATGAGTAGAGGGAAATAAATAAATCAATCAGGCCAATGATGTCATTAAAAAGAGGATGTATCACGTTTACCGTGAGAGCATGTGACTCAGATATCCAGACATGAACATTCCAACAAAGCCCTGAATGCACACATAGAGCTGAATTTTTTTGGCTTCCCAAAATGGTTTAATTTTATGATTCTGTGACTCATTAGAAAAAGCGAAGTCCCTAGACATGCTGCATCATGGCCCAGTAAACACCAGTTACTGCTGGGACACACAGGGACAAAGGAGCAAGTGAGGGATGCATGGAGGGGAGACCAAAGGAACAAGACATTCAGCTTCTGCTCCCCCTTTACTCTTCTAGTGGTTTTGTAAACATGTTTCTCTCTCTCTTACCTTTCTTTTAAATTATTTTTATCCAAGATTGGAGTGGAGGGGTTAACAGAGGTCATGTTAGTTTAAAAAATTATGGTTAACCTTACAAGCTGGGTTGCCTTAGGTCACGGGCGATACAATTCCCCTCCCTTCTCCTGTGCAGCGGTGGTTCACAGGCATTCCTCCAACGTGGGGAAGGACAGGGCCTGCCAAGGCTTTGAGCTATGCAGAACAGACTTACCTGTTTTTATGCACTGCTTAACTAATTATTTTAAAAAGAAACAGCCAAGTTGGAACAACTACCTTTTTCTTCAAGGAGGAACATTTTCCCCCTTTCCTTTTTCCCCACATCCCCCTTCTTCCCTCCTCCCTCCCCTTGCTTTTTTTTTCCCCCTTGGTTGCTTGACTTGGCATTTGAAACAGGTTCTGGATATCTGACACCTCTTGAAAGTGTAGCTTGGCAAACAGGAATCGAGCTGGGCTCCAAAAGGGCCCTGCACAGGGCTTGCTGTGAAAACACCTGGGTGTCTCTTATGCCTCTAAGAACCAGTCCTGCTTCTGTAGAAATAACAGCCGCCCTCTCCCTCCCCCCAGCCCCTGCCCTCCCTTCAAAAATTAAAAAAGAAATTGAAATGCTGGCACTGTTTTTGTAAAAAAACAGGTGGTTGGAAGGCACTGTGGAAGGGGGTGAAGGACGTCTCCGCACCAACGCTCAAAGATCCTGTGCAGAGAGGGTTTTCATTGCAGCACATACATCTGCAATTCATTTTCCCAAGCTCAGGACAAATTAAGAATCTTCCAGCAATTAGGGGAGAAAAGCTTCAAAGTGCAATCAGCAGTTCTTAAAAGAATTTGTGCTGGGCTTTGAGGGAGGCTAATCCTGCTGCCCGCGCTGAGCTCCTCTCTGCAGTGTGCATTTTCCAAGGCCAAAATTTTGGCCTGCTTTTCAGTCACACCATATAAAATAACAAACACGCAGTCTAAGGAAAACAATTTTTAAGACACAGTGGAACCCACTTTAATGAAGAAAACTGTTAAATGCATAAAACCCCCATGTGCCAATGGATAAATGTGCTGGAAGTGTGAACTGTTAAACCAACAAAATTGTTAACACATCATACTGCTGGGCAAAAAAATAAAATAAAAAAAGTATAAAAAAGGAGTGAAACGGTTTTCTAACATGCAACCCACTTTGCCTTTATTGTTCACATTCCTGCTGACATAAAGTTTCTTGATTTGTCCCCTGGGCCCAGAAATATGGCAAAAGTGGGAGCATTAATTGTATTTGCCCCTTTCAAACTGCCCTCCCTGCTTTTCAGCTCACAGTGGCCAAGAATAGCTTCATGGAACGGGGAGAGTTTACCCTTTTTTATTCAAGGTGGTGAGTGAACAAGTTCACATGGGTTTTGTTGGAGGTTTTTTTTGTTCTTGTTGTTTTGTTTTGTTTTTTTTAACTGGCAAAAACTTCAAATTATGTCTGAACATCTTTTCCCTATATCCATGGGGAAAATCAGGACTGGTTCTCTGCTTGCCATTTCTTAAAACTCCGAAGTCCCTCCATACCCCTGGTTTTCCTTGGGGTCGATGCTGAAATGAGGCTGTTCCTGTGGCCTTCCTGCTCCCTTCGAAGATGTGGAGCTCTCACTGAGTAAAAACCTCATCTTGTGAGAGCCCCAAAGGCAACGGCTTTGATAAGAGTCCAACCCTTTGGCTGTGCTGGAATGGAGGGGCCTGGATCCCTGCCCCGCTCCGAAACATGAGAGACTAAAAACCAGTCCATTGACTTTATCTTCATCTGACTCCTGAATTGCACGCTGTTCACAGATTTCATTCCCACAGGTGGTCAAAATTTTCCACCAAATCCTGATTTTGACAAAAAGCAGGCTTCTGTCACAAATTAAGATTTTCCCTGGGGGGAAAAAAAAAAAAAGATTTTAAAGAATGCACTGACTTTATTCACTGAGCTTTTTTATCAAAAACTTTCCCCAAAACAGAAGAATGGTCTGCAGCATAGGCTGATGTTTATTGTTTTTATATTTCCTTATTTGAGAAAACAAGGAAATTTGAATGAAAATTAAAAAGTCATTAAAAATACTTTCATTATTGAAAAAGGTTTTTAAAATCATTTCTGTCTTAGAAAATTGCTCTTAAAATCATGAAATCTGAATGGAACAGCTATTCTGCTATTTGACTTTCCCAGGGGCCTTTTAGGTGCTGGTCTATGCATACAGGTACGGAAGTACATGATGACTAAACTCCAACCCTGAGCAGTGACAGTGAGGAGTTTATTCCTACAGTTCAGAATGTTCTCGTTTCTTGTCACTTTTCTACGTCCCTTGCAAAAGAACATGAGGTCATGCTTGGCTTGAGAATGCTCCTCTTTTTGTTGGCACTTGCTGATTTTGCTTCTTAGGCTGATGTTTACAATGAAATTCCAGTCCCCTGAGGGCCACTAAATATGTATTGCTTTGCAAAGTGTCCACAGGGCAGGTCTGCACCTTCAGTGTGCTTGGATCTCTTGCTCCTAAGAATGCTCAGTAGCCCTGTCACAACTTTACACTCTAGGTAAACTTAAACCAGAGTCAAGTTTTGTGGTAGTTAAGTAAAATAGTTAAGTTCTTCGTTGGGAAAAAATAAACAAACAAACAACAACAAAAAACGCACAAAAATCTGAAGCAGAATAATATAATCCCTAAGATCCAACAGCAGCTCTGAGGTCAGTCCAGCTGCCCCACATCTGGAAGGTGCAATTTTCTGGAGGACACTGAGATTTGCTTCTTTTATTCCAGTTGCAGCCAAAGATCTTCAGGGTGTCTCTGTAACAAAACCATCACCAGCAAAGCATAGGCTGCTGTCGTGATCTCCATTCTGCCATTGCAAAGGTGCATTTTTTAAAACTCCTCTGCTGAGTAGTTTCTGTGACAGCAGTTTTGGCCTCTCCTGATGTTCATGAGAATGCAGGGGAAGTGGTGTTTCAGAGTAATTGTATCCTGACTTCGAAATGAGCCCCTTGGGATGTCTGGGTGCTCATGGGAGCTCTCTTTCTGCAAAGAAACCATGACACTACCCTGCTCCCCCTTCCCAGGCTGGTTTTGATGTCTCTTATCTATCTTTAGCAACCAAAAAGTCAAGTGTCCAGTCCAATTACTTGGTCCAGCTCCTCTTTGTCAGGAGAGACGGGGGGCTGTCTATCCCCATCCTGAAGGATGAATCCTACTTTAGCCATTGGCAAAAGCCTTCTTCAAGGCTCCCACACAACATCTGGTTTCCTACCATTGGAAATGTTATCTTTTTATAATTGCCCAATCTGAGGTATACTGGTGCATTTCCACGGAGACCACCCACAATTGCTGGGCACAGTGTTAGGGTGGGAAGAGCTTCAATTCCTTTCTTTTACCATTTATGATATCTTGGGCTGTCATGGGGACTTGAAAGCAGAATCTGTGTTATACACTGAGGTCACCTTGTCGCCACGTGAGTTAACATCCTCCTCTATACAAAATGGGGGAAATCATAGAAATTCTGGGTTGGAAAAAGCACTGAAATATTCCACTGCTTTGTGGCAGGGTCAGGAAATCTGGTTTATTTCTGACAGATGTCTGTATAATCTGTTCTTAAAGCCCTCCAAAGCCTTCCATAGTAAATCACTTCAAGATCTAAAGGTGAAAAATGCTATGTAAGACCTGAATATTGTTATTATTATTAACAGTGTTGTTGTTCAGAGGACAGCTTAGCAGCACGGTCCCAGCTGGCACTTTAAAAAAGAGCCCAGAAGGAATGAGTTAGAGCGAGTTGCGCCAGTCCTGGTGGAAGTGCTGAGCCAGCACTGCTGGTACTCCTGCCTGCTGCTGGATCAGTCTGAAATTAAACTCCACAGCCTTTGCCTGTGTCCAAGTACTACCAAAGGTTACCATATTACAGGGCTGGATTGCTCTGCTAAAGCCACCGGTGCCTTTCCTGAGTGATCCTTATTGTGAAGAGAATCACAGAATCATAGAATATGCTGAGCTGGAACAGACCCACAAGGATCATCGAGTCCTGGCCCTGCACAGCACCATCCTCAAGAATCCCACCCTATGCCTGAGAGCATTGTCCAAACACTCACTGAACTCTGTCAAGGCTTAGTGACCATTCCCTGGGGAGCCTGTTCCAGTGCCCACCCACCCTCTGAATGAAGAACCTTTTTCTAATATCCAACCTAAACCTCCCCTGACACAATGTCAAACCATTGCCTCAGGTCCTGTCACTGGTCACCACAGAGGAGAGATCAGTGCTTGCCCTTCCTCTTCCCCTCATGAAGAAGTTGTAATTGCCCTGAGGTCTCCCCTCAGTCTCCTCCAGGCTGAGCAGACCAAAGTCCCTCAGCTGCTCCTCACACAGCCTCCCCTTAAGGCTGTTCACTATCTTCGTTGCCTTCCTTTGGATGCTGTCCAACAATTTAGTATCTTTTTTAATATTGCAGTGACCAACACTGCCCCCAGGACTCGGGGTGAGGTTGCCCCAGCCCAGAGCAGACCAGGACAATCCCCTCTCTTGTCCAGCTGGGGATGCTGTGCCTGATGCACCCCAGGACATGGATGTCCCTCCCGGCTGCCAGGCCACTGCTGACTCATATTTGATCCTGTTTGCAGATGCCATGTGCACCATGCAGAGAGTGCCAGGTGAGTCTTCCTTCAGAAACACAAGCCATGATGCTTATCTGAACTGGTAAAAGCAGGAAAGCTGCTAACTGAGTAGATCCACTGATCCTGCACCACCCCTCCCAGTACTGCCCCCAACAAGTGGTCCTGGAATGCAATAGCCCCCCAGCTCCCAACCAGACTGATCCCCTGTTCCTTTAGTATTTTGACATTTTCCAGAAAACCATATATATATTCAAGTATAAGTCTGTTCAGGAAAAGTGTCCTGGGCAGGGAATGACCCATTTGCCCTTCTTTGTCTTCTACCTACAAAATTCCTTGTTTAACCTCATGGTTTCCCTCTTCACCCATTGCTTCTGGTGCCACCTAAAATAAATCCAGCTCTGTTCGGACAAATAAATAAAGTAATTCTCATATACTGACATTGGCCAGCATGTGGACCAAGCTTAAGGATTTTGAGCAGAAAACATTAAACTTAAATATAGTCTCGGAGAATTTTCCTTTCTAGCTGGTTAATCTAACACTACCTGGAGAGAGGTTTGGGCATTGAGACCCAGGTGCAGTCCCTGGCATATGTAGTGGATACCTAATACCTCCTGAAGTTTTCACAAGCCACAGACTGTTCCTGATGCATCGTTTGGACCAAAGGACCCTCCAATGCTCAGCTCCCCTGTCTGCTATGGGGCTGTGCACTGTTAGGAAGTGGCCTGGCTGTCAGTGTTTTTGCACAAGTTGGGCCGTAACTGGTTTGGAAGGTGCACATGTGTATAAAAAATTATACACATAGCAGAGTCCTCTAAAACAGTGACCAAGTGTCTGTTGCCTTCACATGTCTATAGGTGAAGTCACAGGTTTTTTAGAGCTGGCGTAACTACTCCCCAGGCATCCACTCTGTGCCCTTCATACTTCAGCTGGAGAGCGTTGTACTTCAGTCACCAGCCTTCGAAGAGGAAAAAATTTGGAGCTTAATTCCTCCCTGTCCTAAACCTTTGTATTTTTTTGGCTGGAGATTTCTGTTCCAAGAACTTGGATTTACATAAAGACGTATCTATTTGCACATAATTTGCAAGAGTTCCTTTTAGCCTATAATTGTGCTAAATACGGTTGTGGAGGCCACAGCATACCTAAAGCATTGCCGAATGGATTTTTAAAAGCAATTTTTTTCAAAAGTGTGCTAAAATGGAAAGATTGGGGAGGGGCAGGGAAAGAAAGAGAGAGAGAGAGAGAGACGAAAGATGGCCTTGTGGTTAAAATCCTGGCCTGCAATTCAAGAAATCTGGGTTCAATTTCCAGCTCTGCCACTTACTTCCTGCATGACCTTGGGCAAGTTGGATAATCTCCGTGTGCCTCAGTTCATGGGCACAGTAATAATATTGCCTTTGTCTCTTGCTGCCTGGAGCATGAATGCCCCCCGTGTTTGTTTGCACAGCTCCGACACGACTGGGACCTGGGCTTGGCACAGCCCTCTTGCTCTACTGTAATGGCAACAATCACAGTAATCATGTTTTCTCTCAGGATTGTGTGTTGAAAGGATGGAGTGGGTGGTACAAGGGGGTTTCTTTTAGGGTCTTCAGTGGGTGCAATCAAAAGGAAAGGGCTTAATTTCTTTTGCTGTGGGACCCTGTGACAGTGTCATGCACAGATCTGCTGAACATGAGAACCCAACACAGGCTGTTGGATACCAGTCTATATTGACACCTTGTAAAAGGGTGCAATAGGTTTTAAGAGACAAGCGTAGTCGACAAAATCCTGCAAAATAATATGGAGCTACAAAATAATACAGAGCTGTGCGTTCCAAGGACAGCTGTGATTCCAGCCCTATCTCATTGAGGGTCACTATTGTCCTCTCTCCACCCCACCAGGTCTCACTGCATCCAGAATAGAACAGCCTGAGTGTTTTACTTTCCAGGGTAAACAAGTTGAAAACTTTGGGGCCTAAATATGGCTGTTAGCTCGAAATACCTTGTCCAGATGTGACCAGTTAAGCTCTGTGGTGCCAAATTATGAGATTAGTGCTGTGGATTTAGATCAGTGGCTGATTAGTCTAAGAATAACTTCAGTTTCTGAGCTCCGTCTTGGTTACCTGAGTTTTTGGAATAAGTGTCAGGGATCTGGAAATAACCTTAAAATAACAAATAAAAATCTTACTTAAAGAAAACATGTGCTGTGTCCTGACAATCTGTCATCTGTCTAGCCTGTGTCGTTAGGAAAATCACTTTTCTTGTGAAGGAGAGGAAGGAGACCAGTCAAAGTCCCTGTGCCGGCTGAAGGAGCTGAATGAAACTGAGTAGCTCCTGTGAGCTACTGTGGGCACGCACTGCTACAAAATGAGGCCAAGACTGAAAAGTTTCAGCTTGTGAAGAAGACCTGATTTCTGGGGATTGGATACTCAGCACCATGTGCAGGGCAAGGCAAGGTGGACAACCCAAACAAGAGGGTTTGTGACACAAAGGCCTAATGGACAACTTTTAGCAAGATGACTTTTCATTGTGAACATAATTATGTGTATTAACTTCCCTCTTCCATCCTGTTTTTGTGGATAGATTAAAGCTGACTTTGGTCTGTTGGATGTCATTTTGGAGTATGGATAGAGGGTACCCATCACTCATGGAGGCCTGGGGAAGATGGACAGCTTGACCTGGGCTTTAAAAAATTATGGCAGTAGCGAGTTTCTATAGTCATACAGAGAAAGCTGTGAGAGGTTTTGGGCAGCCCTTGCCCCCAAACTGTCCCTTGGCTGGTGTAAGCTCCACTTGAGCCTCCACAAAGGCATCTGACTTTGCGTGGACAGGGAACTGTTCATAAGATCTTTCCAAACATTTTTCAGCATTTCAATTCACAACATTTCCTTCCTCTCCAAAATGTCTTTCCAAGACTTTTCAGACATTCAGGAAAAATATTTTTGCCTCACTGAAAAGCTTTGAAAAAAATTTATGGTTAAATATAACCTGGAACATATTGTCAATGCACATATATCTTGCTCCACTTCATTTAGAAGGGAGATCCCCATATTTTTTATTAAATATACAAATTTCAACCCAAAATATCTGCTACTAAAATTTGCCACTATTATGAAGAGCAGCAATACCGCATAATTTTACAAGCTTTCAACCTTTCCATCTTTATAGAAAAATTTAATATCCACTGATCTTCTGGTTACTACACAGATATAAATAGGAGAATAATTTATGCCCAAATAACTCTACAGTGGACTATTATATCAATTGTATTCCTCTCCCTGTTGATCTATGAAAAATAAGGGATTGCTTATATGAAATAAAGAGGAAAAGACTTTGATAATGCATTGAAAGACATTTTTTTCCCTTCAGTCCTATTTTCTTTTAACAGTCTTGTGGGGAGATGCAAGGTAAAAAAAGTAACTCTCAAAAGTTTCAAGAGAGATGTGTTGGCTTTTAGCTTTCCAGCATCTTGTTAAATCTCTGTCCCAGTTTAGGGCAAATTTGGGGAGGAAATTCTCAAAATTAAGAATTAAATGCTTGTCTACTCATTCACTACTCTTTCAAGGAAATTACTTGTAGGATTATTCACGTATGTAGTTTTTGCTAATTTATATGTCCAAACCTTCAGGATCATACCTGTGTAATTTTTACTTATTTCCATGTCCAAACTTTTTGCAAACTCATTAAACTTTAGTTCTTTCACTGGTATGGAAAAAATATCATGCTCAGGAATTCTTCTTAATAACATTACCTTTGTAACTCATGCAGTTTTGAGACTTAGAAAGTTTCTTCACCTGAGGTTTTTGTTTATTATTCCAAATTTACTGCCAGAAACTTGACACTTACTCTAGAAACGTTTGTCCAAGATGGTTCCAGAGATTAAAGACTGGGTTTACTTGAGCAGTGTGAATTTAAGACTATGAACTACTTTCTCTGTTCAAATACTTATTTGCAAGTTCAATTTTTGCTCATGGACTTGATTTCCAGCAGAAGCAAATAAAAAAATAAAAATAAACAAAAATTAAATTAAAACAAATGGTTCATTAAATAATACAGGAAAAAGCATGGTATAATCATAATTTCTGTGCTAAGAGACACAAGTTTAATCTCCATCACAGTCTTGACAGCAACTCTGAAATTGTATCATATTGGTATGAAAATGTAGATTTTCAGCAGTTGCTGAAAATTTTGGTTTTTAATGAAGGAGAGGGGAAAGGCAGCAGTAGTTTTGGGATTTTTCTTATTTAATTTTCCTATTTAATGTTAGTTGGTCCTAAAGTAGACCCGTGGAGTTGAGCTAGCAATGCATAGGCTCTTGGGAAGTCAATAACACTGGAAATATATTTTTAAGACAACTTTTCTAGATGCCCACTTTCAGATGAGAATCACGTGTTAAAGTCATGTCCTTTTGTTAAATAGGACTGGAGCCACTGAGCTGGTTGAAAAATATTCAGATGAATTTTCCTTTCAGAAAATGGCAAAATTCAGCTATGGATATTGACATGATCTTTGATATAGAAAATGTGGAGGAAGAGAAAATAAAAATACAGTCGGGAGATGCTTAATGTAGAGATATGTGTAGGTACAGCTGCTTATAAGTGGGACTCTGTGTGTCTGTTCATACATAGATAAGCAGAAATTAAAATGAAAGATGAATGACAGAAGCTCAATGCTTTGATTGACCTGATGTAATCAGAGGACAGAAAGAAAAATGGCAATGCAGGGAAGGGATTTACTCTGTGTGGAAAGCCTGACAATTGATCTCCTTCTGTAAGGAGATTCCCAGGCTGTGTTGACCTAGACACCCTGTTTCCCTTCTCTGCCTAAATCCCACTTCTGCCTCCAACTTGATGGATGATTTGATTTTGGAAGTAGCAGTCTTTAAAATGTAAAAAATTTAAAAACTGTTTTCTGTATGTTTTCTGGGCCATCAGCTTTGGTCCATGTTCAAGATGGAACGACCCAAAGGAAACAAAAGTGATTTTGTTCACCTGCTTTTGGTTTCACTTCACTTACAGATACTGGCCCTGGCTAATAATGATCCTTTGTGTCTTGTAAGCACACAGTCAATTATCATCATTACTATAAAAAAAATAAAAATATTAAAATTCTCCCAGAGCAAGAGTATTTCTCCAACTTCCCTTCAAGCAGCTCAAAATCCTCTCCAGCCCTGGAGTAAGAAAGAATTATGTCTGGAATATTTCACTCCAGCTTTTAGAGAACAACTCTGTGTATTCCTCAGTGTGTGAGTGCTGGATGAATGGCAACAGCAGTTCAAACTGTTTATTCCTTTCTTAGCAATAATGTTTAGGTTCATGAAAGCCTTCCAAGATATATAGAATTCCTCATGCTGAGTAAGGGCTCCTTCACTTATTGCTGCTGCTACACACTATGGACCATTCTTATTATACCTCCCTCCCCATTCATACCACTATAGTTAGGGGACCCTCAAAGTTGTCATTATAAGCCCCTTATTTTTCAGGGCGTATAATTCAGCTGTAAAAAATTTGCCCTGGGCTGAAACTTGGAACATGACGGCCAGAGAGAGGATTTTTGTGTTGATTATTTTTTTAAACCAAGTTTTTAAAATAAAATAAAATAAAATCCATTCACCCACATTATGTTGTAAAAAGTGCAGGAAAAAATAGAAGTTAGTGGTTTCAGATGCTTTTTTTCAGGCCTCTTCTGTGTAACTCAAAGCCAGCTTTGTTTTTTAAACTGAAATTTTCCAGGCTATTAGTCCATAATATGAACTTGTGCCTTTCAGGTTTCTCTTTAAACACAGTCACACAAGAAAAGAAGAGCTGAGTTATTTCAATTAGGAATGGGGGCTGCTGCAATTTATTTTATGCGCACTTTTTCACAAGGATTTTTTTTTCTTTTTCCCCCCCTTCCAGAAGGCACATGGGTGCATGGCACCTGAATAAGCATTGGGGTGAGCCCCTCTGCCCCTGCCTGATGGAATCTGCCTCTCTTTGCTGTGGGCCTGATGGATCTCCAGAGGCAATTTGATCCTGCTCCACTGAATCCTTCCCCACACTGGTCTTCCCAAGGGTCTCCCCAAGACTCAAGAAGGACTGAAATTTAATCTGAGGAAGCTGGTGCTTTTAGGTTTAACTTTCAGGTCTCTTGGAAGCCAATCCATTGTCTTGGACACAGATCCTGTTCCTGAGGTGGGTTGTATGCTGTAAATATGGGTTGGCAAAGATATGAAAGTGAAGGTTTCAAGCCTGACTTTTGAGGAAACTGTGTCCTGGAATTCAGACCCTGTGTGGAATCACAAGTTAAAATGCACTTTTAACGTGGGTACATGGTGCATCTCTGGTTGGTTACTGGTTAAAAACCTCAGCAGGGTCACAGACAACCTCAAAGCATGGCTGGAGCTGGATTAGCAATGGAGAAGGGCAACCCAGAGGCAAAATTGCCTGCAAACAACCCATGGCTGTACAGAGTCAATTCAACATGCTCTTAAATTATGTGTTTCCCCAGCACTTTTTTTTGTTTCTCAAGGAACAGAAGGTCCCTAAGATATAGAAGTCCTGGTGACAGCTGGTCTTATTTCATTAAAAGCAAAACAAAAAAGAGTTCTGGTTTTCTTTGAATTTTTTAAAAATGTGGGGATTTCTCAAAGAAAAAATGTAGACTAGTTCCTTAATTTTATTTTATTTTTATTTTTACGGTAAAATTCTATTTTTATGGCAAACCCTAGGATTCTAAACTCTAATGATACAGTTTATTAATGAAGCCTTTTGTAAAAAGATCTGTGTGAGGAAAAAAAAAATTTACTCCATACTCCAAGATAAAGGTTTGAAATGACACAACACTCCAGGTGACCCCACCAGATTTTCTTCCTGGTGGCAAAGTGTCTGTCAGGGAGTGAAAGAGGGGATGTTCAGCAAGGTGAGCAACTTGAGGTACTGTAAGGAGTGAGGCAAAATGGCAAACACCCCAGGACTGCCAAGACCACCACTAAACCATGGCCCTGAGCACCACCTCCACACATTTGTTGAACACTTCCAGGGATGGTGGTTCCATCACTTCCCTGGGCAATGTTCCAAATGCCTGACCACCCCTTCAGTAAAGGTATTTTTTCTATATCTAATTTAAACATCTCCTGGCACAACTTGAGGCTGTTTGCTCCTGTCTCCTGTCCTACCAGTTGTTATCCAGAAGAAGAGACCAATCCCCACATTGCTACAGCCTCCTTCCAGGTAATTAAAATTGCCCTCTTTTTCTCCAATAAAGAAAGGCAACTCTCTCCACCATCAGTAGCTCTGAGGTCAGGATGCAGGCTGAACCATCACTGCTTTTTGTCACAGCTGGAGGAACTCGGGTGACCTGCCCAGAGGCAGAAAGTAGGAAATGGCAGGGATCGATAGATATCGTATCTTTTATTTGTGTGTTCATCTGTGTGTGTGTAGAGGGGGTGGGGAGGGATTGGTCTCCCTTGCCTTTGAACATATTGCAATCCCCACAGCCAGGCCTTCATGGCTCCCATCAAAGCCCACAGTTCCGTGTGTTACCGCAAATTCTGGCTTTCCAAGCCAGACGTGACTGTGAAATTCCACAGGGTGGAAAGGCGGTTATCCCTCACCCTCATCTCACCTGGTGGCATGGTCTGCACATGGGGTTTCCTGTTCATGCTGGGTGGCCACGGGAGGAGAAATCTGGACACACCAGCCCTGCAATTTTTCAGGGCGGAATTTTAATATTCCTAGAGTAAAAATTTGCTCACTTTTATTTCTTTTAGCCAATTAACAGTGGCTCCAGGCAGGGTACGGAGGGGTTTTGTTTGGGGTTTTTTTTTTTTTTTTTAGCGGGGGGAAGTGTGTGTTCTGGGCTCTTTCGGCGGTTAATTCCATGCTCCTACTGGGGGCTCGTGGGCAGGGAATAATACCACACACGGAGGCACGGGCTGCTCCTCACACCCCGTGTCGCAGCCGCTCTTCCTGCAGACAGGGAAGCCGAAATGAAGCCGCCTCGAAAGGCTGTCATCACTGCTGCTAAGCAGCTGGGAGCCATCCTGGCGAGCAGGGGCAGAGCCTGTCCGGGCAGGGTGGGAGCCCAGCCCAGCTCCAGCCCGTCCCTGCGGGCAAGCGAAGCCCGCGGGGAGGACCCGGAGGCTGCTCCTGGGGTGTGGCGGCGCTCGGAACCCGAGCCATAACAGCAGCACTTTGAAAACAGAAAAGAAACCGAAGTGTCTAATATTAGGTCAAGCCAACGTCTATAAATCAACGTCTGTGAATTTATAAACTGTTCGTAAATTTAAGTGCTTTTTGGAGAGCTGTTTGTTATTATGTCAGGGCTGGGAAGGGGGGTGAGGGAAAGTACTTATATTCACTCACTGTCTCCTGCTCCGGACTTGCTTCTGCATTGTCTGAGTAGGGAGAAGGATCAGAAGATTTTGGGCACAGGGAGGAGTTAGAGGGATGCTGCTTGCAGCAGAAGCACATGGTGCAGACGAGCAGAAAGGATGAACCAGATTGAAACCACATTTGTGCCTCTCAAATTCCCCATCTGTCTTTTCGCTGGTTTAACCCTCCACCAGCAAACAGAGCTTTAAAACAGCCAGAGAGACTTCTGGCAGGAGGGCCTCAGCCATTACCTCCTCTTTCCATCCCCTGGAGCCTCCAGGAGGGAGCAGAGGAACAAAATCATCTCAGCAGCTTTGCAGGCCCTCTTGCCCCACTCTCAGAGATGTAGTGACAATGCTCTGATTCTTCCTCTGTAAAATGATGTGGCCATGGGGAACAAGATGCCACTGCCGTGGATGGGAATTGATAACCAGCTTTCTAGAAGAGGAAAATAAAATAAAATAAAATAAAATAAAATAAAAGCCTTTTCAATCTCACTCCACCCCTGGCTGAAGCTTTCTCTGAGGTTCCACTATATTTGGATAACTTTTCTTCCCACCTCTATTCATTTTTGTTCCTTTCAGCACCTGCTGTTTCCACAGCCAGGATAGGGCACATAAGTGTCCTGAAAGAAGTTGTCCCAGCCTGGTGGGAAGCAGGAAGTATTGGAAGGNTAGGGAAATGGTATCCTCCATTTTATAGGTGATGAAATGGAAGTACTGAGGGAGCTGTGGCCAGATTTCAAACCTGAATGCTGCCAGGTAAGGTTCTGAACCCAAAACAAGGCATTGAAATAAGTGTTCACAATCTATCAAGTCATGCTGATGTGAAGGGAATGGATCTGCGCTTAGCCAAACCCAGGCTTCCTGTTGAGCACTCTATTTTTCATAAATATAATTAATATAATATTATATATATGTAAAGTATTATGATAAAATAAAAATATATGCTTTAGGGTTACCCTGCTTCAGCAGGAAGGTTGGACTGGGTGACCGCCTGTGGTGCCTCCCAACCTGACCCATCCAGTTATTCTGTAATTGAATAGAATTCTGAATTCTGTTATTCTATAATACCTATATTATTGCTATATTGACCTGAACAGGCTGGAGGGATGGACTGAGACCAACAGGATGAAGTTCAACAAGGCTGTGTCCTGCACTCTGGCCACAACAACTGCCAGCAGTGCTACAGACTGGGGCAGAGTGGCTGGAAAGTGCCCAGTGGAGCAGGACCTGGGGGTGCTGGTGACAGCAGCTGAGCATGACCCAGCTGTGCCCAGGTGGCCAAAGTGACCGGTGACACCTGGACTGTACCAGGACCAGTGTGGCCGCAGGACCGGGGCAGGGAGTGTCCCCTGTGCTGGGCACTGGTGAGGTCACCTCGAGGGCTGTGTCCAGTTCTGGGCCCCCAGTTCAGGAAGGACATTGAGGGGCTGGAGAGTGTCCAGAGAAGGGAACAGGGCTGGGGAAGGGGCTGGAGCACAAGTCTGAGGAGGAGCAGCTGAGGGAGCTGGGAAAGGGGCTCAGCCTGGGGAAAAGGAGGCTCAGGGGAACCTTCTGGCTCTGCACAGCTCGCTGACAGGAGGGGACAGCCAGGCTCTGCTCCCAGGGAACAAGGGACAGGACAAGAAGACGTAACCTCGAGTTGCACTAGGGGAGGGTCAGGCTGCACATCAGAAANTAAAATAAAATAAAATAAAAGCCTTTTCAATCTCACTCCACCCCTGGCTGAAGCTTTCTCTGAGGTTCCACTATATTTGGATAACTTTTCTTCCCACCTCTATTCATTTTTGTTCCTTTCAGCACCTGCTGTTTCCACAGCCAGGAGAGGGCACATAAGTGTCCTGAAAGAAGTTGTCCCAGCCTGGTGGGAAGCAGGAAGTATTGGAAGGCCTAAGAGGGTGTGAAAAGTTTTGGAGGTTGTACGCAGAAAATAAGACATTGTTCTGGTACGGAGTTACTCATTCAAGTATCTCAACACTTTGTATGCATGAATGAATGAAGCCTTATAAAA
>WBMY01004855.1:274509-287174 GCA_013397315.1 Donacobius atricapilla | reverse complement strand
AAAAAAAAAAAAAAAAAAGAAACCTGACCTCATTTAATAATGTCAGAAGAGCAGGCAGGAGGCATTCTAGAGTCAGCCCTGAAAATCAGGTGGTTTTTTCAGCTTTAAAGTGAAAATGGCATAGGATGGCTGTTGTGATGTTGTGAAATTATAGTATGCCCCTCCTGGAAGGGATTTTTGAAAATCTGTGGACAAACACAAACATTTTAATGGACAGGTCTTTTAAATTCCATTTGATTTCCCAAATGGCTTGTTCTCCTTGGCCCAGCTTCATCCCATCCCTCTGGAACAGCCTTTTTTTCCCACCCAAGAGCCAAATAGCCCCTTGAAAGTATTTATTTTTCTTCACTGGTGATGCAGGAAACCTTGGGATTATACCACCAACAAAGATTTCCCAGTTGAATGCCAACTGTGTTGTGGGATCCCACTGAAGCCAGAAGTTTCACATTTGTGGGGAATGGATTTAAGATCTGTTGGGTTGTCATCAAGGGCTTCCTTTTCCCTTCCTTGGCTCTCAATGTGGTGGGAGCTTCTTGAACAAGATAGTGTCAAACTGCTCTCACCAACCTGTGGATGCCATGCCTACAGAAGTGCAGCTCCTGGTGGACATTTAATCTCATGTTGAGTTTATTCCTGTCCCTGGAGACACTGAAAAATGAAGGCTCCTCTGCCAGCTGGTCTCATCTGCATTCACAGTGGGACAAGAGTGAGAATTCCTGCCATTGTGAGTACAGTCCTGAGGAGAAAAGGCTTGAAAAATCTGGTGATGTGAGTGGTGCCTCTCTCTATGCATCTGCTTTGCTTTTCTGAATCCTCACAAGGATGTGAAGAGGGGTGCAAGACTGGGGCTGCAGCTCTCAACAAGGGACACAGAATCATGGAATGGTTTGGGTAAGAAGGGACCTTCACAATCATCCTGTTCTAACCCCCTGCCATGGGCAGGGACACCTTACACAAAACCAGTTGCTCCAAACCCTATTCCACCTGGTCTTGAACACTTCTAGGAATGGAGTGTCCAGAAGTTCTCTGGCAAGTGTGTCCCAGTGCCTCACCAGAGATGGGCTGCTGCTTCTCCTTCTGCAGTCAGCCCAAGGTCACATAATATCTGATAATATTCCCATGCTTCTTGTTGGCAGAAACCAAGGTGCTTTCTGCCTCCCTCAAAGATTGTGGCACTGTTGGCCTGTAAGCCTGTTGGAGCTCAGATGTGTCCTTTTCTTTTTGCATCCCTTTGGTAATTTTTTTTCTCTCTCCTGTCCCACCTGAGGGTGACTCCTGAAAAGTTCCTGTTGCTGAAACTTGTTGCTCGCTCATGAGAAGGAACTGGTTTAGACCATGGGTTGCTGCTTTCAGCAGGTGAGTTGCAGAATGGGAACAAGCTGCCGGAGGAGGTGGAGGAAGGCTGGTGTTGAACAGAATGGGCTTGATTCTGAACTCACACTGCCTTTGCACTGCTCTAAGACAACTTGAATGGAGTATTTTTCCTGATTCATAACAATGTCAGTGAGAAGAGAAACTGAGCAGACTCTAATTTAATCCCAGGCTTTGGCAAGAACCTCCATCTCCCTTTAATGAGTGGAGGTCCTTTTCATTAGACTCCCAAAGACCCCAGTGGTGGGTGCCAGTACAAAACCCGAGATAGACAGACGTTTATGTAATGGCAGCAGGCAGAGTGTCTTGGAGAAATGGAAAAGGCATTTTAATCGGGGTATTAGGTTGGATTCCACAAGACAGTATGGAAGGCATCAAGATTCGAATACCATAACAATCTGGAGTGTGTTACCACTGCATTGATCTAATATTGCGATGTAGTAATAGTAATTTCAGGGATATCTTGCAAAAATGCACTCTGAGTTGCAATGGAAAAAAGAATAGGGGGGGAGGAGAGGTGGAAGAAAGGAAAAGTTAAAGCCTGTGCAGCTGTTAACAGGGCAGCAGCTTTGTATCAGCACTCCCAACTCCAATCAGTGCTGTTAACCAAGACCCTGGCCCAAGGTTTCCTTGGAGAAGCCAGGGCTGTTGAAAAAAAAAATAAGAGCTGAGTTGCCCTCTCTAGTTATTTATATCTATTTATTAAGGCGTCTCTGGGCCCAGCAGCTCAACTGAAAACAAACGTGGTTGCTCTCCATGGAATGGTGGAGAAACCTGGTTTGGGAAGAGACAGGCACAGCCAAAGGGGAGCCTCCACTCCCAGTCCACTTCTGAGCACCAGGAGAGTTGGTGATTGCAGGGGGGTTAATGAAAGGCACTGTCTGCCCTCAGCTCTCATCTCAGAGGTGTATCACCAGTGATGATCTACAGAGAGGTAGAAACATTTCACCAACACCAGGCCTGATACTGCCAACAATGCTTTGGAATAAGCCTGGCAGTGTGTTTGGAAGGGTTGTTCCCACACTTGGAGCCTGTATCCACAATAAACCACATCTCCGAATACAAATACACACATTTGTCACATTGCTCCATACAGCCAGTACCATACACCACAGAAATACAGACTGGGTTGAGCTGGAAGGGACCTTAAAGTTCCAAACACTCATGAGAAGCTTGAAAGCAACTTGAATTTTGCTTGCCCATTGATCTCCTTTGCCTTGGTAGCTGAGAACATGGTGTAATTTTGGGGAACAACTGTTCCTAAGTGTGCCTGATGCCGTGGTTGCAAGGGCAGCTGGGAGCAATGCAGGGTGCACAGAGGTAACAAGACACATTCATCTGGCTCTACAGGTGGCCATGAAGATGCCCTGAAGCAGTGGAGTATCCAGAGCTGGATAACATGTTCTTGGAACATCTCTTGAGCTGCTCTAGTGCAGACACAAGAGCTTGTAAAAGAAAACGCTGCTGGTGTAGTAGGCAGGGAGTGTGGTTGGAATGTTACAGGAGCCTTGCTTGGATTCATAGCTGAAGTTGATACAAGGTGGTGAAGTCACAAGATCATGGAATCACAGAATCATTTAGGCTGGAAAACTCCCATGTCCCTCAGCTGCTCCTCATTAGACTTGTGCTCCTGACCCTTCCTCAGTTCTCTGGACACTCTCCAGCCCCTAAATGTCCTTCCTGGATTGAGGGGCCCAGAACTGGACATAGCATTTGAGGTGAGGCCTCCCCAGTGCCCAGCAACAGAGGGACAATCGCTGCTCTGGTCCTCTTGGCCACACAAGTGCTGGTACTGGCCAGGTGCCACTGGCCTTCTTGCCCACCTGGGCACACTCTTTTCATTATGGTAGGACCCTTGGATTGATTATCTTGGTCTTCACTGACTGATGATACCCAGAATGGCCACAGATAATTTTCCTTCTGATCTAGGGGGCTAGTAGGATGTTAGTTATACGTGACAAATTATTCACACCTTTTATATCTGAGCTGGCATGATCCAGAGCAGGAAATAAAGGGTCTTGAACTTCACAACATCCATTGCCTTTTTTTTATTTTTCGTATCTGTTACACTTTTATATCCTTATTACTGTGCAGACCAAGCAGAGGGGGTGAGTTAATTTTTTTAGGAAGATAGAATTCTTTGATTCCCTTTCAATTTCTTTCCACAGAAGAAATAGCCACGCAGCCATTAGTGGAATGCAGAGGTGTTGTTTAAGACAGCAGAACTAATTGTTTAGGAAAATAAATAGGGGTTAGGAGCATAAGAAGGAGAGATATGAAAGGATAGTCTGTGAGACAGAGTTTGACTTCTAAGAAGTTACTTAAATGTAAAGTTAAACTCTGCCTAAAAATGCTAAACAACATTTGGTTCCTTATTAACCTTGAAGATCAAAGCTTGGCTTTGTTCCATTTCTTATTTTGTGCATTTTGATTTAAGATTTGGGCCTCCACTCTATGAAAGAGTGTTAAACCAGCCTTTCCCTTTGCTGAGTTGTACAGAAAGAGCTGCAGCAAATGGGATCCTATAGGTAGTACACACAATAAAATGTACAAAAGATGGTAATATAATTTTACATCACATGCTTAGAAAACATGAAGATGGTGAAAAATATAACAATGGCTTTTTTTACCCCCTTAATTTTAAATTGTCCAAAAGAACATGTTTGAAATAGCTGAAAAGTTAGGAAGTTTCTCACTCTCTGCGCCCTGCAGGATGCTGCAAGCTCTGAAGCGATGTTGCCACCTTGTGGAACAAGAAAAAACCCAGTGAGCTGAGGATGTGCTGGGAAGGAGCTGGAATTGGAGTGCCCACACCTCCACTGCTCATTCTCAGAAAGAAGTATATTGTCCTTTATTTTCTTCTTTTTATTTCTCATCCCCTGCTCTCTCTCTTTTTTTTTTTTCTTTCTTTCTCAAGGACTGGTCATCTGCCCACTGTCTTGCAAGCAAAACTTGTAATTTTCATAAAGTTCCATAGATTGTCATCCTGTGAGGAGCAAAAGAAAGATCCTCTGGCTTTTATGCTCTGTGGTCCCTAGTCCTCACACAAAAAAAGCCCCCACTAACTTAGGGCAGATTTTTGTCTGGTTTCTGAAGCCACACTTCTCCGTGAGATTCACAAAGGAAACCTTCAAAAGATGTGGGTATATGCCCAGCTTGTGTGGGCCAACGCTTTGGAGAACACACATCACTTTTATGCTCAGGAAATCAAAACTGGGCACAGGGAAACGATCACTTTAGCTTTCAAAAAGAGCGAGTGCCTGACCTGGAATTTGCAGTATTTCATTTCAGTATGGAGCAACATGATGGAGAGATTTGGCTGTGTTTGGCAGGAGGATGCAAACCAGTATCACCAGGGACAGCTGCTCCATCACGGACGCTCTCACTGGCTGAAGAGCAAAATCCAGATTCCTCACATCTGTACCTTCTTTCTTTCTCTTATGGCATCCAGGGCTGACCTGCAGAGTGGGGAATTTAAAAGAGGTTCTCAGAAAATGTTCATGCACAGAGGAATTATCTTACTTTTTCTATGAAATTTTAGCTTTCCTGAGCTACTCTGTCTCTCCAGGGAAATGGGGCATTAGGTTTTGTACCTACCAGTGGGGCCTAAACACCCAGAAATTATTACTATGAGGAATTCTAAAAGCTTCTTTTCATAATAACAAAATTTTTTCTCTGACAAAATGGCAGTTTTAATTTGAAGCCTGTTTCAATTAAAAAATAGGAATTTGAGGTTTCAACATATGCCCAGATGATAAGATCTACCTGCATTTCATTACTTCTTTTTTCTTCTAATTTCTGCTGCTCTTGCTGCTTTTTTGCAGTGGCAAAACAAGGTAAAATAGAATACAAAATAAAATATTAAAATAAAAAATGACAATAAAAAATGAAACAAAATAAATCACAAAACAAAATTATAGGAGGGATACGAGAATGTCAAGAGGGAAAAAGAGGAAATATCAATAAAGGCATGTAGTTTTAACTCTACCCCTAAAATAAAATAATAGTCGAGACTTCTTTTTTTTTTTTTTTTAATTAATGAAAACTCTGCACTGTTTCTGTTTCTGGTCAGCACTATTTATAAGCGATCACCGCTGAATCGTTCAGCCTCTGGCAACGCCTGCATCTGACCAGCAGTGGGTAAACAGCCGCTCCCATCATACAATGTGAGTAAAAAACTTCCATTTACAAAATATGTTTACCCCACTATGTGCTTGGGCATGAATGCTACCTTCTTTTTTGTCTCCAGGTCTGGATTTCTCCTCCAAAGGGTCCTGGAGAGCCCTAGGAGCTCCAGGGCTTCCCGTGTACGTGTGTGTGCGCACACACAGAAACGTGGACACAGAGCCTCCCACCTTCCCACCGGGACGTGGGTTAGCAAGTTACAGATCCAAACCCATCCCAAGAAAGGAAGTCTGGGCAGCACGGCAGTCCAGCTTCGTGCTGCCTACGGCTCTGAGACTTTGGCGTTAAAGGAGCAAGGGGGAAATTGGTGTTTTGGGTTTATTTTTAAAAATAACCAAATTAAACAGTTGAACACTGAGGTCTGGGCCACCCCAAGAGGCTAAAGTCTGATCCAGCTGATTAAAATACAATGCTCTGATAAGCTCCTCTTTGGTAGCATTCAGGGGTGTTGGGGCCTGAAGCTGAAGGTTTTCTGTCTATGCTGACTCCTCTTGTCCCAGCACAGCCCCAAAATCCTCATTCCCACCTGACACATTGCCAAACCTTGGTGTTACTCCCATCCTAGCGAGCAACCAGGATGGGAACTCCAAATGTGTCCCCTCCCTCCTCCCCCGATATTTGGCCACCTTGAACCTCCTTGAAGTGCCATGGATGTTTCCAACAGAATCAAAGCTGGGCTCCTGTCCACACCAGTCCAGCACTGGAATAAACACGTCCCTTGAATGGAGTCAGGTTTGTCTAGAAAGGGTAATGAAAGAAGCAACCTTCAAGGCTATAAAACTTTATGTGTGTTTTCGATCATAGGGAAACAGATTTATCTCCAGAGCCCCTGTTGAAAAGAAATGGATTCACAGAAATTTTGACCTGGAGTGTAGTTAAATAGTAATGATAATTTCTTGTAAGGTCATATTTTACCTGGAACCAAGTCAATGTCCATAAAAATGCTATAATGAATTGACAAGATGATTTCTGGATTTTTTTTCTGCTGTTTTTCTTCAACAAAGCAATTTTGGTTTGCAAAGACAGATGCAAGTCCTGGCAGCTCAAGGACCGAAGCATTAAAAGGCACAGTAGGCAATTTCACGGCCAGTGACATACTTTTATTGTAAAGTCATGCTAGAGAACTGAGAAAAAAAACAGGGACGAAATTTGCAGATTAGTGTAGAAAAAAGCTTGTGTGCAGCTAGGGGAGTCTGAAAGGTGAACTTGTGCCTTGCGCCACTAACTCTCCAATAGGGTACATAGAGGTGACCAGTTTTACCACTCCCAGTCTCTGGTGCTACTGCATGAAACTCCCCTCAAAACTCTGAGAGTGTCAATAACCTGGAGTTTGAGCAGTGATTCTGCAGGTTTTAAGTTTTCCCTTTCTCCCTCCCACCCCAGCCCCATCGTTCCCCTGCAAGCATGACAACCCTTTTAGGAAAAAAGGACTGAAAATGCCAGAGTTTGGACTATCAGATTTTTCCTTTGGACCAGTGAAGTGTAAGGAAGAAAAAGAAAACACCACTTACCAGACAGGAAAGATTTAAATCATCAAAATGAAATAAAACAGAAGCTGGGCAAAGCTGTTTTTAATGAAGACCATTACAGAGGGAGGTGGTGTTTTCCTTCCCTCCGTGTTTGTGTGTGTGCGTACCCTTTCCTATCCAGTCACAATCAGGGAGCTGAAAAATCTGTCTTTAATTGCAGATGTTGTAAAAATAATCACATAGGAGACTAAACTAGCATTAAAAATGTGAATTCTTGCCTTGTTGCCTTGGCGTGGAACATCTTTCTATTGAACTGCTTATAAAGCAGTAAACTATGAGTCAAAATTTCTTCAAGAAGATGCCTTTTCTTGTTATGGTTATTTTACTTCAGAGGGTGTTTCTTGGCTTTGCCAGAAAAGGAGATGATGAGGAATGTTTGCTCTGTCTTAAAAGACAGCTTTGTTTTTAATTATCTTTGCTGTAAAGTACAGTGAAATCTTTCTGCTTCCATTTTTTTAGCTCAGATAAAATTCTCAGCATTTCAGCATGTTTTTTCTCCTTTGCAGCTTTTTCCCATTTGAACTGTTATTTATTATTTCTTTACCACCTTTCACACAGTTAAATGAAAATCTTGATGCTTAATGGTGAAAACACTCGAAAGGAATTTAATTTTATTTTCAGGGTAATGTTGCCCTCAAAAGAACAATCTACCTCCAAACAATGAGAAATTGTTTCTCCAGTCCCACCTACCCTCCTCCTTCTTCCCCGAGTCTTCTGTTGAGTTTTGATCCCGCTAAGGGAAAAGGGATATTTTGTTAGTTTGAAATCAGATTGCTGTTGCCTTTTTAGTACCTTTATAAATCCAGGAACATTAGCTGAAATGAAGTCTGGTGCAAAATATTTCCTTTCTATGGGACCTAACACATTGAAGGGTGCCAGTAGGTGGTCACTGTTCATAGACTTTAAAATGCAGATTAAGTCCAGCTGAACTGTGCCAAACCTTGTTCAACCCCGTTGAAGTCCAAAATAAATTCACACCTCCTCATTTCTGTCCTATTAATCAATCAATTCAAGAAACTGCAGTCTGTGGTGGGTATCAGTCAGAGACTTGTCTGTTCACTTGGGCTGATGCACAGAATAAATGTTTTCATATATTTTAAAATTAATTTTATTTCCTGTGTCTATATTTTTAATTTTGTTTTCTTTTGCAAGAATGCAACTGTGACTACCTGTTGTCAGGAAGACCATAAATTTCAAAGTTAAAATAACATTATATTCCAGTATTTGTTTTTCAGGGGAAAAAATCAAAATAGCAATCTAAAAAAAATAAAGAGGAAATTGTGAACCCTGCTTAGTATAAATGTACAATAATAAGATTTATTTTTACTTCGGCTGTTTGAAACTTCTCTAAGTTTATGCCAACAAACATAACTAGAGTCCTAGAATGATCATAATCCATCCGCACCAAGTACAAAGAAGGGTTTTTCTCTTTTTTATGTAGACTTGACTTTCCAAAGTCAAATTGTTACATTTGGTGAAGGCAGTATTAGCTAATATTAATGAGCTCTAATTCTTTGCACTTTTAATATTCAGGTTTACAACAGCTTTGCAAAGAGCAATGAGATAAGGAACCCCAAGGAAAGGGAAGAAATGTTCTCTTCATTTTGTACCCTGAAATTAAAGCACAGAGAAGTTTAAGCAAAATCTAGTGCTGAGGGAATGGCAAAACAAGCAACAATATTCAGATGTCTTCTCATTTCAGCCACATGAAAAAATTCCTTCCCCATTGAAAAAAACAAAGAAAAAAAAAGAAAAAAAAACCCAAGCAAACGAAAAAAACTCCACCAAACTTATTTTCAAATTTTCAGGCATTAGTCTGTGTCAAGATACTTCTTATTGCACTGTGAAAGGTTAATTTCTTAAAAATACTTTGCTGTGAGATTATGTTGACGGCTTTCGAAAAATCTGAATGGTCCAACTGGCTTCCCAAACTCTACATGCCCTTTTATTCTTTCAGAGGTTCCTAATAAATTTATGACTCCTGACTTTTGAGAAATGTGGTCCTGTGTTCCTTTTGTCAGATCTACTATCTACTAATTCTGCTATTTCATAGAATCACAAAATGATTTGGGTGGAAGGGACCTTTAAACATCACCCAGTCCAAACCCCCTGTGATGAGCGGGAACACCTTCCATGAGATCAGGTCCAATCTGACCTTGAATGTTTCCAGGGAAATTTAATACTTCTACCAACATGCATTAATGAGAAGTGGGAATATAATTTGGCATTCCCAAGATGATGCTGGGAGCTTTTGGAGATGTCGTTATGGCTGCTGTAATCTTCTCCACTAGTAGGCATGCCTATGTAAGTGTTGGATCCCACATCACAATTAATAAGTTTTATGTTTTGTATGTGAATTTCTCCAGAACTTGTGAGTGAATGACGTCTGATCTTGGCCATTTCTTACTGCTAAATTTTATTGGCTTGTTCTAAAATTTCTGCTAATGACACTTCAGCTTGACACAGTTCTTGAGCTTAATCCAACACAGAGAAACGTTTTGTTGCAAGAACCTTTCACTGCTTCTTGACAAAGAAGTGTTGAGCTTTCCTGATGTGTCTTATCTTGTCTGAGAACTGTCTTTTCTTTGAATCAATTGTTATTTCTTTGAGCTCTCTGACAGGTTTTCAAATGAAAGTATTTAGAACATTTTCTTAAGGTTTTTTTAATTGGTTTTGGCACAGGTTTCCTCAAATTATTTCTTGTCCTGCTTTATTAATGTATTAATATTTAACCTAATATAGTATGATCTTCTCTTTTCCTCCCCTTTATAAACAAACAAACAAACAAACAACAAAAAACCTTCCAACCTTTCAAAAGGAGATAAAATCAGAGGAAATTTTAGGGAGAATTTTAGCTGATCAATATTGTAAATCATTACAGTACCTCATTTTTAAAAGTCTCCATAGCAACTGCTGTCATTTGAACCTTTTAGCTGTGCCTTTCTACTTCTCAAAATACTCTTGACCTCCTCATTTTCAAGTGTTTTTTTTTCTTAAAGTTAAACATTACAGTGGCAAGTACCTTTTTCCTTGCTTTTTTGCAGTATGGATGCTGTGTCTTGATGAGACTTAAACATGTTCCTGTTAGTCCCACTGTTTTTAAAGCAGTACAGCAGAGATTTTTTGTAAATGCAACATTATCCATAATTTTTTTAGGACAGAAAGAAAATGTTCATCTTAATGATGATTATTAGATGATCTATTTGGGAAAAATAAATATTTTTAAGAAGAAAGTGATTGAAAAAATACTTTTTTTCCTTTTTTTTTGGAGAAGAATGAGAAAAGAGAAAAGAAAAAATATTCAAATATGAAATATTTCTCTTAGCCTTCTCAGTTAAATTGAAAGACAGCTTTCCCAGCAGCACCATGAGAGGTTTAGATTAGATATTAGGAAAACATTCTTCCCTGAAAGACTGGTCAGTCATTGGAACAGGCTGCGCAGGGAACTGGTGGAATCACCATCAATGGAGGTGTTCAAAAGGTGGATGGATGTGGCACTTGAGGACATGGTTTTGTGGTGAATGGTTGAACTCCAAGATTTTAGTGGTCTTTTCCAACCTTAATGATTCTGTGAAATCTGGAATTGTATGTGGAAACCTCTGTGGGAAAGGAATGACAAATCATGGGTGACTTTTGTGGCTACAACCTGTCCCTTGCTGTCCTCAGCTGCCTGGACACAGAGTGCATATAAATGTGTGGTGGCCTTCAGCAGACCTGGGCTGGCTCCTTGGACAGATTTCTGTGCTTGGCTCAAGCCTAAACAGAGAAATCTCCCAAGTCTTCATTGGCACCTTTCATGTCATGTGATGTGAGCAGATGCAAGCTCAGGTAGAGGAATTTGGACAGGAAAAGTGATGGGGAGAAAACGGAATACCAAAAAGGAACTGCTGGGCCAGGAGAGGGTTTGGCAGTGAGGTTCCTTAAGGAGCAGTCAGCATTTCCTGATGGCCTGTGTACATATGGGAGGAGAATGCCATGGCTGGCCACCGAGAGAAACTAGAGGAGAATCAGTATCAGGCAAGGAAATATAAAATTCACTGAGTTATAAACATGCTGCTGGCCTTCAGCTGGGATGGAGCATTGTTCTGCTCACGTGTGGAAGGAAATGAAGTCTCTGTTTTATGGTCCGCCCTCCTGTACTTGTGGGGTCCCTCTGGCTATCCAATGCTGAAAGCCAAGAGTGAAACCAGTGGGTTGGCTTCCAGAGCCATTCTTGCATGCCACAAGTGTGAGGAAACCCTCCCATCTGAAGTGCAGTCACAGCACCAAACCTGCTGCTTTTAGTCATCGCAGAGAGCCACTGACTCCACTGGCCTCAGGTGCCCTCAATACCTGTTAACAAAGTGGTTAATCCCTGTTAACCTGTGGTTTCACAGAGAAATTGCTTGCACAGTGTGTTGAAATGGTCGGGCTAAAAATGGAGGGAAGAAGTTGGAAGGTTATTTGGGGGCAGCAGTCCCATCAAACCAGTGATTTCCTACTTGGTGGTGGTCACAAGTATCAGCTTATTTTATGGGTATATGTGAGGAAAATGTAGTTGTTGCAGTGTGTTATCAGCAAGAGCTGCTCAGACATGCTTGTGGTTGGGCTGGGGGACCGATGCTAATAATTCAAGTTATCTCCATCCAAGCTTTAAAAGCCTTCTATTGTGGTAAAACTGAAAGCCTCAGGAAATGTTTGCACAAACTCAGCAAGAAGGGAAGTTATCACCAGTTGCAGCTCTCTGTTTAACTCACGTGCTAAAAAATGACTAATGCTTGTAGATATATGGGGCTCTTATTCAAGGACACTTATCTGTTACACAGTTCTTATCCTACTGCCAGCCAAGGAAACTCTGTCATTGATTTGAGTGGTAGAATAATCTAAACTGTTCAAATAATTTACTAAAATCTCAAAGCCTGTGGGGTCCCATCCACTGGTTATTTATGTCTATTGGTACCAAATTGCCACCAACTTCCATTATCTTAAGTGGCAGCTTAAAGCCCTCAGTGCATTTGTTTTAAATCACACCAATTAAGGAAGACAGTGCCATTATCCCCACTTTTCAGGTGGAATAGGAAGCTGAGTCAAAGCTATATTAGGAACCTCAAGGCTATATTAGGAACCTTATGCTTGTTGGGTGGAAAGGAGGAGTGTAAACAAAGAAACAAAAAGTCCTTGTGCAAGTCCTTGTGGAAATTTCCTACAAAGCAGCGCAGCAATGAATCAAACTTAGTCCCACACCTGAGAGCTGTGATACCTAAATCCTCTGGTGCAGGTTCTCAGCCCCTGTGAATTGTTCAAGTCTATTGCTGTCTCGGTTAGAAAAGACAGGTGCCTGCTAGGGAGGGCAGGACCTCCCTTTGGAATGGAGAATTCAAACCCCCTCCCTCCGAATTATTAAAACATTGATATTAAGTCGGCTCTCAGGTAAAGATATGGGGATAGGAACTAAAAGCTCTTTACTGGTAGGTACAACAAGGCAAACAAACAACAACTACAGCATTAATGATAAACAAAACCAGGAACCTTGAGGGGCTTTTGTTTCAGAAAGCCCAAGCCAGTCTGGTCTCGATGCAGGGCTCTGAGAGCACCAAGCTG
>WBMY01004855.1:216618-274476 GCA_013397315.1 Donacobius atricapilla | reverse complement strand
CCTGGGCACACGAGGAGATGATGGTAGATTTCCTCAGGAATGGACCCAGTGATGGCAGTGAGGAGACTCCTCCCACTGCAAGAGCAGCCTGACCGTCCTCTCTCCGATGCCGAGAGCAAAGTACAAAGCTGCCCCCACGCCTCCCCTTTACCTGCCCAAACCCTCGTGGTATCTCTTTTTTCCCTCGGAGAGAAAAACTCTTGGAGACCACAAAAGGGTGTGGCCCAGTGCTACATTCTCCTTTGGCCATTTATTTTGTTCCAGTCAAGCACCCAGAAGCACCCCGTAATTAGTCTCCTAGCACCCAGTAATTAGTCTCCTAGCTGCTTTATGGAGAAAAATTCTATAAGGAAAAAAAACCCAACCAAATTTAACCCCCAACAACTCCTAGGTAGACCTGAATCTGCATCATCAGACTCCATGTGACCCCAATGACCCAAAAGCCGCTTCTCCTGAGGGAACAGAGCAATGACAAAGAGAGTGGTAGCCACCTATGCGTGACTAAAAGCTTGGAGGGAGGAATTCAGGTTCTGTTAAATAAATCGAGTGCTTGAATATGAAAAATATTTATGCTCCCTCATTGTAAGGCAATCTCCTACCTTTAACTTACTCATCTTTGGAACCACAGGAAAGATACTAAACTGAGCCCATGAATAACTAAGCCCTAGAATCAGTTAAGGAAAAGGTATAGAGAAAACAAGAGCTTTGTGCAGATCCTTGGTTCCTGTTTAGGCAAGGATCCCTACACCCAGTCAAACCATTTTCGCTGCACAAAGCCTCTCTTTGGCCTGATGAAAAGGGGTCCTTGCTTGATCTGAAGAATTATAAGGCTACAAAATTACTACAGTGTCAGCTTTTGGCTATAAAATAAGATATTTTTCCTCTATTAAAAAAAAATTTTATGTAACTGAACTATGTTTCTTAACACTGCACATAATCTTAAAATGGAAATATGTCTTGTCCACAAAATTTGACAGGATGAATTACAAATGGGCCATACAATTTGTTAAATGTTAAGCATTTTTGAAGTTGTTGTGTATCCCCTTGGGTATGACTATTTTTATATTCTGCAAAATGTTTTCAAAGGGAGTGACATCTTTTGGGGATCTTAGAGGACTGTAAGATTCCTGGACTCAGAACACTCCTCTAGCCCCAGGACTGGCTCAAATCTTCTCACCTCCACAATAAACAAAGGGGATGTCTCAGTGTAAATCTTTTATTGCGTTTCCTCATGGGTCTGGACACATTCATGGCGGACAAATTAGCTGATTTCCAGCTACTGCATCCCTTAGTTGTGACCATCTCATCCACATGAATGCATTCTGCCAGCACACATGACCATAGAACTTCTGAACAATTTGCCAGGTCTGATATTTCAGAGAAGAAATTCAGTAAACTGAGCAGTTTTTCATTGGCACATAAAGAAAGAAAACACCTGATATTCATTATCTTTTATCACTACCAGTCTTGCCTGGACATAAAAAGCTCTATAAACAATGGTCAGTCTGTGGATTGTCTTAGCTAATGTATCATCATTACTTCAGCCTTAGTCCTTTACCATCAGTGATAAGTAGGTCTCCGGGAAGAAACAAAATACGGTGCCAGAAATTAAAACAAAAGATTCTGAAAGCCAAAGAAATTTGAGGGTCAATCTTAAAAAAAAAAAAAAAAAATTAAAAACTCACCAGGAAGAGGAGATAGCTGTAGGGCTCAGCTGGTCACACCTGAATCTCATGAAAGAGATGATGGAAGAGGATACTATTCAGCTCAAGAAAACTTAGGAGCTTATTGTAACAGGAAAGAGTACTAAGGGACAAGAGCAACGCAAATGTAAACCCATTCCATACGAAGAGGACTAAGGTGAAATCAGGGAGTTGCAGGCTTGCAATAAAGTTAGATTTTGACAGTAGGCAAGATCTTGGAGACATTAGCAGAGGATGAGATCACAAAACATCTGGAAAAATATGAGCTGATATAAAGGAATTGGGAGAGTTTCTGGAACAGAGTCATGTCTGACAAAACGGATGGAATTATTGGAGGCAGATGAGAAGTGACAGGGTGAGTTCTAAGTTCTTCACAATTTTATGATGGTCCTTAGCACTTTGCCAGCCACTGGATGTAGCTGTGTATGATAAATGGTGGTGCACATCTCCATGAAATAAATAGAAGCCTTACACCATGATTGAGAGTAGACCAAAGTGGCAAAAGATGCAGATGAAAAAGGAAAAGTTTTTATGGAACAACTCAATTTGACTATGCTGCTTCCTGGATCTTATTCCTGAATAATGCTCAGGCAGCAAAGCTGTCAGAGGAAAACTGGAGAGCAATGACCAGAGGTCAAATCTGATCTGAATGGTTTTGTCCATTCCATTTTGTACATTCATGCTTTCGAATTAGATCATCATCTTTTCTTTTTTATTTCTAACAAGTGTGAATTTCCTTGTTGCTCAGGCCGCGTACAGTCTGTTGCTTTGAGCTGAGGACTTTAAGTAGCCTGAAAACAACTTTTTTTTTTTTTCAGGGGCTGTTTAAACCTCAGTTGTGGAGAGAGCTGCTGAGCTATATAGAGACAGAGGCTCAGATCCAGGAACCTGTAGGACCTGGGAGGTGGGGAACCCAAAATTCAGCCTGCTCAGTCTGTCTGTTTGCTGCTGAAAAATTCCAGTACCTTCCTTCAAGAGGTGTGAGTAGCATAACCACAGAGAGAGAACTGATTTTAGAACTGCTGCTCCTAGATTCTTAGGAGAAAAGAAGAAAAGAAGGTTTTACCTGCCCAAAACCTTGGGTTTGGCATGTAAACCAAACTACCAAACACCCTCTTGGGAAAATTTGGTGAGAACAAAGTCATATAGACTTGGGAAAAGTTGGAACTTGGATCACAACAGCATTTGAATGGTACATATAAGAGTCCAGAAAAATGTTTGATTAATAAATGTTTGATAAATAAAAATGCATTTAACGAACTTATGGGCTGTATAATGAACAGTCCAGGAAAATATATGGACTGGCTTGTTGTCTGTCACAAAACTGGGATCTAAGTAAACTGGGTCCCATTCCAGAATGACTAGTTCTAGACAACTAACTGTCCTGGGCTAATATAGATATAATGCCTTAATTTCTGAAACTAGCTTATTTGATTATTTACCACATATTTCTCCTCTGTGCTGCTTTGCCTGCCACTGACATGCTTTGAATTGTGCATTTATTCTCATTTCCTGTGTATAATGTGAGTTTGGCACACATTCGTCAGGGTCTAGGTAGACAAAATAAAAATAGGTGTTCCTGAGGGTCTAATACTGAAATCTTACAGAGGGTGTTAATCACCCCATGAATGCACATAGACTGATTTCTTTTACCTTATCTTTCTATTTTAGTGTCTGTAATGTCACAAAATCAGCTTTTCCTGTGGTTTTCCAATTACTTCCTTTGTTTGTCCAAGGTGGAAATAACACAATAGAGGGCTTAGCTGCAAAGTGAAAGTATTTCCACACTCAGTATTACATACAGAAGGTATAAAGGGCATTTGAAGATTGAATTTTAAAATTTTTCAGCGGTAGCCTGAACGGAGCCTCACGGATCAACCAATTCAGCCACATGCTCCCTCAGCCTCCCACGTACCATAATCTGTTCATAAATTTGGTGTGTTCCTTCCTAAAAGGGGTTAGGTTTCATGCCATAACTGCTCCTATGAGAAGGCTGCTTCAAACCCTCACTCCTCTGACAGTTTAAAACTCTTTTCTATTGTCCATCTGAAATTTATTCATGAACAGTTAGTACCCATTTGTCCTCATGCCAAAATTCTCCTACAGTTTAAATAGTCATATCAGCTTTCAGCTTCTGCTCTGATACTTAAAACAAGCCTCTCCTCCCATGTATGAAGTTCCACAATCCTTAGATAATCCCAGTGCTCTTCTCTGCACCATCCTGATTTCCAGTTCTTCTTTCTTGATCACAGGTGACCTGAATTGTGACTATTATTCCAGAAGTAAATAATTCTGTACCTGTGCAATGGTTGTCACCAAACCCGCAGTTCCCAGTTTGGCTCACCCAAGTGAAGAGATGTCATTGAGGCTCTGATTTTAGCCAGGCTGGTTTGTGTAATGAATGTAATTCCCAGTATGTTTCCACAGTGCTTTTAGCTCCATTTAGACAAGAGACAGGCTAAAAAAAATGTAATAAAAACCTTCTTCCATCAAGTTCTTATCAACCTACATTAGAATTTGAGTGTCTTTGAATTGGTGAGAGTACAAATTGCATATTTGCGTCTGAGCTATTTAAGGGTTGTAGCTCAGGGTCACAAGCAAATTATTGTGCTTTTGCAAGCTGCCATGTGGCAGCTGACCTGCCACAGTTGGCTGTGTTTGTTGCAAATGTGATGTTATGCAACACAGAGGCTGATGCTTTGCTGCAGAAGCTGTTGGATGCTGTGGATGACGAGTGGAAGTCATCTCCATAAAATTACTGACTTTAATAAGCTCCAGGGTAAGACACCCAGATTTAGTGCTCCTATGCATTCAAACTTCTGTTCCAGCCAGTGTGTCTGGACAATCATGAAGGGACAGAATAGAGAATATCTTCAGCTGGACCTTCTGTGATGTAGGGGGGCTGTCAATAGTCAATACAGAGAGAGAGGTCACTTGCAAATAACATTTTATGCCACTTATCTTCAGCCAAGCTGGGTTACAATCTGCCCCATAACTTGGAACAATGCAAGAATTCAGATATATCTTCATGTGTTTTTGATGAAGCTGAACCTGATATATGGGTCAAGGGTCATCTGCAGTAGTAACTTTTGCAAGTATTTTTATAGTATGCTGTGTCAGTGTAGTGGGTGCAGGAAAAAATACTGTGCTCCTTTCTCCTGCTTCTTGAGACCGAGGAATGAGAACTGTTCTTTGACTATGTGGTTCCTGATGCAGAGTGCTGGATGGAGGCTCTGGATAATTTAGGTAGCTGGGTGGAGGTATCTGAGTTCTCACTGTAGCTAGAGGAGACAAAGTTGTTGTGGAAACACTGAAGTCCAGTCAGCTTTTCAGTTAGCGGTAAATATATATAAGTATTGTGTGATTCAGCTGCTTAGTGCCACCTGAGGTATCCTGCCCATGGCAGGGGGCTGGAAATAGATTTAAGGTCCCTTCCAACCCAAACCATCTTATGATTCTCTGAAGTATCTCAGCTGTGCCTTCCTAATGTCCTGCAGGACCCAGCCGCTGTGTGTTTTTCTTGTTTAGCCAATCCGTTTCATTACTGTGAAAATAGATCTTCATTACCCGTAATGTGATCCTGTGACTGATTCATGGGTGTTTGTATTTATCTTCACCTCAGAACTAGTGTCACCCTGTGGATATATTCAATGTTTACCACAGGCAGGCTTTGGTTAGTGGGACCTTCCCTCAGCCAGGGGCTTTGGAGTAAACCAAAGGATTGGAGGGTTGTCTGGAAAGAAAGCTCAGTGTTTCTCTCCACGTCAGGAAGGATCATGCTCTAGCAATTCCTCTGTCAAATAGTGCTCCTAAACAAGCCTATATTCTTTTTTAAGCAGTAGAGATCCAGGCTGCTCCCAGAATTTCCAGCAATTCACATCACCTTGCACCAAATAATAGGGACATACTGATGATTTTTCTCCCTCAGAATAATTTCTAAGCAGGTGCAGTAGGCAAGCATTCCTTTTCTTTGCTGTCCTTTGAAAGAGTCATCCAAAGCCTATAATCCAAGCCACAGGTTAGAGTTAAGAAATGGTTTATAGCTGCAATATTTTTTCCTGATGTGCTTCAAATAAAGAAAAAAGCAAACTCAAGAAAATGCTCTTCTACCTTCCCACCCCTTCTTATGAATTCTTTTGTCATTTTCAAAATGGATTGATTTGATTTCCTTGAAATATTGGAATACACATACAAAAATTGTTCCCCAGCTGAGAAGTTTTTATATCAAGTTTCATCCCTTCTGCTGTTCCTTTATTTTTTTCTTCAGGAAGAGTTGCAAACCCATGAAAACAGGAGGGTTTATAATGAAAGTACTGGCAGGGCCTTAGTGTAGCACTTCCAGATGTGCTGGTGCAATTAGGGCTGGTCAAATACAGTTGGATGAAATCAGAAGTGACCCAAAGTCTTTGTCAAAGCCTTGAACTGAGCCTTGAGGGGGCTGAAAGCATTTGGTTGAGTTTTTCTCTGCGATTTGGAGGGGGCTATTCTATCCCTTTTTTAGAGGGAATTGAATGTGAGGAGCATCTTTTGTGGCACAACATTTCTGCCTCCAGCCACAGGTAAAGTGGCAAGTCCAGAGGCAATCAAGGCTCTCCCTTCCTTCTCCCACATCATCAGTCCTGAGGTAAGCAGTTCCTTGCCTCAAACACCTCCAGACCTTGGAAACCTTTTAGCAGCTTTCTAGCTGTCTAATTAACCAAAGCAAAATTTTTTTGTGTTTGGATAATTTGATGGTTTGCATCCAAAACTGGCTCTGGATTAAAGCTCTGCAGTGCAAACTCATCTCACAACTGAAGGATCTTATTGTGGCTTCAGATATGCGCAAACACACATCCCACTAAAGGCTAAGGGAGTCCCAAGTGTGTATCCACAGCAAGGCTGACTGATTTTTATATTTTCCTTGGTTTTTCACTTCCTTGTTTGAGTCTGGAGAGGAAATGGATAATAGGAAAAATCAATATCTTCCCAAAAGGTGCTTTGGGGTTACTGCAGTGGATTTGCTATTCTGCAGTGTGTGTGGACACACAGCATGAGGATTTGAGAGAGGCAAGAATAGCAAGAAGCAGAGCTTCTCCTTTGGGATAGAGGCACTGTCTCTCATATCAAGCTTTGAAGGAAGCCAGAAAACCAAACCAAAGCCAGAAAACCTCATGTCAGAGGCTGGGAAGAGCCAAGGTATCTTCAAACCTGTAGCTGCAAACAGAGAAGGTTTCTCATACCCGGGTTTATTAGCCCGTGCTGTCCCCTTGATTTGAAGCTGGAATCCCCTGCTTAGGTTTCCTGCAGGATGCTCCCTCCATGTCACGTAATTTATTCAGAGAGGAAAACAAATCCCAGCAGGGTTTGAGTTTTGTGAACCTTGTGTGACATGCGTCTCTGGATATCCATTCTGAAGCCACGTCTCTGCTCAGCTAAGGTTTCTTATTTTTTCCCAGACCCCGCGGCCCCCTCTGCCATTATTGAATAGCTGTATATATTAAAAAACAAATTAGTAAGTTAAGAGCTCTCCAAGAACACCCAGGTGCTGAGGAAGTTGTATTTGTGCCTCCAGAGGTGGCACGTTTTCCCCCTCAGATGATACCTGATCTAGTGTTGTGGTATTGTGTTAACTGAACATTATCGTGCTCAGAAGAGCTGCAGCTCAGATGAGACATAAATTTGAGACCCTGCTTGCCTTGCCTGCAGTGAGCACTTTAACCAGGGAGAAATTTGTGGGAAGGCAGGAGGGATGATGAGGAAGGGAGGGGAACAGACATTTCTCTTGCTATAGGCTGCCCTTCACCAGAATTGATCCAGAAGGGGGTTTTCCCCCTTTTTTTACAAAAAAAAAAAAAAAAAAAGTACTGCCCATCTTCATACTCAAAACCTGCCCTAAACATAAAATTCTCTTGCTGCTTCTTTATCTTCCTGCTGTGATCATGAGGATATAAAAGGGAGTGAGAGCTGAAGGACTGAGACCTCTCCACTTCTGTGCATGTGGAAAATGTGAGAGCATGATTGGTGTCTTACACTCTCTTGTGGCAAGTAGACAGAGGAACACGGCTCTGGTACCTCCTGAGTCTGTCCATCACAGAGTCTGTCCAGTTACATGGCACTAAATCCCATCTCTACCTCTCCAAAAATGCCCACTTGGCAGCCTCAGTGCCAGGGAGGGCTTGCTTTTGCTAGAAGATGCAAAAGATGTTGAATACCCCTTGATATGTGAAAAGCACACAAATCCTGCAAGACTTACTCTAGGGCAGCATTTATCGAAACAAGGAGAAAGCTGGATGCTTGGATCCCTGCCATTTTAAAGCTCTGAAGATTATTTCTGGTTACTGAAGTTTGACCTCTGCATTTCAAGTTGGGCCCTGCACTCCCTGACCTAAATCTAAACCAGTCTGTGGCGTAGCTGTGGTTTTCTTCCAGGGTCAGCAATGGCTTAAATCCATGCCCAGCTCAGTAAATTGGAAATGGCAGAAGAAGATTCCAGGGTGGTGGCCTGAGAAGAAGATGAATACATCAGTTCCAGATAATTACTGCTCTTTTTTAAAAAAATGGGATGTCTTGAACCTGTTTCTCATGTATTTCTCTATTTCATGTATTAGGCTGGAGATAAGGCTACATAATTAAAATGGTTCCCTTCAGCTTTAAAAATCTGTGAAAGGTTTGCAAGACTGCTTGGCTCTGAAGCATGCCCTCTAAATCTCAGGGGAAAAATATTGCAGCATAGAAAACCAGTTGTGTTTATTCAGGATATGGACATAGCAAATACTTTGCAGAATAAGCCCCAAACCCTGCATTTGAGTAGCATTGCATAGTCCATTTAAAATACATTTATTTTTTTTTTCCTTGCCACAATCATCTGGGTTGTATTACAGTAAAGAGATGAATAGCCAAGATTAGCAAGATGGTCATCTGTCCACTCCCAAACTCAAACCAGGATTAACTACAAACTTTCTAGCAATTACAAGCCTGGTTCAGGATTCAGGTCATTAACAAATACATTGTACAGAGCCAGATCAGATACTTGAGAAAAACTACTGGATATATTTTTCCACTTTGACTGTGAAAATTACTAACTTGTTTGTGATTATGAACAGCAGCAGAACCACTTTACTGTAGTTCTGTTCATGTTACTTTAGGTTATACATGAGAAACTCAGATGAAACAACATCAAAAATGTATTAAACTGGGTATGACACACAGATATTTAATTAGCCTTGATTGGCTCTTGCAAATTCTTCTCAGATATGCTTTGTAGTTTTATGTGAATTTCAAAATTGAGATACAACCATTCTTAGGCTTCATTTTAATGAAGAAAAAATATTGAAGACTTTAAGAGTTGGCCTAGGATTTTGTGTTGAGCCCAACTCAAGTGTCAAAGACTTCCCCCCCCGCCCAGCTATTTTCAGAGATAGGTCCTAATTTGATCTAGTTTTCCATAAGCTCACCTATGCTTCAGCCGCTATTGGAGATAAGGTCTAATAGCTGTTGTCTCACATTTTGCGGCTCTTCAACTTTCCAGAATTAAACGGTCAAACTGCCATTTTTATCTGTGCTTCTAAATTTTCATTTCCTGGGGATCAAATCCAAAATTAATACCTATATAATAAAATAATAATAGCAATGGCAGCATTGCCAATGCTTTCTGCTTTTCCTGTTCTTTATATATTTTAGTAGATTATTATACTAATAGTGCTTTGCTAAGTGGAAAAGTAGTATCATCAAATAATGTTCTGATCTGTTCCTTGTCACAGGAAGAGATGAAGCCTAGAATAGGTTTCCAAAGTGCCTGAGTCCTATGCCTGCATTTTCTCCCAAAATAGTTGTATCGAGCTGTTTTATTTGAGGCAAAAGTGCTCAGCATTTAGTTAATGGCCCTTGCTGAAGTCAGCTGCATCATCAGCAAGGCTGGGTGCATCCAAAACCTTGACTCTTGATTTTGGTTGTTTTATGCCTGTATAAAGTGTACATACAGATGTACCATGTGAAAAAGACAGATTTATGCCTTTTTGCTTCTCTTCACTCCTGACATTTGTGCCTGTGATCCATTTCCTATAGGCAAGGTGAAGCAACCACCCCGTTTTATAGTTAAGAGAATTTAGCAATAGAGGTGTGACCAGAGTGTGCTGGTTGATCTCCGGGTCAGAGTGTTTCCTGGCAGTGTTTAGGTTACAGAGATGAACCCTCAACTAACCCTGTTAGTTCAGCAGGAGGAAAAGTGGATCCAGGCTTTTGCTATTGCCAAATGATAGGACAATGTCACAGACCTTGGTCTTTGGATTTAGCTAAGCAAAGGATGTTGTCCCAAGGTGCATTTTGGACTTAGAGCATCACCTTTTCTGGCCAAAGGTCTCCCAGGATGACTTCTTCCTTTGTTGCTCCCCAGAACTCTCCCTTGGACTGAAATAAGTGCAGAACAGCTTTCTTCTGGCACAAGTCACTACCAGGCCTTGAGACTGACAGGTATGAAAATATGAGCTAATGCTTATCAGATGCACATCTGGAATCACAACAGAAAACTCCAGAGGTAAAGACACCCCAAGTCATCTAAAGCCAGCTCCTGACTTCCTAGGATGCCAAGCATCTTTACAACAGGCAAGGTATGTGATAGGTTCTGATGCTTCAGAAGTCTGGATGTGAGCTGAACCAACTGCTGCTGCTCTAGTTTGTTTTACCTGAGAGCTGTGTTTTCCGGCTCTCCTTAAGCAGCACAAAAATGGGGAACAAACGGAAGCAGTGATGCTGTGGTGAGATGACTGTAAGTTCAGAGAGATGTGAGCTGGATGATGGGCTAAAAAGTTGGTAAGAAAATTGGATCACTGAGCTTGTGAAACAATGGTCATCAGCAGGATGTGCAGCTGGTGACCTGTTGCTGCCTTTTCTTCTGGGGTCAATAGTGGGACTGATACTGCTGAACATTGTCATTAATGGCTTTTGATGGGACAGGGAGCACCTCAGTAAGGTCATGGATAACTTTAAAATGGGGAAAATGTCTAGAAAGGAGAAGGTAGGGATGACTTTCAGTTGGAATCAACCTTAAGGAATGTTTGGATACAGAATTTATTGTTTCATGAGAGTTTGACTCCAAATACATATTAAAGCTGAGAGATGAGAACATGCTTGTTCCACATTGTCTGTTTCCTGTGGAAATCCTGAGGAATAGCTCAGCATAAAGAATCTTCAGGACTTTGCTTGGTTATTCCTGTACTGGTCCCAAACATATGTGCTTGTGACAAATTTATCACTAGGAGTCATGGGCTCCTGGAAATGAGAAAGGAAGATGGAATGACAGAGCCTGTTGACAAAGGAACAGCTTCTTAATAGTACAATGCAAAGATTAATCTGGAAACAAGTGCAGTTCATCTTTTCTACTCCTGCTGGAAAGAGTTTTCCCTTGAAGTGAAGATAAATTGATATATTTTTCAGATTTTAATGGCTTCTAAGGTACAGGGACATTAGCAACCAGAACAAGACAATAAAAATAGTTATGATAAAAACAGTGATGTTTGTGAAGGTAATTTTTTTTTTAATATGAGTGAAGAATTTAATACGTGTATATGGAGTGACAGCACATGGGGATTGCATATATGGAGATTGGAATTTTCAGCAGAAGTCTCACCTGAAATACTGTTGAAAGACCTGCCTCCTTTGACTGAGGAGCAGCTTCTCATATTCCCCATCTCACTAGCCCAGACTGGATTCAATCTCGCCCATTAACTCAGCAACTACTTTGCTGAAGGGGAAACGTGATGAAGTCTGAGTTTCAAATGGTTTCAAGGTGCGGGTGACTTTTACAAACTGCACAGACACCTTTTAGTGGTTAAAGGACGTGTTTATTTCTTGCATTATTGGTCTGATTAAAACAGTTCCTCTTGCAAGTGTGTAAAAGGTGGCTTTAAAACAGTGCCTGAACACCTGCAGGACAAGAGCCAGTCAGGTTGTTTTCAGCCACTTTCTCTAAGACTGTTGAGCAAAGCCAGGCTCTGTGTATGTGTGTTACAATCCTTAGGGATGTATTAGCCAGGATAAATATGACTAAACATGACTCCTAAGCTGACTGACCTCATGGCCTTGCTTTATGGCGCTTCTTTCATGAATTACCTCTTGAAATTCTAAAATCTCTATTTTGAATTTTGTCAAAAATATTTTTTGTATTTCTGAATACAAAAAAAATGGTTGTTTTAGTAAAGTAAATACAGGAGAAGTGGAAGTAGAGAGGGGAATTATTTTGTTTGTGTGAAATTCAGGCTTAGCAAGGAGGCTATCGTAAAAGTGAAAATATAACATAATCTAGGGCCAAATGAAGAGACAAAGAACAGATCAGTACAAGATTTTTAGACATGGAAAACACTGAATTTGAAATCCAGTGGGGATCTGACATGAAGACAGGGTAGGAATTAACATCTTCAGTGTAAAAAAACACCAAACCAAATATACAGGTAGAGGAGCTGAGAAGAGAAATTCAGAACCTTGCTGATTGAGAAGATTTAGAGCACTCCAGGAGCAGAACTCTGAATACTTGAGGGTGGTGAGGCCCTGGCACAGGTTGCCCAGAGAAGCTGTGGCTGCCCCATCCCTGGAAATGTTCAAGGCCAGGGTGGACAGGGTTTGGAGCAACCTGGGATAGTGGAAGGTGTCCCTGCCCGTGTCAGGGATATTGGAACAAGATGATTTTTATGGTCCCTTCCAACCCCAAGCATTTCATTCTGTGACTTCCAGGAAGATGGGACCAAGAGCCCTGAAAGGGATTAGGGATGGCTTGAGCCTGAGGCATAACCTGTTGAAAGTGTAGACTGGGACTGTGTACAGGAGATGCATGGAAAATGTACCCAGGCCTGTGGAAGGGGCAGGCTTGGTTGTGCCAGGGAGGATACAGGTCTGCTGAGTGTGCTGAGGATGTCGAGGCTCATGAATTCATCTGAGAATATCATGGTTTCATAGGAGTCCACAGCATTATGGCTGGTGACTCAGCCTTCAGAGGCCTCTCAGGGCTGCTCATGACAAACAGTGAGACAGCCTGACCCTGATCCTGGAATTCATTTCATCTGTTTAGCTCCACAGTGGGAATGTTGGCACCTGTGCCAAGTTCCCATTGCAGTCCCAGGAGATAAAGTAGGTGCTTGAAAGGCACAATCTCATCTGAAGTTATTCTTCAGCCACTGTAAGTCTAACTCCTTGTTAGGTGGAGATTTTTTTGTGGGTTTTGCTATCAAGTGTTGCTGCAGCCCACAAGTATGGTTCCAGAAGGCTTCCAACATACCAACATCTCCAGATGACACTACAGGTCATATTTCTGGCTTTTATCTAGCTGATAAATAGCTTTGAGAATTACAGACAGAAACTTGCTATGTTGAAAAGCTCCCCAAAACCTGAAGTCACAAATCCTATCAGAATACATTTAAGTCCAGTTTTAAAATGCGAATAAAACCAGTTAGTAATGGTGAGCTGAACTGGATTCCTAGCTGACCTCTTCAGAAGAGATCAGTTTGATTTTTTTGTTGAAATGCCTCCTGCCAATAGATAAACATTATAAAATTTAGAGCTGGATAAAGTATAAAAGTAGCTGAGCGAATGACAATTGCTAACACACCCCTTTTGATGCAGAAACCTTCCATCAGCTGCATCACTCCTGTAGGTACTGGGTTGTACAACATCAGCGTTTATTCCTGGAAGAATTTAACAATCTGGTTTTTATAAATCCTTGATGCAAGACCAGGGCTGGCACTGCAAAATGCTGTGGAATTACCAAGTATGTACACAATGTCCATTAAGTTACTCTGTGAGTTCACACTGCATGAAGTAAATGTGTTATAGGATTGTGTGCTGTCATATACCTTCTATGATGGTTTTAGGAATGAGATTTTTGCTATTGTGTGAGGGACAATTTTTAGGCTGTCAATTAATAGTGCATTACAAAGGGAATAATAAATGAATATTAGCTCTTTGATCCATGAAGCAATTGCATAATTGTGTCTAGCCCAAAAGTCTTTGAAATGTTACAACTGTGCAATGTTGGGATGTCTGGGCTGCAGCAAAACTACAGAACGTGGTGACAAGTACCAGGTAGGGCAAAACACCATGGGAGTGTGCATGTGTATTCCCAAACTTCCTAAAAGATACCAAAAAGAGCTAGAAACTGAAACAGCATCAGGCAGGTCATGTTTCACTGCTCAGCTCACTGGTTTACACTCAGATTTGTGTCCAAAACATCAAACCAAAGAATTTTTCAGCTCATCCTGCCAGGGCAGCTTTGCTCCCCTTCCCAACACAAAAAAAAAACCAAAAAAAAACAAAAACAAAAACAAACCCACAAAACAAAAAACCAACCCAGCAATATCAGCAGTGAAGCCAGAAGGATCTGCTGCAGCACCCTGTGCTGCTGAAACTTCTCACTTCCCTGCCGGTGCAGAGCCCCATGTCCGAGGGCTGACTGGAAACACATGGCACAATCCCACGTACACTCGAATTCAGCACAAGAATAAAGAGCACAAATAAGGCCAGGCTGTCTGTCTTATCCACTTGCATACCTTTCACTTAGAAACTTGCTGAAAGCCTCCCCAAAATTTCAGTCAGAGCAGAAGTGATGATTGGAGCTGCATGAATGCATGGAAAGGGAGACTCCCAGGCACAAGGGTCTGCTGGGGGAAAGAAAACAGACAGAAAAAGAAGGTGACTCTGGAGTCCCCCTTATTTCATCTTGTTCGGGCTACCAATCGCTCCCCATGTCCCTGAACTTTCCCTGTTAGTCTCTTGCGTAAGACTGTGTGTTATTTAGGGCAAAAGACTATTTTTCTGTTCAGTTTTTGCCCAATTCTCATTGTAACAGCTTTCTCATTGTAACTGTGGGTGTGTTACTGCTAAGAACAGTAACAATATTACCAGTAGTAACAATTATCCTATTTTCCAAGTCTATGCTTTAAACTTGGACTTATCTGGGTTCAGCTCTTGTTTACGGGTGCGCGGTTATTTTTTTAAAAAATTAATTCCAGACAAAGTGACCCATTTCCTATTTGCTCCATACAGACAAATCACTTGATCAGACAATCCACTTCACCAATTCCAAGGAAAAAACAAGATCCAGTGCACTTTTTATAGATGTAAACACTATTCCCACCGTGAATTCATGGTGATGGGCAAGCTGGAAATTTTTTTTCATTCTTGCATTGACAACTTGAGGGCGACCATAGAAAACAACATAGTTTTCATCAGATCCCAGTGCCTCCAGCATCTGCAGAAAAACTCATTTGGCCAAGCTGCAAAAAGGAAAAGGGTGTGGGGAAAGGAAATAATAATTACCTCAGCTACCAATGTCTCTATCATTTGCATGCTGGAGCTGTTCCAAATAACTTTGCCTGCTTTGGAAGGTCGCTGTTTACTCCGGTTGCTTTGTACTGGGCTAACGGCTCCAAAAAATTCCATGCTATTCCTATGGCTCAGGGTGGCTGTCATCTGAGTTTATGAATGTGAGATTTGTTTGGCTCTCCCCCCATGAGTGATTGGGGTTAGAAAGTGTGATTATACTTGGGCAGAGGGAGAGAGATGCTGCGAGAAGGCAAACTGAACAGACATTGTGAATATTTATTTTTTCTAGATGGGAGGCAGTTGTATTTATGTGCAGTTGTAAAACAGAAAAGATATTGGTTTCTGCTGCAGGAATTATATACTAACTCCAAAAAATGTACACAGTGAGAGCTTATAATAGAAACTTATTCCAGCAGAATCTTTTTTTTTTCAACAAATGTAGATTGGCATGTGGAGCATGCTGTGCTGAAGAGATCGAAGCTTGATTGTGGTTTCATATCTGGCATTCCTGCGTGAACAGAGAACTGTGGTCCTTATTCATAGTATTTTGGGCTGGGGGTAAGACAGGGGACTCTGCCATGCAGAATGGTTCTTGTTTTTGCAGGAATGGGAAGGCAGAGGAGCTGCCCGTTCCGCTGTCCTTCCTTTTTAACTCCTCTGCCCCCTGTGAGTCTTTTAGATGTGGCAGCATGGTGGTAAAATGCAAAAAGAAAGTGGAAAATTTTGTCCTTCTAAGTCATATCAAATCAATTAATTTGCTAAAGCCAGCTTAACAAATGTAATTCATTATGAGAACACAGGAGGAGGCCTTTCTATTTCCATGGGTTTCTTGGGCTTCACATGAGGAAACCAGGAACGCAGTTTGGTTATCCATGCTGGAGTACTGCAAAATGTTATTTTTTAGGGATTTCAGGAGAACAAGGCCTTTTCCACATTGCTTTTCCAGTGTTTGGAAGGCTGAGGTCTCATGAAAGAGGTGGTGCTTCCAATCTGTTCTGGAAAATTCTGTTATGCCAATAAACTTCTGTAAAGGGCTCTTGTGGTGAAACACATGGTCTGACAGCTGCTGGAGAGCCATGAAGAGATCATCTAAGTCAGGCTGGCACCACTATAAATATAGGAATTTGTGTGGTTGTGTTAAGTGCTATCTCCTTTTTGTGCCAGGGAGAGAGTTCTATTTTGTGAAGCTCATCACCATGAAGAGTTGGAGATGTATTGGAGGGATCTCATGTAGCATCACTTTCTAAATAGACACTGCCATGAGTCCAACCTGAGGACTTGAGTTTTAGGTTTTAAGTTTAGTTCAGGGCTCTTCAACCCAGGAGCTCCCATTGCTGAAATTTCCCACTTTTACTTTCTAAGGAACTGATGGTAAACGTGGCAAGTTTTTAATATTTTACCCATTCAAATGTAGTCTGAGATGATTTAAAACTCTCCCTTGTGGTTAATTAAGACTTTTGATCATTAAACATTCTCTTGCCTTGAAAATGTGTCCCTGATCTCCTCACATTTTAGCATTTTAAATAATAAAATTTCAGGGTCTTTTAGGCTGGTGTAAGTTAGTGATTTCTATTTTCTTATCCTTTCAATGACCTTATTTCTGCCCTGCACACACAGCTCATAGAGGCAATAGAAGATCCTCATTGGGATGGGATTCAAGAGCATATACAAAAGAAATGACATTTGTTTTCCTGTTTCCTACTGGGTTTGCTGAGTGATGTGCTGTTGAGGAAAACCTGGCTAGCTCTGCAAGCAAGGGACCTCGGGTACGTGCTCTGCAGGACACCTAGGGAGGTATTTGGGAACTGAAGGAGAGCAGGGCAGAAATGCTCAAAACAGAACTGATGAATTTGATGTATTCCAGTGATTTTCAGACAAGTTAAGACACATTTTCCTATGTATTACATATAATACACGATGTCATCCTCAGTTCCGCTTTGTACTCCAGAATCTCTGAAAAAATTCCTTGAGTTTTTTTCCAGTTTTAGATTTGGATAAAAAGTTGATATTTTTGATAGAGAGAAAGTAAATATTGCCCTGTTGATGGGATTCAGATCATCTGACTCCCCTAGCATAGTTCTGTCCATCTAACCTAGACGCACTGTGATCACTTAAGAGACAGTGGAAACAAACTGGTGTGTCCAGGAAGTGATTTCTGAGACCTGGTTTTGACATTTCTTTGGGCTGGGAGGACCAGCTAGAGGAGCTCCTACATTCCCATGGCCTGCACACAGAGGCACTTGGGGTGCAGAGTTTCAGGGATCCTGTTCCTTCTGTCAGAAGGAGTCTTAATCCTTTCATATAATGATTGACCTCCCCTCTAAAACCACCAAGGTATTTTGCTACCATTCTCACTGTAAGATGGTTTCAGACCTCAGATATCTGAAAATTTGAAAAATACATATAATTTTTATAGGAAATATACTCCAGGCCAAGAGAAGCCCATTTGCACTTGAACCCCCTCTTTCACTCATCAGTTCTTTTTCCTTGATGAAGGGGACTGATCTTCACTGCCAAAATTCAACTGCTTTTAGACTCCCTTCAGGAGATTTTAGTTAGACTTTTTTCTTTCAAATTTTCTTAACCAAACTGGAGACGAACATGAACACTAAACCTTTCAGATAGAAGTATTTGAGTGATGCCTGGAAATATCTGAAGAATATATTCAGTGCCCTAGATTAACAATCAACTAAAACTATTTTTGGCTCCTCTTTTATTCAGAATTTACTTAAGCAACTCGGTCAGGTTCTGAAACAACCCATATTGAGATTGAAATATGGAAGTTTGTGGGAATATCTCACAACACAATGGTGACTGTCATGCCTTATTTTTCTTAAAGAAATGATTTCTTATTGTACACTGCATCAAAATAGAGTGCTATGTTTTAACTTAGCCTTCTGAAAGACAATATGGGGCTGCATATCCAAAATCACAGAACTGACATATTTAAAGGGGTAAATGATATTGAGTCTTCAGAGGGAAAAAAAAAAAAAGAAAAACCCAACAGAAAAATTAAAGCAGTCTGTTTGAGTTGCCATTGAACATATGGATGCCAGACTGCAACGGTGAAAGCCCTTGCATGATTTGAATGCTTTGACTCTTCACAGTGGCTTAATTATGATTAAGAACTGCCCTCTGCAACAATATGAAAATCAATAGCTCGTTTCCCTACACAATGAGGAGAGAGCTCTTTGGGTTCCTTGGCTGGACAGCGATCAAGGACAGTGTTCTTGAGCACTGGTTGCCCTTCATGGCGTATTATTATTCATGGAAATAGTGCTTCCCACTCCTCTAATGGTGACATCATGAAATTAGTGAAGACAAGCCCCTTTTCTCAGCAGGACAGGCACCAGCATCGGATGGGGACATGACTGACTGGTCCCAAGGCAGATGCTTTCTGCTTTCTGACTGCTCCTGGAGGGGGCTGGTGGGAGTTCTCACCAACAAGCTCAAGTTGTACAGGACTAATATTGACAGCTCATTTTAATAATACGCTTATCTGTTCTCTTTCTATGAACTTGCTTTCACCACATTTTGAGAGTGAATTTTTGGGAAAAAAAAATACTCCGCAAAGCAAGGTTATGTGGCTGACCTGCAGTGTATTTGATGTTATAGAAATGGAGAATTTTAATTCCCAGTTCTTTCAGGGGAGCCACCCAGACAAGGTAGATTTGCTAAACCATTACTGTCCCACACAGAAATTAAAGTTGGATTTTATACAAAAGTTAAACTGGATTTGGTCAGAGTTAGGAAAGGTTGGGTTGGATCTAGAGCATTAATGAAGTAAAGGTGATGATTAGAGAAGAGGTGAAAATAAGTCCAAATGTTTTAGAGAGATGGATCCCTAAAGAAACAGCCCAAAGTACCCAAGATGTATTTTGTGGCAGGGCTGGGGGAGTTCAAGAAGGCTGAAATGAGGAATGATCACAGAAAGATCATTCAAAATGCTCCACTGTAGAAGAAAAGAAGAGAGCAAAAACTTCCAGCCCAGTTAAGAGTCACTTCACCTCTGTCTGTGGTTGTCTCTTCAATTAGAGAGGAGCTGAAGGCAATTATGCTACTAATTTTTGTGGCTCCACTGTGTGCTTAAAGTTAGGCAGGGCAAATCCAGGCTTTAAACTATATTCAGATTACTTATTTCCAAAATCTGTTAATAATATATTAATCTGTTAATAATATATTCAGACTGCCAAGCTGTTTCATGTCTTTCTTTCTTTTGACTGCATAGTAAGTGTTCTGAAAGGCAAAGCTAAGACTGCTCAGTGCCAGGCCAAAAACCAAGTGCCTGGGGCAGATAGGAAGCAGCCTGGACATGGAGGTCAGGAGGATTGGATTATGAGAATTCCTGTAGCCTTGCAGGGTCCTGAGGAGTCATTCCCTCCATTCTGGTGATGAAATCTGTGTGCCTCTCCATCCCTCTGGTTTCACTGACTACCTTAAGAAGACAAGACTGATTTCAGCTTCCATGGAATCATAGAACCCCCAAGGCTGGAATCCAACACCATCAAGGTCCACTGTCAAACCAGCACCACCATCATGTTCACCATTAAACCACATCCCAAAGTACCACATCTACACATTTTTTCACAGAATCACAGAATAGTCTGAGTTGGACCCACAAGGATCATCGAGTCCAACTCTCAAGTGAATATATTCCCATGGGGGAATTACACCCATACCTTGGTGCTGTCAGCACCATGCTCTAACCAACCAAGCCAACCTCAGGGCCTACACTTCCAGGGATGGTGACTCCACCACTTCCCTGGGCAGCCCTTTTCAATGCTTTCCAACCCTTTGTATGAAGAATTTTTTCCTGGTATTTAATCTAAGCCTCCTCTGGTGCAGCTTGAGGCCATATCCTCTCGTTCTGTCACTTGTTACTGCAGAGAAGAGACCGACCCTCACTATACCCTTCTTTCAGGGGGTTATAGAGAGCAGTGAAGTCTCCCCTCAGGTTCTTTTTCTCCAGGCTGAGCTCCCCCAGCACTCCATGCCATCCCCAAGTCCTGTCTGATGCCATGCCCCAGACACTCCTGAGTGCTCTCACTGAGCTCAGTGCCTTTCACATGAGGGGTTTTTCTCTCCCCAGTTTTGCACACAAGGTGCTGCCTCAAGACACAGGTGGATTATTGCACTTAGGCTGAGCATGTAGCTGTGTGTGAACCATTTGTGAGGATCTGAGCTTTGTAGCTCCTTGGGAAGGAGGTGTCCTGGTGTGAAAAGTCCTGAGCAGCTGTACAGGGATAACTGACTTTACACTTTAAACCCCAGCTAACTTGCACCATTGTTTTCTCTGCAATTGCTGCCTGAGCTCCTCAGATGTGCCTTGCCATGGGTGCTGTGGCAGTGTCTCAGAGCCTGTAGTTCACCCCAAGGACAAACTCTGGTTTGGAGCAGCCTCTCAGGGGTGCAGAGCTCTGAACAGCCAGTTGTCTCAGCAAACTGCCTCAGAGTTCCAGTCCTCAAGGAACTACGTCTGTGCCTTTGACCTTGAGCATCTGGCTATATGTATATATAGACATATATTTATACACATACACACACTCTGGACAGTTTGTTCTGTGCTGCTTACAGTGCAGCTCCATTAAAGTTCTGTGTTTTAAATGCTTCCCAAGAGCCATGGTTAAATTGAGTGGAGTTGACTACTTGTATGAAAAGTCATCTTCTCCTGAATCCAATTCATATCCTGGCAAGTGTCTGCCAAAAACATTATTCCCACCTTCTCTTCTCATGAAATATGCATATAAAATGCCCCCTGAATGGTACCTAAAAAATTCATAGTTCCTGACCACATTATAGTGCAGGAACCTAGCAGGGTAAAAGATGCCTTGTGACTCCTACAGAGATGATGCATTATTCAGGAAATTAATCTACAGGAGAAGCCTCAGCACATAGGCAAGGCTCATATATATTACTCTGCAAGGGCTATTCATGTATTTGGAAAGGATGCTGTAGCTGTTCTTATTTACAATATTTAGTGTGCTTGACAAACATTTGCAATTCAGAGTATATAAGTTTATCAGTATACGTATAGACATGCATGGAAATATACACACGTTCTAGAATCAGGATCACAGAATCACAGAATGGTTTTGGTTGCAAGAACTTCAAGGACCATTCCATTTCCCCCCACTGCCATGGACAGGGACACCTTCGACTCTCCCAAGTTGCTGCAAGCCCCTGGCCTTGAGCACTTCCATGGGTGGGGCAGCCACAGCTTCTCTGGGGAATGTGTTCAGGGCCTCCCCACCCTCTCATGGAAGAATTTCTCCCTAATATCTCATCCAACCCTGTCCTCTGTCAGCTGAAAGTCATTCCCCCTTTCACCCCTTGCCATTGCAAAAAGTCCCTCTGCAGCCCTCTTGGAGCCCCTTTAGGCCCTGGACAGGGCTCTAAGATCGCCCCTGAGCCTTTTCTTCTCCAGCCTGAATAGTCCCAAATCTCAGACTATTCCAGAGCAGAGGAGCTCCAGCTCAGAGCATTCTCATGACCTCCTCCTTTTATAGGTGGTACTAACATAAAGCTCTGAGTTTTATCTCTTTGCATTGTCTGTGGGAAAGTTCACATTTTGTAGTGGGAGAAGGTGCTGTTTTAAAAGTTTCATTTTTTTTTCTTTTTTTTCTTTTGTGTGTTAATAAATCTATTTGTTTATCTTTAAGCTTGAGCCTGCTTTGCTTCTCCTAATCCTACCTCACGGGGGAAAAAGAGAGTAAACACTAAGACCACTAGACTAAATTTAGCAAACAGAATTTGGTGAAGGTGAAACCACTACACCTGCATACTTTGGGGGCCCCAGAGCTGGATGCAGAACTCCAGGTGGAATCTCACCAGAGACAAGTAGAGAGGCAGAATCGCCTTCCTTGACCTGGTGCTTTTGACACCGCCCAGGAGAGGATGAACTTTTTGAGTTGCCAGTGGACATTTCTGTTCATGTTGAGCTTCTCATCCAGCAACACCACCAAGTCCTTCTTGGCAGGACTGGTTTCAATCCATTCTCTTCCCAGCCTGTATTGTGAGGTAAGAGACTGTAAACTGTATTTCTGTTAATTACAATCTCATTGAGTAATAGGAGAGCAGCCCAGTGGTTGGGATAAGAATGCTATTAAGAAAAAAATTAACATTTCCTTAATAAAAAATGACCATGATTTGCTAGATTTAGAATCTGTAAATATTTCTCAACAAAAAAATAATTGAAGTACTGTAAAAAAACACTTCACCCTCTCATTCTGACTTTGCTGGGAACTTGGGAGAAATGTTTGGCTTTTTTTGTATTGAAACACAAAGAAGAAAACCAGTTAGTAAGAACTCTGTAGCAGAGATTTATGGTTAATTCCCAGAAACTCCACAGGGGATTGGGAACTGGGAAACTATAATTTGTTTTTGCTGTCCAGTTTTCGATCTCTGAAGTGGAGATAATTGTCTTTCTTTCTGTAGGGAGCTGAATTGACATTCCTTTCCTGGCATGCTCTGATTTTTAAACCTTCAAAAAGTTTTCAGCTTTCAGTAAAGGTCAGTCTTTCCCTTATTTATTATCTACAATAACCTGCTAAGGGAATTTGGGGATAAATGACTCATTATTACGGTAGCACTTAGGAATCTTCTCTGAGTCCGCAACCTGTTGGGGAAGGCCCTGCATCAGTGTGTAACAGGAGACATGGGCTGCTCCAAGGAGTCTTGCAGGCTAAACAAATTGAAGAGAGGAAGGAAGTCTGCAATTTGTTTTTCTCATTTACCGGGAGAACAGAAGCACAGAGGTATGGGATGAATTGCTAGGGATCATACAGGCAGGTTGTAGGAGAGCCAGAACCTGAACTAACATCTCCTGCCTCCTAGTATTGTGTTTGTCCCACAAGATCTCCTTTCTTTTCTGCTGGTGGAGCCTGCATTTCCATTAAATATACAATTTTTCACTGTGCTGGAGACCTGTCAAAAGAGCGGGAAGGAAAAACTTCTAAACAGAAAAACACGAAGGGAAGCCTGCCCTGCCCACCTTGCATTAGTCACTACCATTAATCCCTCCTTGCTGAGTGAAGGGAAGGGTTTCCAGACCCATATAGAGCTTAGCAGGGAAGGACTCACCTTATCTAAAAGGCACTTTTTTGCAGCTTGCTGAGCACTGTGTCCACACAACAACGTGTCAGAGCCAACGCAGCAAGTGGCGAGAGTGTGAACACAACCACTTAGCAAGTGAATACACACTCATCCGTGTGAGTGAGACTTCAGGGGGTGTCAGTCCCAAAGGCAGCTGTCTCCACTGGCAGGGATTTCTAAAAATGCAGCGTGTTGCATCTCTGACTTCTCTAACCATTGCACTGTGGCCAGCATGATATCAGAGCTCCAAGAGGCCAAATCAATGCCTGGCTTCCCTCCCAAACTTTATTAAGCTGACTAGAGCAGTTTGCACATAGACTTCCAGAGAAGTCATTTGAATGTGTGATTAGTCAAAATAAATTACTATTTTTCTCTCTCTCTTTTTTTTTTTTTCTTCCTAATAAAGTCCAATATAGTAGGGACTGTACTTGTGAATAATTTAGCTGGTGGGCTGTGCACTCATTCTTGAATAACTTGCTTTGAGGAAATCCTGTCAGAAGTCAGAGGAACTGGACTCACACACTGGTGAGGAACCCAGACCACATTTCTGTCTTTGGATCGCTATATCAGTTCATTTTGAAACATGTAGGGAAAAGGCTGTTGTTTTGTTCAAATTAGTCAATTCCTTCTATCAATGCCTAGAGCAGATATTGTTCTGGCAAAAGCTAACATTTTGAAATTTTAGAGATTTTTTTTAACTTTTTCAATTCCAACTTTTTTTATTTATCTTTTAAATTTGATTTCCAGATAAACTGGACATAATCCAAAGAGTGTTTTGAGATTCCAATAAATTTCTGCTTGCAGTGCTCCCGAAACATGATGGTTCTGAACAGAAATGGGATTTTTTGACACAGAGATTTCCTTTGTCCCAACAAGTGCTAAGAGAAGAGACCACTTGAAGCCCTGCTACTACAACAGTCACCATCCTGCTGGCATACGGCTCCCTAAGCCATGATCTGGTCCAGCTAGGTCTGGATGAGGACAACTGGCATTTGGGATGTTTCTCCACCTTTAGAAGCTGTCCCCCTTGCTCAGGCTCTGAGTCACAGCCTTGCAGCAAGGAACCAGAGTGCTTGGAGAGCTCTGGCTCTGGCCAGGCTTCTCCGAGCTTCCAGGCTCCCTGCTGTGGACCTGGGAGCTGAGCCCAGATTATATCTACTCTTCCAGGCTCTTGGCTCCAGGAGAGACTGTCTGGAAATTTTGGCATCACTCCCTGCCCTACAGCTACAGACTCTGTAAAGCTGAAGACCTTGGCTTTGGGGAAATCTTCCTGGTGGGTCTATCCAGGGGCTGTCCTACCTGGAAAGCTTTCTATGAGTATTTGATCTTGGTGGGTCTGTGTAGGGGCTGCCACTCTTGGAAAGCTCTCTGGGTGAATTTGAATAGATCTTTAGTGCCAGAAGAGCCAGGGCATGAAATCTCAGGCAGTTTCTCATAGGGGAGAGCTCTGTCTGTGGCTCATCTCTGTGGCACAGTGCAGATGAGAGCATGCAGGCCAGGGATTTGTTCTGGGAGGTGGGATGGGTGGGTCTGAAGCTCTGAACACTGAGATTGTAGGTGGATCCAGATATCCCACTCCACATGTGGGAAACATCGCACTACCAATAGCACACTGCACCCCACTCTTGTTATGAACAGGGGGAAGGCAAATTTCTGCAGATCCAGAAAGGCACTTGGGGTGGGTGAGCCTTGGCCCACCAAGCTGCCCTATCACTCCCCTTCCCAGCTGGATAGGGGAGAGAAAATAAGATGAAAAATTACTTGTAGGTTAAGATAAGTTTACTGAAGCAAAAGCAAAATTCTGAGCATGCACAAGCAAAGGGAAAACCCCAAAATTTTATTCTCTACTTTCCATTGGTGGGCAAAGTTCAGACACCTCGTGGAAAGCAGGGCTTTAGCACATGGAGCAGTTGCTCTGGAAGGCAAACACTGTAAAAATGAATGTTCCCTCTTCCTCCTTTTCTTAGCTTTTCTATCTCAGCTGACGTCCTGTGGTAGGGAATCTCCCTTAGGATAATTTGGGTCCTCTGGCCTGGTTGTGCTCCCCCAGGATCTTGCCTCTTGAATGCTGGGGAGAAAGAGCTGATGCTGTGCCAGCCCTGCCCAGCAGTAGCCAAAACTCTGGTGTGTTCTCAGTACCTTTCCAGCTCCCAATGCAAAGCCCAGCCCTGTGAGGGCTGCTGTGGGAAAATGAACTCCAGCTCAGCCAGACCCAAAACACTGTAAAGGTTTCATCCTAATTCCCAGTGGACTTTATGAAGTCTCTGCTTCTTTCTCATCAAACAGGCTCACTAATTTCATCCAAAAATTCCTGGAAACTTCAATACAGTTTTTAGTGGTGTAAATTTTCATTACCCTTTTTTGTTATGAGGTAGAAAACCATCATCAAACTAACAAGGCAATAACTGATGTTTCATTCTACTGTCTCATAAAACCATTTCCACCCACAAAAGAAAAAAATGGGGCAGCAATGATAAGTCTTTTCCTTCTCTCCAAGTTCTCATCAAGTTGTGAGGATTGATGGCAAATCAGGGTAGGGTATTGACTGAAGTATCATTTACCATAAGAAATGCCTCATTTTCCCTTCACTTTTTAGAACAGTCTAGGAAACTAAATGCAAGACAATTTGATTTAATTCCAGGTAAAGACTCCTAGCTCCCAGAAAAGTATAAAAACATTCTTTCTTCACAATGGCATGACTTTGCCTCCAAATTAGAAAAAGGAGTATTTTGAAACTGTGCAGGCCAATGTTAAGGAAGAGCACGGTGGGGGAGGATCTCCTGGCATTCTCAAAGCAGCAGATAGAAAAGAGAACTGGATCTCTGAAGTCAGGGGCTATATTAACAGTGCATTTAGAGGTAGTTTCAGACAGTATATTGATGACTTTGGGGGTGATTTTGGAACTCTGTAATAATACCCCATTTCCAGACAATTGTCTTGATTTTTTTTTTTTTTTGAGTATCTCTGAGCATGAGGAAAGTCTCAGGATGAGAGAATGTCGTGTATTTAGCTGAGAGAGGGAGAGAGGTCTGGTGAGTCCAGGTTTTGCAAGATTCCTGAAAAATCTTCTGCTAGAAAAATACATCCATTCCCAGCCCCTGTGTAGCAAAGTCATGGGACTGTTGAAAAGCTGGTGGATGACTTTGTTTCAAAATTTCCAAGATGAGAAGACCCTCTCAGCACCTTCGAGGGCTGATGAATGGCAGTCTAGTCCCACTTGCTGAGAAGCCAACATGGAAAATCCACAGGGGGGTACGTGAGTGATGGAGTTTGTAGTTTGATGCTTGTTTGAATCACAGTCTGATGAGAAAGAGAGAAGGAACAGCCAATACAAACTGTCCTCATCCTGTTCTCCCAGCAGTCTAAAGCCTTGCTTGGAGGTGAGCATACTGGAAATACTATTATTACTCAACTCCTGCTACTGTGAGACCGCCAGCGACTTGTGCCGAAGGAGCCAACTTAAATGACAATAAAGTAAAATCCTTGGCAGCTGGGAGTGTTTGCTTCCCGGTGTCTGCAAAGGGAGCTCTGGCCTGTGCTCTGCACTCACGCTGTTTTGGAAACTTGAAGTTGCCCATAAGGCATCGCCTGTGCAGAGGCCCTATCACCCAGCAGCAGGAGATGTTGTCCTTAGCTGTGACAAATGATTGCCAGCGGTGATTTTGGGGAAGAAAGTGCAGCTTTCAGATCTACCCCATCTTGCCAGCCGAGCTGCAAGAGCCCGTGGTCCTGCAAACACGGTGGTGCCACTGGGATGGGCCAGGGCCCGAGAGCACCCCCGGAGCCGTGTGGGTGGTAGGATTTGGCTTGGTGCTCGCTGTGTCTCATGTCATTCTGCTATTACGGGGCCAGCTCCTGCAGAGCGGCACTGCACTGGCCGAGCTGGAGCTCTCTGATTACAGCGAGCTTTCCATATGGTCTGGACTGCTCCTTTTCTGGCTGATGCTGCTCAACACAGCCCTCCTCATGCCACTGTGCTTCCCGCACCTGGCCTGAGGGGGTGATGGACAGCTTCCTGTGGGTACTCATTGTTTTTCTGAATTAATCTGGGAAGGTCTGATCCAGTTTTCAGACAAATATGGAGAGTCTTTCCATTGAATTCAGTGGCTTCTGGAATGGTCCCTTATTGCATAAACTTAGATCTCTGCTATTTCACACTTCATTTGCTTCTATACCCTTGGGTGAAGATCATCAGCTCCTGTTGATTTACTGCCCATAACTTCTCAGGTTTCCCCGGTTTTTTATTTTATTTTATTTTTTTGAAACTTGGAGTTTCTTTCAAGACCACATTCAGATTTCTCTATAAAAATTCCCTGAGAGGAGGAATTTCCCTATTATTTTTTATGGTTGAAGAATAATGCACTAAAAGGAACAGAAAAAAAAGGTCTTTGACTTCTCTGTGTCTCTGGTAGTGTCTCTAACTCAGACTAGCCTCACTTTGCTCAGCTTTCTCTCCTGTTTTTTAAAATTTTATTAATCTTTACCTGGAAAAGGTAAATATGCACTTCTGCTATGCATAAATAGAGAGGTGCTTAAACCCAGATGCTGATTATAGCAGTACCTGCTAAATTTTTCTTCAGAAATTTAAAACCATGCATTTTTGATACTGTCAGGGTACTGGAAGACAAATTTAACTGGCTTTAATATAAATTCTTATATAACCTGTTCTTCCTCCATACCCAGCATCCCAGATTCACAGCTCGGATTCATTTTAAGCTCCAACGGAATTCTTTCTGCTGATTTAGAGGCAGATATTTTTCTCCCATGCTGTGATTCTTACACTGAAAAGCTAATAGGAAATGGCATTTTCTTAGCCTGAATTCCTCCCCCCAAACACATTCAGAGCCACTGGCTTCCAGTCTATCCAAGGATTGCAGAACAAGCATATTTAAGACAGACTCAGCTGCCTCTCACTCCTTGTGCAGTCAATAAAATTATTCATTTTCCCTTCACTTGTTTCTAATCAAATCCACTGGAGTTTAATGTGTTGGACACATCCCTGAATGTTTCATTCCATGGCCGTAAGGTACATAGAAAATAAGGGTATCGTTGATTCTGTAGGATCACTTTTGAAAATAATGCTATGGGAAAGGAGGCAGCTCCTTTCATCTCAGATCCAAAACTACATCTGCAGGGATGGAAAAGAAAACAGTCATTGTGCATATTGTGTGTATGTGACAGGAGACTGCAGGTGAATGAACAGGTAATCCTGTGACCCATTTGCTGTTTGGTGGTTTTTCATATCACAATCAAGTGATTTAAATTGGATATTAGGAAGAAATTATTTTTTGTGAGGGTAGTGAAACACTGGAAGAGGTTGCCCAGAGAAGCTGTGGATGCTCTATCCCTGGAAGTGTTCAAGGCCAGGCAGAGAAGGATGACACTGCCCTCCAGGGATAATATGGATTGCTGCCTCTTCAGAGGTGATGTGGAATGGACACAGATTTTCCATATATCAAATTTCACTCCAAATCTATTAAATTACAAATGAATTTTCTGATCTTTCCTGTGTAGTGAGGCACAGGTCTCAGCAGCCCAGCTCAGACCCACACCTTGTGGTTATACCTCCCTGCAGTCTTGGCTTCTGGTATCAGCTATGACACTGGAATAAAGCACAGATTCACAAAAGATGAAAAAAAGAGAAATCCTTATCCTCCTTGCCTGTATTTCTAGGTCCTGGTGTCACCATCACCTAAAGCTGGGCCCTGAGAACTGGTCAAAGTGGAGCAAAGATCGTTTCCTTTTCTCTCCCCATCATTCCTGGATCTTGATATCAGCTGAGGGACAGCAGCCAAGAAATAATTAGCAGCAGCTTCCCAAGCCCCTCTCAGCTGTAACGCACCTGTGCTTTAAACTAAACTTGAGAAGCAAGTCAACTGTCCCAAGGGCTCGAGGGTTTCACAACCTAGGCAGGGACCTATTGCAGTGTGGATTTATGACTTCCACAGTCTGATCAGTACTCAGATCTGAATTTGGATCCAGGCAAGACATGCAGTTTAAGCGTACAAAAAAAAAAAAATCTCTATTGAGATGCCACCAAGCAGGTCCTAATATTTATTTCCATGGTCTCCTGAGATTCCTAAAGGTAGCTGATAAAATTTATTCAACTCCTGAAGAAATTCTACTGCTGGCATCATGTTTAAACTCTATAGAGATTCTAGTGGGGATGCATGATCACTCAAATATCAACAATTGCCTTCACTAGGGAAGTTCCTGAGGAGACAGCTCCCATCCCAAGGTGCCACCAAGCCAGCCACCCCTCTACACCACCTCCACAGGGCACCCACAGACATGGGAAATGTTTGTGTTGGTCATAGATTCATAGAAAATATCCTGACTTGGATAGGATTCACAAGGGTCATTGAGTCCAACTCCTGGCCCTGTGCAGGACAGCCCCAAGAATCCCACCCTGTGCCTTGAGAGCATTGTCCAAACAATTTTTGAACCCTGGCAGGTTTGGGGCCATGACCACTGTACTGGGGAGCCTGTTCAGTGCCTGATCACCCTCTGGGTGAAGAATCTTTTCCTAATTTCCAACCTAAACCTCCGCTGACACAGCTTCATGTCCTTCCCTCAGGTCCTATCTCCATAAATCTGGGTAAAATTAGTCAGAACCTCAGGGTGGAAATCTGTGCTCAGTCGACAGATAACACTCAAATCCAGCACGTAAATCCTGGCAAGCCTTTCTCTTGATTTCTTGCTTTCATGCAAATCCTGATCAGCTCCTAGGGAAACCTCACTGGGATCTGCATGTCAAGACCGATGTGCCTCTTGGTGAGGGCCTGTCCACACCTCTGATGCCAAAGAAGCTTTGCTCTGGATGCCCACTTTGAAGTTGAGCTGTGCTTTCATTTGAAACAGAGCTGGGCGGCTCAGCTGCCGAGCAAAGGAATTGGTGATCCATGGCTGGTGGACATGCTCAAGGAGAGGTGTTAACAGCTGCTAATATGCTGCAGCTCCAATTTCAATTTCAGGGCATTGTGTTTTTAATTTTTTTTTTTTCCTAAGAAATCAGACATTAACAGTTAATAACAAGGGAGTGTTTCACCGGTTTCAGTTTTGACATAATGGAGCAGGAGACTTGGTGAACCAGGAAAGGCTCCATAGTGCAACGTCCTGATGCTGACACGGAGCAGAGAGCAGATGAAAAAGCCCCTACTCTCTGCCATTAATTTATAGCACATTTTATTACGTGACACAGATTTAATAAGTGAAAATATAAACATCGGGGTAACAATTACAGAGGAAGCAAAACTTGGAACTCACATCAACATACGAGGCCCCAGGATTGCATCCAGAACTTCTTATTTCTTCTGGCACTCTCCTCTCTGGGTCTCAACTGTATTCTCCCCATCAGAGCCATGAAGTTGGGTGGTGGAAGAAAGCACTGATTGCTTCATTGTGTTTCTGCAGGGGGAGGCAACGTGTGCAGAGGACTCTCTGGAGACACTCACTTGTATGGTGAAGGGTTGGAGTGAATTAGACTTCAGCACCAATCAAAAAGGTTTTGAAACAGGTGATTTGATTCTCAATTAACTTCAGTGGGATAATGGAAGAATGAGTGCATTTACATATGGAAGATGTTGCATGGATAGTGAACATCAATTGAAATGCTACAGATAATCAGTGTGCCTGCACCCATCAGGAAAAATTCTCAGCAATAAGCAGGAAAATAGTGTATAGGAGATGGCCTTGCATCTGTATTTGTATTAGAGGGGCTCTTGCTGCCTTGCAGATCTGGTGAACTTCAAGGAAATCACAGAGTAAATAGATTCAGAAAAACAAATTATATAAGTCATTCAGGATCTGAAAAATGGGTCTGATAATGAGGCTGCTTACTCTGTCTATGGGGAAACTAAGGGGGGGATTTAAACTGTGTCTGCATGGTGGAGCTAGCCTATCTCTCCCTGGGCTTTTGTCAGGTGTCCTCTGTTGGGCCTCCCTGCCTGTAGCCAGTGTTGGGAAGCCCTCTGAGATTCACCCAGAAGGTTCAGACTGTTGCCCTGAGCTCCAACGTGTGACAGGCAACGGCTTCTGAGCTCACAGCCAGCCTGGGAAGTGACTCTCCACTGCTTCACCTCTTTCAGCTGTCTTTTCCCAGCTGTGATTCCTGGGGAGAACGGTGCTGTTGGCTGAGGCTGGGTTACAATCACACACTCCTCCCTATGGGCAGGAGTAAGGTGAGAAAGGCTTTCATGTAGAGAAACACCAGGAACTCCCCTGTTTCTCATCTGAACAGAGTCTGACTCTGCAGTTTCTGCCTCCGTGCATGCTTTTGGGGTATTTTTTTCAGCTGGTCTGGCTGCAAACTCTGGTCTCACACAAAGGTAGCATCTGTTGATGATTGCTGTGTCCCTGTGAGCCAATGCCACCAGCCTCTCAGCTGACATTTGTGGATTCTTAGGATAACACGCCAGATCGAATGTTTTCTCAAACAAAATTTAGGAGCCATGGCCCCAACCATGGTCTGCAGGTACCATTCAGGACAAGCACATCGCATCACAAAGTATCTTCTAAAGTTATGGCAAGCTAGAATGTCTTGAACTGGGACTTGAAAGTATTCTAGGCGAAATCTTGGCACAACTTTTAGGGGTGAGACTCACCTGTTAGGTCTGTATGCCCAGGGCTGTGATGGCTTCTGCAGGACTGGATGCTTGAGTGGTTTCCCAGAAAGTGTTTTCCAGTTCCCATAGAAAACGGACAAATTACTGCATGAAATTCTATGGTCTGTGGTGTCCAGCAATATAAATAGATGGTCTGAATGGCTCATTCCCCCTGGTCTTCAAAACTGTCACTAGTCTAAAAATAAGAAGCCTTGAATTTTCTCCCTTTCCATTCTGCAGTGAATACTTGGAAGGGGGAAGGAGACTGGATCTGATTTGGATCCAGGGGACAGGTTAGAAACAAAATAATAAGAAGCATTAAAGTGAAAATGAAGAGTAGTCAGATCACTGAATTTTAAAAGAAAAACAAACACACAATAAAGTGATACCTCCGCTCCTTGGCCCAGCTCCTAGTCCAAACCACCTATCACATCTCATTAGAACAATGTTGAGCTCTTTGGAAAAGAGGTGCCTGCCTAGGATCCACTTTCAAAGAAAACTGCTGGGAGTTTACTTAGAGATGAAGAAAAAAAATAGAGCTTTTATAAGAACCAGAGAGAGTAGAATTCCTCACTCCAAAGCAATTGTTATATTTTAAATAATCTATTAAAGAATCCATTTTCTTCTCTTTCCTTAAATGCTGGGGATAGGTTTCAATGTACATCTTGAATTGGGCTTCGCAGCATTAGGATTTCCAGTGGCATTTGGTTTTGATAAACCTCCTTTTTTTAAACTTTTTTTTTTATTTTGCCTTGAAGCAGTTTGTTCTCTTGGCAAGAATACAGAGACTGGCAATTGTAACTCACTTCGTGTTGCCAGCAGTAAGGAAAGCTTGAGGTCCTCTTTTTCAGCTGCAGCACGTTTGGATGTTAGGAACCAGAGCAGTGAATGGAGGGGAAAGGAGGAGGGAGAAGAAGGGGGAAAAAAAAGGGACCCTAAATCTGTTCTTTTCTCTACAGTAAATTACAACCTTGCTTTTTTAATTTCCTTTCCCAGCACAATGTTATTCATTCACCTCCAAAATAAACAGGGGACTTAGAGGGCGAACAGTTTGGGAGAACAAACTGTCCTCTTTTCACAGTCTTTACCTGTCAAGCGCCTGATTAAACACATATATGCTGATGCAAGTATGGCATGGCGGCTTTGGGGAAGCTTCTGCAACTCAAGGGTTGACACAAGGCTGATCCTGAAGCTCTGAGGTCTTCAGAGAACCAATGGGTTCTTGTTCAGCTGAGCTATTGAACGAGGCAATTTTTTTTTTTTTTCTGTAAAGGCTCTGCTTTTCAAACACAAAACCTTTGAGACCAGCTTGGAAGAGATTGTGAAGAAAGACTTCCCAGTTTCTAAGCCTTTTGAAATCCCTGATTTGGGATGATAGACATTTTCCTTCATGAAAGGTGAATTGGGAATTAGTCCTTTACTGATCCCCAGTCCATTCCAATTCTATAACTATGGGGTTACTGTTTCTGTTTGGCACAACAGGCCAGTCCTCTCCAACACAACTTCATGGATCTTCCAGAGTGGCCCCATGGAGGTATGTGATTATATGTTTCCTGATGAGGAAGTCAGATGTTCCTAATTTTTATTTCCTCAGTAGATGTCCAGCATTTCCTTTAAGGAATCTCTGTGGTCTGGACTGAAGCTGAAAGCTTTAGTAAAGGCAAAGCAGGACTCACTTCCCACAGGTCTTTTCCCATCCATTTCCTGGCCCATCTCCCACCCATCCAACCCTCTCTCACCCACCTACTGACTTCTAGAGTACCTATAAAAGTAAAATTCATCGCACAGCTGCTCATCACAATTATCCACCAGACTTGCAGAGCAGGCTAAGGTGGAGGTTGTCAGCTCTGTTTGTGACTCCACTGCTGAGCAATGTATTAACCTCTTTGACCATCTTGACATGAAAATACACTGCAGAGCTGGGCTACTGGAGCTCTCCCTAAGCCTGTTACTCCAACAGCACCCTCACTGGTGGTGGTGGCAGGTTTGGGAGAGACCCACAGAAGGCAAGAGAAACCCAAGAGCCAGAGCTCTCGATATCAGGGTATAATACCCAGACAAATACACTTTCAGCTGAAGGAGAAAAATTAAAAAATAAAAAATAGATGGGAAACCCACCTAGTTTTTGTCCGTTACTGTGTACACTGGGTGCACCTAACATTTTGAGGTGGGTTTTCTTTCTTCCTTGCATGTAAGTGACTGGAAAGGTTCTGGGAAAACTTTTAGATGTTTCCTGTTTATATAAGCAGGTTGTTGTTGCTGTTGTGTGTTTCTTTTTTGTGTTTATGTTTATATATAAATAATGATGGAATACAAAATAATGACTGGTTTGTGGAAAAACCATCAGGAAGTTTCTCTGCATCCAACCCCATAAAACAAGAACCAGAGGAGTTTGCTGGGTCCATTTCACAGGCAACAAAGTCCAAATGGATGCAAAGAAATATTTCTGTTTAAAGCATATAATCATCCTAAGGAACAACAGGAAATTATTGAGGTAGAGTTGAAGAAGGTCAGAGAGATATTTTTAAAGCCTTGAATGTTCATGTGAAGAAGCAACATACATTACACACTTCTTCTCACTGGCCAAGAAGATTGGTCAAATATTATGGGAATGCAAAATATATGGCCACCATGCAAAACCTTTAGTGTAGAAAGGTGACCATTTTCACACTATGGCTCACTATGCGGCATTTTAAAAAGAACTGGCAACCTAATCCATGTGCGTTAATATCTGGAAGCACACAAGGACCAACAAGTTCTAGAGTGATAAAATGATACTTTAGAGTTATGCCAATGTGTGTAGTATTTTCTCAGAGATTTAACCTTAACTTTTCTCACTTGTTTTAGTATATTGTTACAAAAAATTGTAGTCTGCCCTCTTTTCTTTCTCCTTCTTTGTGGAATACCATCTTAACCTGTTGGAGGTCACTGTGCAGGTGTGTTATCACAGCCACTCATTCTGTATCTGAAAACCACAAAAAAATTGGAGGCAGGTCTGTAGCTGGGGTTTTCAAGGGTGATCCTGAGTGTTGCAGTTTGTGGGAAGCCAAACAAAATCCATTTTCCAGGCATCCAAACTCAGAGCACTGAACACACTTTCCCTGAAAATTGCCCCCTCTGTTTCATCTCCAGCACAGCCTTTAGAAGTGATGCACTAAAAAGAAACTCATCACTTCAGGAAAGTCGTATTTCCTCAAGTAGGATTTTCCACAGAAGTGATTTGCTTTGATTTTTATTAGCCCTTGGGGCAATGTGGAGAATGCAGGGTGGGTATACCCCACCAGAGACTGCACAGCCTGGTATCCCAAGGGTACCAGTCATCCAAAAGGCAGCTGGGAGTGCAATCATCTTTTCACTGCACTGCCTGCTCTTGGTTGGGGCCAATGACAGTGTCCAGACAGTGTCCCTCTGTGGCCTGGGAACAGGACCTTGCAGGCACCATGTCCAACAGACAGAGTACATCCAGCACCCCTTTGAGAAGATTGAGAGATCATGCTATGGGCAGGTCAACATCTGTCAGCCTGGCCAGGGTTTAGATTAGAGAGGTTATTGGGAGGAAATTCTTCCCTGTGAGGGAGGTGAGGCCCTGGCACAGGTTCCCCAGAGAAGCTGTGGCTGTTCCATCCCTGCAAGTGTCCAAGGCCAGGTTGGATGGGGCTTGGAGTAACCTTAGAGGCAGTGGAAGATGTCCCTGCCCATGCCAGGGGAGTGGAACAAGATAAACCTTAAGATTCTTTCTAACCCAAACCATTCCATGATTCCATGATTCTATTCTCATCCATCATTTAATAGTAGAAATGGGGCATAGTGGGCTCAAGGCTTGGATGCAACATCCCATGTCCTTCAACCACGTGCCCAGGCTGCTTTTCTAGTACAAACTTGTCATGAGAAGGGAAAGGAGAGATTTGGGATGTTGGTCTGGTAAGGGATGTTGTGCAGGTAAGGAGTTTAGAGAGGACTCAGGCAAGAGTCCCTCAAGACTTGCAGCACAGCGACAGTGACAAACATCTCACCTTATTCACACCTCTCAAGGGAAGACAACAGCTCTTTTTATGGCCAGATGGAGCAGAACTTTAGACAAACAAAGTGAACAAAGTTGTCTTTCAGACAAGGGCTTTTAACGGTTGCCAAGATAGAGAAATGACTTATTCAAAAGTGTCAATTAATTCTGGACAAGGGATTTTGAAGTACAAACTCTCCTTGTCTTTTGCTTCTCTCAGTTCTGATCTCCTGTCATTTGGATGTTTTTTCATTCTGGTCAGCAATGCCAGTAGAAGGCTGAAGAACAAATAGGCTTCCATTTTACCAGCTTTTTCCTCATAAATTAGGAGAAAAACAAAAGAGGAAGATATCGTACCCCCATAACTGGGAGATTTATGGTCAACAACTCTGCCCCATGCCTGTCCCTAAGAATTCCTATGAATTACTGGAAAGAAATACTGAAGTTACACTGGGGCAGAAGGGGTCTAAGCATCATTATGAACCTTCTGCCACCCATTACCTCCCTTCCTAGGCAACCTCACCTTCATCAGGGTTAAACATGCCGGTAGTTGTGAGTGACTTCTCTGAATACTGAATGTTTGATCTCACTACTGCTCCCATCGGGGGCAGCACACGTGGGTATTTTAACAAACAAAGCCCAGCAGAGAAAGACTCAGACTGGAGTCAATTAATGACTGCAGTGGACTGGAGCCACCAGACATCATTCTCCATCACCACATTTCTATTGGTACTTTACATTTCAGGAATTAATTTAGGAAACCCAAACAATAGTATTCTCTTTAAGGATAAGTTGGCTACAGTCCTGCATATCTTGTGGGCTGACCCAAAAATGTGGCCTACAGCCCATATAATATCTCATCCTCTTGGTCTGTGCCTGAATCAACTTCCCCACATGAAAGCATTTGCAAAGGAGGCTGCACCTCTGGGTTTGTGGTGGGAGACGTCCTTGGAGGATGAGAAGCAACTGCAGAAAATTGACAATGAACCAACCAAGTAGGCCCAAGTATTGAACAACTCAGCTGATGGCTTGCACCCATCCCGCTGCCAGTGGATCTGGTTGGCTCTTCAGTCTTAGTCCCTAAAGTTTCAAAGGAGGACACAACCCTCCCTCTGACACCTTGTTGTTCTCATAATAATTGCTGTGCCATGAAATGCCTCCTCAAATTTGCCAGAATTAAAAGATTCCCTCAAGAAGCCCGATTAGAATACCAATATCATGGAATCACAGAATGATTTGGGTTGCAAGGGACTTCAAAATCATCTTGTTCCACCCTCCCTGGCATGGGCAGGGACATCTTCCACTACCCCAGGTTGCTCCAAGTCCTGTCAAGCCTGGCCCGGAACACTTCCAGGGATGGGGCAGGCATGACTTCTCTGTGCAACCTGTGCCAGGGCCTCCCCAACCTCACAGGGAAGAATTTCTTTCTCATTTCTTCTTCTCTAATCTGAACCTATTCTCTCTCAGTTTAAAACCATTCCCTGGATGTTTCCTGTTCAGCAGTTCTTAGTGGGAGCAAAGGGCATAATGAGTTCTCAGTTCTGTGAAAACTTCTTTCAGAAGTCAGGTCTTCTAGAATTTTGGAAAATTGTTCAAACCTTACTGGACCAATAAGAGGTAAGTGTAAGACTACAAAGGCTTTTCAGAAGTCCAGAAAGATAACATTAATAGCCCTTCCCTTGTCCATTGATGTAGTCAGTGCTCCTCTCCATTGAAAATCTTCCCTACATATCTCTAGGAGTCTGATGAGGCTCGTGAGTTCAGGTTCAACCATTCTGAATTTTTTTATTTCAAACAGTGGGATTTTTCCCAAGCTTTTGGTGTAGTGCAGAAATTAATTTGTCCTAAATTTACATGTTGTTAAATTTACAATTCTTTCTTTCTTGCGTCCTTATGCTAAGGATGGGGCTTCTCCAAAATGGGATGAGCAAAACAACTGCATCAGAATGACATTAGAGATTTACCAGAGTCCTGCCTCTGGAGGGTTTCAGTCAATTGGGGGTGACGTTTATTTAACCAAGACAAAAGTCCTGTGGCTCTGATTTCGTTGTCACACAGCAGCATAGATCTGGAAAAACTAAGCAAGGGGTTGTTTAAACTCAGATTATAACAGGTCCTTTTTTCTTGTCCCTTTGGAACAATAAATTGGCTTAAAATACAAGATGATACCAAATGCTTATTACTCCTGTGGAGAATTAATGAACCATGGCATCCAAACTATCAAGCGGTCAGACCATATGTTATTAGAAATGGTGGATGCTCTGTATTGGTTAGGGATGTTATGCGTTTGTGATTAAGGCTATGAAACTTAACCAATAAACACAGCTGAGAAATGAGCATAAACAGTCAATCCATATGAGGGAAACTGCTCACGTGAAGTAAATGTAGCAAAATGCAGTTTAATGAGCCTTGTAGAGAAGACTTGCTACATCCAAGAAACTTTCCCACAAACTAACATTGGCTGAGACCAGCTGCTTATCAAAATAATCCTTGGTCTTACTGGACAGGAGTTCTATACACAGGGAGTGTAAGAGACAATAATAAACATCTGACAATAATAAACTTATTACCCTTGGGATATTTGCTGCTGGCAATAGGGATCTTCCCTGCTATAACTTGTAGGGCCGGGCAGCAGAGACCAACTGCAAAAACGATCATGGTGCAGGTCCAGCCTCTTGAGTGACACCAGCAAGCCCAGTCACTGTTCTGTGCCTCAGTTTATCCATCACTCTAAAGCCATGCTAATACATACATATTCCTGGATTTAATTGACATGCTAATGAAGATCTAAGCATTTCATCTCATGCATTCCCTCATTGTCCTGAACGTAATTTAGCAGGTAATCAGAACAAAGCTTCTTATCACAGTGAACACCTTGCAGTCCTGGATAAAATACTCTGAGTTCTTACAAAATTTTGGTGGAGTTCCACCAAATATGAATAGAATCACAGAATGGTTTGACCTGGAAAAGACCTTAAAGACTATCTAATTCCAACCTCATGTGATGGACAGGGACATATTCCAGGTTGCTCTAAGTCCTGTCCAGCCTGGTCTTGAATGCTTCCAGTGATGGGACATCCACAGATTCCCTGGGCAACCTGTGCCTCACCACCATACAAGGAAGAATTTCTTCCTAATATCTGACCCTGTCAGTTCGAAGCCGTTTCCCCTGTGTCCTGTCACTTTGAAGCCTCTGTCCCAAGTCCCTCTCCAGCTCTCTTGGAGCTCTTCTAGGCACTGGAAGGGGCTCTGAGGTCTTCCTGGACCCTTCTCTTCTCCAGGTGAACACCCCCAGCCTGGCTTCAGAGCAGAGGGGCTCCAGCCCCTGGAAGATCTTTGTGGCCTCCTCTGGATTCACTCCAACAGATCCATGTCCTCCATGTTCTGGAGATCCCAGAGTTGGATTCGTACTCCAGGCATGGTCTCAGGATAATGTAATGGATAGGGAGAATCCTCTCCTCAACTTGCTGGCCTTTTGATGCAGTGCAGAATACATGGCTGCCATCTAAATTCAGCACTGGGGAAAGTTGTGAATCAAACGTGTCCCCAGGGTATGGCTCAGCCATACTGTTCCCAAGGCATTGTAGTCCCACAGGAGCACACCTCATCTAATGCCAGCCCAGCATCATTGTCTCTAAGCAGGGATTGAGCCCGCTGCTCCCCAGGGAGCAGTCTCTCTTTCACTGACAGACCTGCCTGAGATAGCCGGTGCTCTGATTCCCCTGAGTATCCTGATTTTCTCATGATGTTTCCATGGGTGGTAAAAAAACTATGCAGTTAGAATCATAGAATATCTTGAGTTGGAAGGGATCTCTAAGGGACAGCTAGTCCAACTCCCCTGAAAAAGAACAGGGACCTTTTCAACCAAACCAGGTTGCTAACAGCCCCCTCCAACCTGGCCTTGAACATTTGCAGTTCTTTGTGGGAGCAAATAGCATGATGTGTGCTATGTTCTGTAAAAACACCTTTCAGAAATTACATCTGAGAATTTTGGGAAATTGTTCAAAACTCACTGGACTGAGAAGAAATGAGCTGTAAGTGTAAGGCTGTCATGAGAGGCCTGCTGAAACCCTGGTGGCAGCAAAGCTGAATTCCTGTTATATACACCAGGTTCCTTCTAACCCTTTCAGCCTCTGCTTGTTTATTATTCTTCCCTGGTTTACAAGCTCCAAAGAGACTTGACATAGATTATTATACACAAGAAGGCTCAATGCATCTTGAGATGGATTATTTCCTTCCTTCAGAGCTACAAGAAGGCTGGAGTCGCTCATGATTTGGTATCTTTTGACATTTCACTGCAAAAGCTTGCTTTTAGCACAGTGAGGCTGCAGTGTGGTGAAGTCTGACCAACACAGGCCCATTTACCTGCTGGCATCTCCAGCACTCGGGTCCATAATGGGGTTTGCTGTTGCTGTCATGCCTTACATCTGGTTTTGCTGTTTAGAAAGTGCTAATTTTGACCTACAAGAGCACTGAGAGTTGTTATGGCGTCCATTCCTGTGAGGTGGCCTCATTTTGCACAAGAACCATATGACAAAGAATAAAGAGTAAGAGGAAAGGGTAAAAAAAAAAAAGTAACTGGAAAAGACAAGCAAAAAACTGTTGAGTTGTTTGACATGGTTTATTTATTTGTTTGTTTGCTAAAGTAAATAATTTCTGAGTTATGCAATCAGTGAGCATTTGGAAGTTTGAAATAATATTTAGGCTTAAGGATGTCTGAGCCATTTATTGAGACCTCCAGAGCTGAGACCTGCTGGACGAATGGATTTGTCTGAGTCTGTCTGTATTTTACGTACAAAGTGGGGAAGCTCCGGTTTTCCAAAACGAAAACTCTCTTTTTGAGTATCAGAATTGAAGAAAATTGATAGTGACTCAAAGATGATCTCGTATCAGACAGAAAATAAAAACTTCACCAGGGAAGATTTGTTATTAGCATTTATTACAACTCTAATAAGAGTCATGGCTGAGACAGCCCAATGAGGAGAGGCTACACCACAGACAAGGTCATTAGTATTGAGTCAGGAGCACACATCACATTTAAGTTATCCAGCCACCAAAAGGAAGTGGATCCTGTTTAAAAAACAGGTTTTGGTAAGATTATCTTCATCTGCAAAATCTTGAAAATTGTTCATATTCTGATAAAAACCATCAAGCAGGACTCATTGCAAATTAACATTTCCAGTGTACCATACAGCATTCCGCCTTCTGGATTATTCCATTTTCCAGTGAAGTAAAGATTCTAATACAGCATGTGTTCTGTTTTTAAAGCAATTATGTTTAAATATACTTGTTCTTCAGTTTAATTTTCCTTCTGAAAGCACAGCAGTCGTCTTCTATTGACAAATCCATTCCAGAATGTTTTGCTAGCAACTGTTACTATGGCTTTTTTTATCCAAATTGGGAGCTTGAGAGGCATATGATCAACTCTTGAGCATGGCTAGAGACATTTGCCAGTAGCTAAAATACACAGTGAACAAATACCTGCTCTTTGGATGTTCTTAAAACAAGGAAAATCCATCATTGCTTTAGGATATTAACTTAATCTGCTTCTCCTGGAATCCTGGAAAAGCAGGAGTCATTCTAGTCTAGCAGTGCTTTCAGACAGGAAGGAGCAGCTCTCTTGTCCAAGCAATCACTGACCACAGGACAAGAATGAGTGGAAGAAACCCCACCATTGGCATTATGTGACAGAACTGTGGTGTGGACTCCAAAAAAAAACAGAGGTCTACCTTTGGTGTCTTCTGTATCCCCACAGCTGCCCTGGTAGATGTCAGGTGTGACCTGGGGACAGTTTGGCTGTGGATGCCATGTAGCCTTGGGTCTGTACTTGGAAACAAAAGCAAAATGTGTAAGAAAGCGGCAAAGCAGACACCTAGCCCCATGCCTACCCTCTGATGTTGAAGCAAGGCACCATTTAATTTTGATTTAATTGTTTTACCTTTAATTGTTTTACCAGTCATTGGAAAACACTTACTTTATCCATTTTTTTTTTCCCTTTTATCTCCATCCCATTGCAGGGGGTCAAGCAGAATAAACAAGCCTGTGCACAGCTAGTTGCCAAGATTTTGGGCTTGTCACCCAACCAGTGGATGACACACATGTCCCTGTTCCTAAACCAGTTAAAACCAATCATGATTGTGACTAGTCAGCATTTTAGTATGGCCCATTCTCTCTGTGCACACACATCTACATGATTCATGAGGTCTGGATTGCTTCTGAGGTCTGCTCCAAGAGCTGTTTCAGGTGGCTCTGATGTTATCAGGAGTAGCTGGAGAAACAAAGGCCTTTCTACAGAAAAAATTGGCAGGTGAGGAAATGAGGAAATTATTTCCAACTCATTTGTTTTAAGGTATATTTATCACACTCAAATCTAAACATATTGATTTATATTATGGCTTTGGCATCATAAACATTTGATAGGATTATTTATTAACATTGAGCTGTTCTTTTTTGCCTTTCCAAAACAAACTTCTGAGGAAATATTTAAACACACACACACACACTACACAATTGGCTGACTCCAGCTCACCTCCTCAACACAACTGGATTGTATGAATATCCACGTCTTCCATAAGGCAATCCAGCAGCCAGGGGTGCAGACAGATCACAGAATCAGGCTTCTGAGCAAAAGCTACAAAAAGACCTGAGTGCTGCTTCCAACTTGGTATTTTACAGTGATCATTCAAATTCCTGCGGCTGAGAGTGATGAACATTCACATTAGTGCTGGCAAAGCCCTGTGGGCCTCAAGTCTCCACCAGAGAAACTACACCAGCCTTGGAGCTGTCATCCTGCTGAGCCCCCTGTGTGAGGCAAAGCAGAGCTCTCAGGCTGCTCCTTCCTCAAGGACCTGCTCCAGGGAACGCTGTACCTTGAGCAGAGTTATTGTACTTCTGTCAGCACAGTTGTTATGCTTGGCGTTTCCCCAACCAGAAGTCAGTAATGGAACTTTCTAATGGTGCCACGTGTGCCCCACCATATCCCACAGGCCAGTGACTGAACTGGACAGATTTCCTGCTCATTTGCCTACCCCACCGAAGAGATGCTAAAAAAAACTACCCCAAAAGTCAAGTTGTGGTTTGAAGTTCCTCAAAGGAGTGTAGGGGATGTCTGAGAAGACAATTCTCCACGGTCCTCTTCCACTGTTAAAAAACAATTCATTGTCCTGCAGGTTTCCATAAAAAACATAGGGTGACATAGGTACCTAATCTAGAATAATATTCAGAGCTGAAAATCCCAGCTAAAATCTCCCAGGTACCCATAGAATCATAGAATCATAGAATCACAGAATCACAGAATCACAGAACCATCAAGGCTAGAAGAGACCTCCAAGGTCACCAAGTCCAACCTTCAGCCGAATCCCACAAGGACCACTAAACCATATTGCAAAACGCCACACCTAATTATTTTTTTTTAACCCTTAGCTTTTGAACANCCTGCTTAGGGGAATGTCAGGGTGAAAATCCCATCACCATGTCTTCCTTCATCCAGGACCAGAAATCTTGGTGCCCTGAGTCTTGCCCATCTTCCTATTTTCCTATTTTCTACCAGTTTCCCCAGGTATTTTTAATCTCTCCTTCCTGTTTTGGGCTAATCCTATCCATTCATGTAATCTTCTTACAGGGATCCTGAGTGTCTGACGTCTGGAATAGTCGGAGTCTGCACACAGATCTAGTTTTAAGTGACTTTTGCAGGACAAGGAAGAAAGTGAATGCAAGAGCCAGGAATGGAAGCCAAGTTTCTTGTTTCATAAACTCCTGAGTTAACCACTTCTGCTCATAAGAACTAAGCACAAAAAGAACACAACAAAGGGGGAGTGAGAAGGAAAACTTTCAAAAAAACAAGCCCAACATCACCCATTCAGATTTCTTGAATGCCTTGTATTGCCAAACATTTACGGCTTTGAGCACTGTTGGAATTCTCTAAGCTGGTGGATAATTTTCCCCACAAATTTTATTATTGTAGAATTTGATTCTGTTGCCATTATGCATCTTGGTCAGCCTCACTTTAGTCCTCAAGGCTGAAAAGAGCCCTTAAGCTCTAAGGGCACTGAAGGCTGCCAAGTGCAGAAACTTATTTTGTTTCCTTTTCCTTGAAAAAAAAAAGGAAATGAGCAGATGAAATGCACATTGCTCCCTGAGTTTTTTCTTTTTAATGAAATTTTCCTTCCCTTGTGATGCTCACTTTTCCCTGCTGTACTACCCAGGACAAGGCAACACTATGAACCAGATCCAGAATGAGAAATTCTCACTTCAGATCATTTTCCTGCTAGGAAAGGCAGGATTGCTCCTATCTGGTTCCTGGAGGTGGTTTGGCTTTGGCAGACCTTGCAGGAGACCTAAACAAGAAGTTGTACTTGAAATTTGTCTATTTTCTTTTGGCTCAGAAGAATGCTTCTGACTTTTCAGCTGCGGATTTAAGAATGCTTAATGAGGACTGTGGTGCTAAGTGACCGTAGTCTGTGGGTCTTTCAGAACGGAAATCTGGTGGCAAATAGGACTGGGTCTACATTTGATGAGGTTCCTTGAGGTAAAAAAGAAAATTTGAGGATACCAAGATGGGCTTTTTAACCACAATTTAATATGTATGAAAGTAATTTCCACAGCAGTGACTACATTGAGAGTCTACACATTTTTAAATAACCATCCACTCTTTTTCTTGGGGAAGGAAAAACACCTAAATGAATAAAACCAACAGCAGTGAAGAAGCAGTGTCCTGGCTTCTGATCAGGAAATGAAAAAAGAGATCTATAAAAAAAGGTGGCTCCTGTAAAACACAGGGGAGAAGGAAACTCCAGTAAACAAGACAAAACAGACCTAATTGGAAACGGGCCCCCCCAGCAGCATTCTGGATTGGAAGGCCAGTGGAGAGAATGGGAGAGCTGCAGAGAAGATTGGAAAACTGAAAAACTCAAAGAAAACCAAGGGGAATTGAATAAAAAACAACAGTCTGCTTATAAAAGTAAACAGAGGGGGAAGGGAGAGCACGCAAAAGGAAAACAGATGCACAGTGAGACAGTGCTCAAGAGACAGAGAGAGATGAAAGCTGTCTAAAACAAGAGGGGAACTTGGAGGAGAAAAAAGGAACAACCAAAAATTCCACAGAAATATTAGCAGCAAATGCCTTGGTGTCCTTCACGCAGCAAGATGCCTCTGTTTATACTGGCCCTGGGGAGGCTAGTGACATTTTATTGACACAGAAGGGTTTACCATGAGGAGCACACTGAGGAACTCAAAATACAGTAATGCTGTCTTACTCAGGGTTGGTTTAAAGTCTCCTCCCTTCTTTGTCTCAGTCTTATGGATCTGAGAAGGAACAGATGAGGAGAAACTCTGAAATGGGGTCAGGATACCTCTCTGAGGTCTAGCTTCCACCTAGAGGATCCAAAGAGGATCCCATCCACCACCAGAAACTGAGCATCCTCTTCCAGTGGGCTCTGGATGCACAAAAATCCCATAGGCTTGAAGCCAGAAGGTCTACAAAATCATGATTTACGTGCATAGGTTAGGTTATTTGTGGGAGTATGTCCTTTATGCCAAATAGATGTACAAAATAACATGTCACAGAAAAAAATCTGCTCTCTGGCTTCTGTAGAACCTGTCAGAAACCCACAGTGGTTCTGAGTACTCCAAACATGAGTAGAAGGTGCTCTGATGTGAGAAGTTACTCTGAGCTTTAAATCAAAAGGATTAGAGTCTTACAAGCTTATTCTGGGAAACTGTGCAAGGAGGTCTAAAATATTGCTCTTCCAGCTGTCTGTCCTTTTTCTCAGGCAGCTCATTTTGGTGAGTCAGTACGAACTGACTCACTTTTACACAGATTGCATAGGACAAGGAGGAATGGCTTTAAAGTAAAAGAGAAGAGATTTAGATTAAATGTTAGGAAGAAATTGTTCCCTGTGAGGGTGGTCTGGCCCTGGCACAGGTTGCCCAGAGAAGCTGTGGTTGCCCCATCTATGGAAGTGTTGTCCAAGGCCAGGCTGGATGTGGCTTGGAGCAACCTGGGATAGTGGAAGGCATTCCTGCCCATGGCAGGGGGTGGAATGAGATGAGCTTTAAGGTCCCTTCCAGCTGAAACCATTCCATGATTCTGTGACTCCATGATTCCATGGCTCTATGATCATAACAAGGCATGATAGACAGAACAGATCTGTGCCTCTTTTGGCAGACTCTGTGGCACATGTTTGACTTGTTCCCTTTCAGAGTTTAGGGATTTCCAGAGCTCTGGATGAGTCTCATTGATAGCACTGGCAGAAAAGAGCAATGACTGGGTCTGGGAGGTGTTGTCAGAGAGAAAACTCAATATCTTGCTCAGAATTACGATTTTGAGTTGGTGCTATAGCATGAAGTGATGCTGCTGTGTTACTCTCATGTAGTAAAAAAAGCAGAGGATCAGGCTTTTATCTTCTTTCAGCCTTCATCTCTCCAGTTTGTCTCTTTGGCCTCAAAGGTTATGTCTCTATTAATAAAAGATTCCTGTGCTTGGAAACTGACACTCTGGTTACCTCCAGCCTATTAAACTGTGTCAGACTAAAACTGCATCCAGCCATCTATTGGAAGTGGTCCCAGGAGTGTGCCTGTTCCTGCACCATCCTTGGGAACAGTGGGAGAGACACATCAGCCTGGCAAGGGCCCTCTGGCAGGGAACACCATCAGGGAGACCTGCCCAAGGGCCTGGGTGTCCCTAATGTGACCAAGATAAAGAGCAAACTGTCCTGTGACTGCTAATCTCTCCATTACTTCTCATTCTGCTGATATCAAAACCAATAGAAAATGGTTGTAACTGTCAAAAAAACCCACCCCAAACCTGGTACGATTTCCTTCATTATTATTAAAAATAAAAAAAAAAAATCCTTTTTGGGCAAATCCCCAAAGACATATATCATTTCCTCACCTTGTAAAATTTCAGTGGTTTGCCCCAAACTATGGTGTTTGCCAGGAGAATTTTGGAATAAAATGAAATCTCTGTCCAAACACAAAAAGGGTAAAATTCCAGTTTCTCCTTTTCTTTTGTTTAGAAAAAGGCATGAGCTTCTTGTCAGAACCAAATTCCCTCATAGCCTGTCTCCTAGAAATGAATTTTTGGATTGCTTTTGTTAAAAGGAACAAACTCCACATCCAACTTTTGGATCTAGGACTTAGGTGTGGGTCTATTAACAAGTTAGGAATGCACATGATGCTAGGTTGAAGATCCAGACTTGCCCAAATGTTCAGGGAGTGATCAGATCTGTGGTTTTGGTTCAGCTCCATCCCTGGTTTAGAGGGAGGGAAGTAGTTTGGACTCTGCTGATAAAAGAAACTGACACTTGCATCATTTTATACTGGTAATATGCTAAATACACCGCAGCAGATTCATAGGGCAAGGAAGCATTTCAAGCATTGCAGTGAGCTAACTGAAAGGAACCATAGGAAATATATACCAGAAGTTAATTTTTTCCAGCTCTTTTCCAGCTCTGCACCGTGCCTGCCTTAGTTCTTGTGCCGGGTGGCTTATTTTCACTCAGAACTGTTTTGGAATTATTATAAAACACAACTGGTGTGCCATGAGGACGTGGGGAGTCTCTCTGCTTATATTTTGCAGATGTCCATAATTTAACTGGACCAGTAGGTGGCCAGAATTCCAAAGTCACCTTATGGTGGTGATCAGCTCATGAACATGGGCAGCTCACAGTAACACATCGAGCCCTGCCCTTGGCCACTTTCCATCAAGCCTGCCATGCATATTAGATGTTCTCTGCCTGAAATCTGTCCCTTGAGGTTGAAGTTCAAAATCTAATAGTGCCTCCTGGCCCTAAAAATATGTGTCAATCCATCTAGGCAGTGGTTTTGCTTAAAGGTAAAGCAATCCAGGGAGTTTTCAGGTCTGGATGCAACAATCGGCAATTATGGAGTTTATCTTGATATTTATTAGTTGTTAATGGCAGTGCTTCCAGAGAGCTAAGCACATTCCAGGCAGCCACACAGCATCCTTGGGCTGCACCAGCTGGTAGCTGAAGAACGTGCAAATACTAAAGGAAACAGCAACAATAAAAAGGTGTTTTTATAGTTGGGGGTTTTCCTTTTGTCCTTAAAGTTCATTTGAGTCACTACTTGTCAGAGGGTGACAGTTTCTCAGAGGCAGAAATATCCATAGGGAAGGGAGCTGCAGGATGACCTAGATGGGCATGGTGAGGTCAGTTGGAGCCTGGGCTTGACCCTCTGCAAGTGTAGGGAGGGAGTGCCATAACCAACAAGGATTTTTCCATAATCTGGGCAAGAAAACCTTACTGCTTGGACAAAAGCCTTGGTGACAGTGACAGAAGTTGTGACCAAGAAGGACCAAAGCCAGTGGTGCTGGGACCATCTGTGATGGTTGGTGATCTTGAAACCATGGGAGTACAGCATTTCCTTTTCCACTAGAAACCAAAATCCTAAAAGGCTGACATCCTTTTTGGGTGCTCCTGCCCATCACTGTCTGGTGCTGTCCTGGAACCAAGGATGGAGGAGGGATTTGGATGTCCCCTGGCTATGGCCAGTCTGATAAGTCATAGAAACACAGAATCCTAGAATGTTTTGGGTTGGAAGAGACCATAGAGATCATCTCATTCCAGACCCCTGCCATGGCCAGGGACACCTTCCACTAGACCAGGTTACTCAGGGACACATCCAACCCGAAATCCCAAATGACATCCCGAGACAAATGAGCATTACATGGCAAAGTGAAGTCACTAAAACTCAGTTTTGGCTTCTCTAGCATGGACAGAGTAATTTCTGAGCAGAGCTTTTCATTCACCAAGCTATTCTTTTGCCTATTCCCTTGAGGGTTGCCATGTGACATGGCAAAGCCTTTTTCCTCCTTCCAGAAGAAAAGTTTCTTCAAGCAGATAAGAGACACTTCTCGTTGCACTCTGGCAGAGACATAGTGAGATGGATGGCATGGGGAAAAGATCAGGCAGCTAAACATATCACTTTAGTCTTTCAATATGTATTTATTGACTTGGGGGTTTCCTCCTAAGTCCAGAACATGAAATTCAACTCTGAACTCTTCACCTGCCTGATTTGGGTGGGCCTTTTGACCTGTCAAGGGCTTTTCCATTTGTAAAGTATGAGTAACAATACAGGGTAGCCTCAGTAAATGCAGAAAATGCCCCCCTGAAATAATATACAGATCAGAGAGAACAGTATCAATGTCCAGAGATTGCAAAGGACTGTGTAGAAATGGTTTTAAATTACGATGTATTATTTTCTTGGGGAAATCCCATATTTCAGAATTATCTCACACCACATCCTGTGCCTCTTCAGAATAAAGCAGTGACACTGGAAACAAAACCCAGATTAGATCCTGATACAGAGATCTCTGCCTTCTCCAATAAACTTTTTTAATTATTTGAATTATTTACACACATTTGTTTACAATAAAGGAGACCAGTGCACACCCTCTAACAGATCCCCAAACACTGAATTTCTCAACGTAAAGACAAACTTCTATCATAAACGAAATTTATGATAACTACGTAGTCTGTGACTGCTCTGCCTGCACTTGCCACAGCACAGGTGTGCTGAAAGGGGCCCTGGAGAAGCCCTTCTCCAAAGATGAACCTGTCTGCTTCCCTGGGAGAAGGCAGCAGCCACTGCTGCTCCAGGCTGCTCCCAAACTGCCGCAGGCATTCTTTGTGTCTCTCTGTGCTCCTATTATTTGCAGCCACAAAGAACAACAGATAATCACAGATGTGTCAGCCCAGATCCGGCATCACTGTTTGGGTCCTAAATGCAGTCTGTTAAGAGGGCAGGATCCTAAAGAAGCTGCTGAGTCTGGGTCGGAACACTCCCACCAAACAGGGCAGCAGTCCCAAAAGGGTGGAAATGGCTCGGCTTGAAAGTTTTACAAGTGCTTGGGAGGAGTGAGGGCTTGTGAGAGCCAGACAAGATGCCTGGGAGCTTAAACAATGCTGAGTGTGGCTCCAGAAGCACTCCCTGTGGACACCCCATCCTTTCAGCACAGCCAGAGGTTGCCCGCACGTCTTTAGAGCCCGTTGCACGCCCCGCGTTGCACGGATTGTGCACAGCAGCTGGGAGCTGAACAAACAAGCAGCCGCTGCTGTGCTGGATGGGGGAGCTTCCTGGTGCTGCTATGACATTCCTTGTCAAGTTTTCAGGCTCAAATGGATCCCACATGGGGGGGAGTGCATCGGGCTCTGTTGGCAGGCGGGAGGTTTGGAGGCTGGAGCACTCTCCATCTCCTGCTCGTGGAAACAAAGCATCTTTTATGTTTCCTTGCAACCAGGACAAGGGGCTGGAATAAATCATCAAGGGACCCGGGCACTCCCCTGCTATTATAACGAGCAGCTGGAGGGCCACCAAACCCGGGCACCGTGCTCGTCTAACAGGCGCTTTCCCGCTTGCCTTTTATTGGGATTCACTGGTGGCACTCTGGGGGTTTGTCGCTTCTTTCTTTGCCTCCTACTGTCCAGAGACACTACCAGTAAAACCCCAAGGCGATATTAAAAAGGGGAGGCTGGGCTGGCAGCCAGCAGCTGCTACCAGATGTGCCTGTGAGCATCGCAGAAAAAGCCAATTTAGCCGATCCAGCCTCCTTGCAAAGTGGAGCCCATTGTTCGATGGGGCACGACAAGCAACTGCAGGAGGTTAAATAAATCCCAGGGCACAACTATTTCAGGCTGGGGAAAGCTTCCAGAAAGGTGCTTATTGCTGTAAAGAGAGGCTGGGGAGCTCTCAAGCAAATAGTAGGTGCTCAAACACTGGCACTATGGCAATAAAAATAAACTTTTGCATTTTTAAGCTCACTTGGAAGATAATGGGAGTGAAAAGTGCATTTAAGGGATTAAAATGAAGTTGCCCACATATCCAGGTTGGATGAGGTTGACTGAAAAATCATGGAATCTTAGAATGGTTTGGGTTGGAATGGACATTGTCCAATCTCCTGCAATGATCAGGGACATTTTCAGTGAGATCGGGTTGCTCAGAGCCCCATTCAACTTGGCCTTGAATGTTTCCAGGGATGGGACAACTGCCATCCCTCTGGTGCCAGGACTTACATGAACTTGAAGATGAAGCAGGTCTTGGGTGGAGTCAAAAGTAGATGCCCAAGCCTTTTGCTGATGTTTCAAAGCCCCCCGTCCCTCCATCCTTCTCTTGTCTGGAGTCTGGGCTGGCCTACACAGAGGTGATGCCCACTGCAGCCCACAGGGACTCTTTTCTATCTTGAGCCACAGCCTCAAGGAGCAGCAAAGAGAAGAATTTGGCGATGCCCTGTGAACCAGCTGCACTTCTGGGCCTGCTGCCTCTTCTCCTGGAAAAAGGAGAGGCATACACAGCTGGGGGATGGAGGCTACAGCTAGGAAGGTGGGGAGGGTGAGAGCAAAACCATCAGGGAAGTGCCTGAGCAATTTCACAGCAGAGGCAGCGTATGAAGTTGCCTCGGTTCGTGGTCTGCACTCCGGGGTCTGTCTGTGGGAAGCCTGCAGGGGTGTTGCAACCTGCCAGAGCCAATAAACATCACCACAAGACCAGAGGAGCTCAGGGCCTACAATATGAAAGGCAAAGAGAGGAAAATTAGAAGCAAAAATATGAAGTTAATAAAAATCCTTTATCCAATCAGACTCTAAAGGGAGCGCAGCCACGGTCTGCAAGGAGCAGCCGGGCGCTCAGAGCCCTCACTTTGCTTAATTACCTAATAGCTTGCAGAGCCCCTCCAGCTTTATGAGTTGCACATTTACGTGCAGCTGTCCTGCCTTGCAAGAGCTGTGGTAGCTGCTGGGGGGTGTCTCTGCCTGTGCCCCCTGCCTGCATGCAGGGCAATGGGGCTCCATGGCCCAGATGCTTCACATCTCAAGATTTGAAATAGGTAAATCCCTTTAGGTAAATAATCTTTCTTATAAACGATATAATTTGCCTACTAAGGGGGAGAAATTCCCCCTCCCCGCTGTTTGCACAGCAGGTCCTCTGGGCAGTTTATCTGAGTCCCTATTCCCAGGACACAGGGTTGATGATTTTGTGAAGATCAGGAATTGTGCCTGTGGCTTGCTGGGGGCTGGCACAGGCTCTGCTTTGGTTTTCCTGCTGCTGCTGCTGCTGCAAAAAAAAAAACCTTCCCAGCTCCTCTCCTGTCTCCTGCTGGGAGCAGGTCCCAGAACAGGAGGTAGGTGGGATGCTTGGATGGGGCTCTGAGCAACCTGGCCTAGCTGAAGATATTCCAACTCTCTGCAGGGGTTTGGACTAGGTGACCTTTAAAAGTCCCTTCCAACTCAAACCTTTCTCTGATTCTCTGATTGTATGCTGGAAAATTTTTCCCCAGTGATGGGTGCACTTTGCAGGAGTGCACACAAGGATAAGGTAGGAACACATATTCCCAGGATGAGGGCAGCGCCCTGGACCCTGGCGGGCACCAGTAAATGTTTTACTTAGTTCCAGGTCAGGCTGAGGCATATCTAGTGAAGTTTTTCTCCAGGTTGGACTGCTGAGGACTGCTGAGGTGTGTTGTGTGGGATCCCTGCTGCCTCCTGGGCATTTTTTCTGCAGGCTCCATCCCAGAATCCCAGTTTTGCCAGAGCAATCCCCCCGTGTCCCCATCCAATGACTGGGCTGCAGGCTCAGGCGTTTCATGACTCCTGTGCTGGCACACTGGCACCAGGCTGTGCTGATGGCCAGGGCAGCTCTGTGCAGGCAGAGAAGGCCAAGCCCTGCCCTCAGCAGATGGTGAGGTGCCAGGAAGAGTTCCCTGTGCTGAGAAAGGACTGCTTGATACCTCTTATCTCAGCATTCCCAGGAATAAGCAGTGGATGAAGATGTCTCTGATCAACGAGAAATCCTTTGCAAGATGCCCATGACTGCAGCACTTGGGCTTTGATTAACACCTCGCTTAGCAGGGAAAAGCATAAAGGAACCACCTGCAGCAGTGCTTATCCAGAAGTCATTACCTCCAGGCTTTGGTCGCGGCCCTTTTCTGGGGCAGAAAAGGCCACCACGGAAAATCCGGATGGCTTTTGCAGGGCTCTTAAACCCAGAGACCAGAAGTTATATGCATGGTTGACGTGGAGGGATGAACACTGACTATCTGAAAGGAGCTGGGGGCTTACTACTGCAGCTGAGCACCATTAACCCTACCTGGTCATTAATCCCCAAGAAACTGAGTCATATCACAGAAGTGGAAGATAAATGGACTGAGGGGACTTGGCGGGATTGTCTTATCTGACCCTCTGCCACGTGGCAACATCAGAGAGACTTGGTACCAACACCTTCTGGTGTTGCAAGATAAAAATGAGGAAGGAGAGGGAATGGAGGAGAAAATATAAAGTGCTTAACAAAAGCTGCAGTGATACTGGCTCAGTGCATGCCCTGTTGTTCCTTCTCAGCTGGCAGACAGGTGAAGGCATAACACATATGTGTGTCCATGAAAATGCTCCAAGGGCTGCAGCTCCTCTGCTCTGGAGACAGGCTGGGAGAGCCAGGGGTGATCACCTGGGGAAAAGAAGGCTCTGAGGAGATTTTAGAGCACTTTCAGTGCTTAAATGGGCTAAAAGAGATGGAGAAGGAATTTCATCGAAGGCATGGGGTGACAGGACAAGGAGGGGAGGGTTTAAAACTAAATAAGAAGATATTTAGATTAGATATTAGGGAGAAATTCTTCTCTATGAGGGTGGTGAGACACTGGCTCAAGTTTCCCAGAGAACCTGCAGATGCTCCATCCCTGCAAGTGTCCAAGGCCATGTTGGGCAGAGCTTGGAGCAACCTGGGATAGTGGAAGTTGTCCCTGCCCATGGCAGGCATGGAAGTAAATGATCTTTCAGGTTCTTTCCAACCCAAACCATTTATGATTCATTCCGTGATATCTGAAGGGGGAGTATTTATTATGGCACAAATCCTCTCAGTGAAAGATTTGTGTTGAACATCTGATTTCTTCATTAGGAAGATCTTTCCGCTTTCTTATTCTACTTGAAATAAATACAGCAAAAATTCAAATCAATATTGTGCCTTTAGAGGGTGTGTGAAAAAAAGTTCACACAGATGTGTCTTTTTCCGCATTTTGCAGCTCCATTTTCCAAATTTGGGCTTATTGAGAAATCATTTTATCACACCTGGAAAACATAAGTAAAATTAACATTTTTTTAATGCTCATTGATGTTTTTGAAATAGAAACTCTAAGGTTTCCAGTCAGTTTTAACGGTAATGTAGATAAATAAAAATATTCAGGATTCAGAAGGAAATTTCATATCACTTGAGAATAAAATAAAATAAAAAATTGATTCTATAAATATTAAACAGAGAGAGAAAAACTATCTCTTTTCCCCAAAACTGTTCTGTGTAGGAAACTTGATGTCATGGGAAGAAAAGACGATCCATGGCTTTTTGTTGCAGAAGGGGAAGATGGCAGATACTTGCTTAATTGAATCTATGAAAATATATGAATAATTTCTTCATAGAAAGAATTTTTATTAAGTCCAAATGTATAATCTCAGTCTACAACTGACAAAGGATGTGTAAATCTGGATTTTCATAGCCTAAGTTCATGTTTGGATTCTTATTCTCCTTTTCCAAAACATTTTAAAGTCCCACACTGGGCACTTCTGAAAACCTGCCCATTGTCTGACAGACCTCCCCTCAGCAACTGAGCTCTTTTGAAAACAGAAATTCAGCTGGGAGAACTGACCACATCTGTAAATCTGGAACAGCTTTTCAAAGAGAATTAGATGTCAAGTTCAAAAAACACTGGTAGGCATTTAAATACCAGGATAGAAACAAATATTTGTATATATAACCTCTTTCAGTGGCTCACCAGCCTCTGAGTAAAGAATTTCTTCCTAATATCTAATCCCTGCTCTCTGTCACTTTGAAACCTTTCCCCATCCTGTCCCTCCAGGCCCTTGTCCAAAGTCCCTCTCCAGATCTCCTGGAGCCCCTTTAGGCACTGGAAGAGGCTCCAAGTTCTCCCTGGAGCCTTCTCTAGGCTGATCAATCCCAGTTCTCCCAGCCTGGCTCCACAGGAGGGGAGTTCCAGCCCCTGAACAACTTAGTGGCCTCCTCTGGACTTATTCCAACAGTTCCATGTCTTTCTGGATTTGGGGGCCCCAGACCTGGATTCAGAACTGCAGGTGGGGTTTAGGGTACATGGTTTAGTGGTGGATTGGCAGTTCTGGGTTAACTGTTGAATTTGATGATCCTAGGGGTCTCTTTCCACTAAAATAATTCTATGATTCTATAAACTGACTTGTAATCTTAAATTGTCCTATTACCCAGTTTTTAAGGTTTTATTTCAGGCAATCAGGCAGCAGGTATAACTTGTGCTCCCTGCTCAGAGTAAGCAAAACTTGCAGAGTGAGTTTGGTGTGACCTTGGTGGTTACAGAGCCTGAAACCAGCTTTAATATCAGATCTGACACTCCTGGCTTCAGTGGAGATGCATGGATGAGCAATAAGTGAATATTTGCCCCTCCTGCCCTGCACCCCAGTCCCTAAACCCATCCTGGCAGCATGTGATGCAGCGAGGGCTGGGTTTGGCTCCTTTGTGAGCTCATCACATGCGAGGGTTTATGGAGACATTTGTGAGTCCCAGACACTCCTCGGTGGCTGCAGAGGGCTGGTCCATCTGCTACGTGGTGTTCACTTACGTGGAGTCAGAGGAGCTGGCTGCCAGCTCCCAGTAGACAGATCAAACCAGCATAAAAAGGGATTAGTATCTGAAGACCGGATGGAATTCCCTGATGTTACCCCTTAAAAGTTTCAGGTGGAGGATAAAGAAAAATCTTGTAACCCAAAACCTTCTGATGTCCAAATTGTTATGTTACATAGGAAATCTCCTTCTTTCTTACAGCCCCTGGTGGACTTTCACTGATGAGTGAGTGGGCCATCTGTTTAATTTCACGATTAAAGTGTGTTGTGCAGTTACAAACACTTTCCTCCCTGCACTGTCCGGCTGCCCGTATCTGAAGTGGAGCTGATTTTGGTCCAAAAACCACAGCAGGGCGTGTAATTAATAAGGGTAATGTTGTGATATGATAAGTGCTGCAGTGTAGTGTGTGGTTGGCCCATTGTTAACCCCAGAGCTGCTAATTTCAGGGCAATGTTTTAAGCTGATTTACATGTGAGATAAGCAAATTCATCTGTATTACAGCAATAAGACTATTTAGTACTTATCCAGCTGCAGATCTTAAAGCAATTTGTAAACATTAATGAATTGAAGTCCATGTTCAACCAAGCTGCAAACAAGTTTACAGTTCTATAGCCCCATTTCTAGGAAGAAATCCAGAAGGGTGGGAGAGAAATCCCTGTTTTACCAGCCCAAACTGATAGAAACTGCCCCCAGTTTTTATTAGAAGTATAAAAGGCCTGTTGTGTGGTTCTGTCCTTCTTTGGACACCTGGGGCAAAACTCCCTTTAACTTTGATGTCCATTCAATGCTAGGTTTCCTCTTACAACTTAATAGTGAAATATCCTTTTACCAAAATGGTGTTCAAAACACACTACTGATAAATGAAGGAGGAAGGAGTGAGTTTTTCCCATGGTGTTCTGATCCATACTAGAAAAAAAAGTCTTTTATGCCCTATTTATCTATGTCTGCGCCTTCTCTGTCTCTACTCTAAAACAAAATGAGAAAGGTCTACATTTTTCAGCAGTCAGTCGGGGGCTGTTCCCAGGTCTGTGTAATCAGTTAAAAGAGTCCTCGTGCTTTGCAGCGGCTCCAGCTCAGACCCTGAGGATAAATGCTCCTTCTTTTTAGTTACTTTAAAGTCAGGTAGCTCTGCAGCTTTGCAGCCAGCAAAACCCAGAGTGAGCTGAGGATGTTTTAACTGCCCAACAAAAAAGCCCTCATCAATTACACAGGACTTGCTTCCATCGGTTTGTGGGATTCGGCTGTGCCCTGCAGGCATTATCCCGTGGTGGGATGGGAAGTCCTTGGTAAGGCAGCTGAAATAGTTGCTATAGGGTTTCACAACAGTAATACAGACTTGGTTGGATGAGATCCTGATTGCTTGTGCCAGTCATTTGACTACTCAGCTGAAAGAATAAATAGGGACTTCAAAGCTTCATCAACCTGTGAATCAAATATACCCACAGCTGGAGAGACACGGTGCACAGCAGAGGATGGGAGGAGATGGGCATGATCAACCTGAGCACAAGTCTGAGGTGGAGCAGCTGAGGGAGCTGGGAAAGGGGCTCAGCCTGGGGAAAAGGAGGCTCAGGGGGAACCTTCTGGCTCTGCACAACTCCCTGACAGGAGGGTGCAGCCAGGTGGGGTCAGGCTCTGCTCCCAGGTACCAAGTGACAGGATGAAATGGCCTCAGGTTGTGCCAGGCAAGATTTAGACTGGATATTAGGAAAAACTTCTTCACTGGAAGGTTGTTTAGGCATTGGAACAGGCTATCCAGGGAAGTGGTGGAATCACCATCCCTGGAAGTGTGGATGTGGCACCAGGGACATGATTTAATGGTGGGCTTGACAGTGCTGGGTTAACAGTTGGGTTTGATGATCTTAAAGGTCTTTTCCAACCTTAATGATCCAATAATTCTGTGATTCTAAGAGAGGAGCTGTGGGCATTCCCCCTCTGCACATGAATAAATGGTTGGGGGAACATCCAGCTGGATTTGCAATGAACTCCCCAGCCAGCTCCAGTGGCATTGACCCTTTAGGTGTTCCCGTAAGTGGTCATGTTTTCTGAAACCTCGGTGACCTGAGGCGGCCATCTCTGGCCACCAGTGTCACAGAATGGCCACCAGTGTCACAAAAAGGTGATTCGCAGGTTCTCTGCCCACATGTACAAATCAGAGCAGAGTCATGGTCTCCATTTTTACTCAATGATCTTTGAGGTCTTATCCAACTTTAATGATTCTGAGTTTTCATCCCTGAAAAGCTCTGAGGACAGGTCCTGCTGCATGGGGCATCCCACTGGTTTTGTCTGAGATTCTTGTGGGCATCCCCTGTGATCTGTAGTTTTGCGGCGAGATCTGCAGTTTTGTGTCAGAAAAAAGTGTGAGGAGCTTCCAGCTGCAGGTCTTTAATTGCTGGTGTCGCCAAAAGGAATGTCTTCTGGGTCTTTGTAAAGCCTAGGGCAAGATGGGGACCCACAGCGAAGAGGAAAGCTGCATGTACCTAGTTGGCATTCCCTGATGTATGAGCTGGGACACTCACAGACAGAAAATAATCAGTAACAGGAACTTTACCCCTTCAGTTCGTCTGGAAAAAAA
>WBMY01004855.1:162233-216604 GCA_013397315.1 Donacobius atricapilla | reverse complement strand
AAAAAAAAAAAAAGAGGGTGTGCCAAGAAAACTCCTATCCGGGGCCTCCTAGACACTTTCCCAGTGCCAGAGGATGATCTTTGAACATCTGTTACAGCTCTGCACATGAAAGGCTCACAGGCACATCAGTTTGCATGTCCAGCCATCCTATCCTATCTCCAAGGGGGATGTGTTCATCACTGAAGGGGCTATCTGCAGGATGTGATTGCTCATGCTGCACCCAGGTACTTGGCAAGTGAGGGGGGTGACGACGTTCTTGGCATCACACCTGCCCCGTGTGATGAGCCACGGGCGGGATTTCCGCATCGCTGTCTCCCCTGCCTGGGGTGAGAGCGGCTGCAAGCTCACAGCTGGAGCTGGCCGAGCCCAGCAGCTCGGGAGGGAGGATTTTCTCTCTCCTTTCAAGGCAGAGCTGTGAAAAGACTTGCACTTGATGGGTTGTCTCTCTCCAGCTAGACTGAATGTTCTCAGTGAACTTGATGGTCTTTGGTCCTTGCTTCAGCTTCTGAGGTTTTTTGGGTAAAGCGTTCTTCAACCCTCAGAGTGACTTGCAGGAAGTAACACAGCACTCCGACCCCTAAAATGCAGCAGGAGCTTTCCTCTTGGTTTCAGAGCAGCCCCAAAATCACCAAGGCATTGTCAGGAGCTGGGTCCAGCTGTTCTCAGCTCCTGTTGGTTTGCTTTGACTACAAAACCCACCATCACCAAAGCAGCATCCTCGCCTCTGTCTGCCAGCAGGATACCAGTTTAGATTGCTGTGAGTTTTACAACCCCGCTTTTATGCCAGATTGCCTAGGAAACACCCCAGAAGGCTCAGCTGTCTGGAATGCCTTGTGCTCCTTATTATTTTCCCAGTCAGAACTGCTCACAGTAAGCAATGCTCCCCAGGGCAGCTCTTACAAACGAGTCAGGCAGGGTCATGATGCTTTGGTCATTTGTCTCCGCTTCTCTCTCTTATCTCTTCTCCATATTTATTTCAAAGAAAGTGTTTGGGCTGTTCCTAGGGCAAAATTCAGTTCAGTCCCCTGCTGTATCTTAGAGTCACAGACTCATTAAGGTTAAAAAGCCCACTAAGACCACCAAGTCCAACCATCACCCCAGCACTGCCAGGTTCCCCACAAAACCATGTCCCCAGGCACCACATCCACGCGTGTTTTGAACAACTCCAGGGATGGTGATTCCACCACTCCTCAGGGCAGCCTCACCTGAGTGTGCCTGACCACCCTTTCAGTGAAGCATTTTTTCCTAGTATCCAATCTAAACCTCCCCTGAACAACTTGAAGCTGTTTCCTCTTTTCCTATCACTTGTTACTGGGAAGAAGAGAATGATCCAGCAGTGTATCCATCTTATACTTGGATTTAAGAATTTTTACATGGTGTAAGAAAGGCAGAGAACAACACCTGGTTTCACACAGGGAACCAGGCAAATGCCACACCAGTGACAGCTTTTGGTCACCAGTGGTGCGGGCCGGGGTTACATCTCATTGCTGGGAAATAAACCATTTTTTCCTTGACCAGATGCTGATCTGTGTGGTTGTGGTACTGCCTCCTTCAGAACAAGACGACAAAGAAATGGGGAAAAACTGCGCCCTAAGTCTTACCAGAGCATCAATCTCTCTCTCTTTTTCTCAGTCTCACCCCATTCAATTCAACTCTTACTTTCCAATTTGCAACAGTGTGTTATTTTTGTCTCTGCAGACACAAATCCAAATCCTGATCTCATTAATGTTAGTGGCAAAACTTCCAATAAGTTCAACTGCACCAGGACTTGGCTCACAGTAAAGAAAATGTTGTTCTGAAGGCAATATGTAGTGCCACAAGGCTTCAGACATGCATAAATCCATCAAGCCAGTGACTATTTCCATCTGCCATCCAGCATTTGGAGTAACGTGTGTTAACAATATGAGTTAGAGAGTGAAAGTTACCAGCAAATGCATTTCTGCAACCATTTCTCCCCACCTTATTGATGAAGCTTTTGCATTTACTGGCAGTAGGATAAAGAACAGCTTCCAGAGCACAGTAGATTCTGCATAGGTTGGCTCTTGGATGTCAGTGCGATGGACACCTTGAAAATGTAGTGAGACCTAAAAAGGTTGGTTTGGTTCTAGGAAAGCTGAACTTATTTCCCAGCTCTGCCACCAACCTCCTGTGTGTCCCATGGCAAACCACTTGGTCTCTCTGTGCCTCAGTCCCTCTGCTACAACATTTCTAACTCCTATCCTTTGCCTATGCAAAATTACAGGCAAGGCTGTAATACAAATACAAATACAAATAAAAATAAAAATAAAAATAAAAATAAAAATCTGGCTTATACACTGCATCAAATCTCAGCCACCCGCATCTGGCCAGCTACACTCTGGCAGGACTCTCACAGCTGAGCAGCACACACGGGAACCCTTTAGCTGGGGGGAAAAAAAAAACCTTTCCTGGTGAATAATTTTAGGACTAGACTGGTAGCAAAGCCAGAGTGCAACCTGGAGGCAATTTTGCTGGCATTCTGAAATGAGTTTTATTTAAGTCCATAAACGTTTTTGAAAAGTCTGTTTTAACAGAGGCCAGAGTGCCCTGGGGTGACTCTCTTTAAAGAGCTTTGTTTGGTTAATAATGATTTGTAAATTCTGTCTGTCGGAAGTGCTGCTGCCACTATCTTGGAAAAGTCTCTTCTGGGGAACACAGGTACTTTGTGTTTTCTGAGGTGCTTTGGTGTTTTCCTTTCCAATGACGCTTGTCCATGCCCTGCCCCTGCGCGGCCACAGTGAAATGATGCGCTGCTGGGTGACCATCGTCCTGTGCTACATCCACACATCCATTTCTTCAGTGGCATATGGGATGTCACCATGGGGAGCAGATGGCATTGCCCTGGCGTTTGGGGAGATGAACCCCTTGGGAGCTAACCAGATCATTTCTGAGCAAGGACAACCTCTGGCAGAGGCCTGCTGCCAGCACAGCTGGATGTGGTATGGTGTGAATAAAGGACACATCTCACCTGTCTGAGGGAAGACTCAATTCATGCCACAGAGAGGGTCCTGCTGGGATGTGAATAGTTGCCATGGGGATGCCCTGAACAGGTAGGAGCCAAAGCCACAAATCCTAGCATTAACTGTCAGAGAAAGGAAAAGATCAGTCATTTCAATCTCTATATTTATATTTAGTGGGAAGTAGGACTTCCCACTAAATGACCTCGAGAAATACTCAGAATTGTACTTTCTGCTGCTACCTCTCCAAGCATGGGCTGTCTGAAAACATGATGACTGCTATTTCTGCTAAAATCACAGAGTTTGGTTTCTCTGCAATCACTGCTTCAAGCCTCTGGATCCTTTCAGAGGGCCCAGCTCCATCTTGCAGGAATCAGCCACAGTATTTCCACCCCATCAAATCTACTCCAGCAGCTTCAGTTTGGATAAAATTACAGCAGCCATCAATCCAGTGCTCGTAGTCCAGAGCGGACGCTAATCACCACTGAGGGGAAGGAAGCAATTTTCTTCACACTTTATTATTGTGCAGGTCCATACTCACAGATCTCAGTGCTGCTCTTTGTTCTGCATCCTTGAGGAGCATCCATCACCATCCAGTGATGAAAGGGCTGACAGAAAACCAGGCTGGACAGACCACTGCACTGCCTAGGCAGGATTCACCCGACCTAAATGTGGCTGCCTGCAAGCTTGGCTGATGTCAGCTATCATTTTCTAGTTGGTGGAAAGAGTGGGGAGAGGGGCAGGGGATGATTCATCCCATGCTAGGAGAGGTGTCTGAGGCAGCCAGGATAAATCACCCTTTGGAGGCCCAGCTCTTTATGTGGAGCCCATACAATTCACCCCTGTGAGATTCCAAATTTCTTGATGGCTGTAGTGGAGAGAGATGTTCCTCACCTCTCCTGGCCATGGGTACTGTATTCCTGACCCTCTGCAGCAGTTCTCCTTCAGATGAATGAAATTCCTGAGGATTTGCTTTTGCTTAGTACAAAATTGCCCCAAGCATATTGTCGCTTAGCAGGTTGATGCAGAACACAAGAGCAATATGGATGTGCCATGATAATAATAATAATAATAAAAATTGCTGGTTTGGAAAAGGGAAATATAACAGCTGAAACTCAGCAGAAGGGGCCAGTGAGAAGTCCTGTTCCAAAATGATTGTGCACTGAGATGAGGAGGAAGGGGAGGGGAAGTTTTATTAATTATCGTACTTAAACCTGAGTGCAACGGCAAACATTGCTGCTTTTAAAACTTCCCAGCTGTTCCTTCCTTTGTTCTGGCGACTGCTTGGAAGTTTGAGCAGTGATAAAAGCAAGGGCTCTTAAAGCAGTTTGCAAAGTTGTAGGAGACTTTAAACAGCTGGTATGATAAAACACCCACATTTCCCCTGACAAATGTAAGCTCCACCGGTAGCTTTTAGTACAGGGATCTGTACCAGAGCCATAAAAGAAATCAAATGGTTAAGCATGGAGGTGAGGTCCCGGGTTTTTCCAGCTCAGTAAAGATATATCCAACCAGCCATTATCACACAGGTGCACGTATATCATTCAGCAGGAGACATCAAGGAAAAGTAATCGCCTGGAGCGAGAGAGTAAAGTTCAATGAAAGTTTGAAAGCGTTACACACCAGCACTCCTGGAAGGATAATCACACACACACACACACAACAAAACAAACAAACAAAAAATTACTCTCATGCTTTTGTTTGGTTGATGAGTTTGGGTTTTCTGGCTGCATCAAATGAGATCTACAAATCCATCTTCATTAGACTTCTTCTAAAAACAATTGTACATTTCCTGGAAGCTCATTAACAGGGGAGCATTGCCAGGCTCTTATTCATAATGACCCTGATTCAACAAAGTAGTTAAACATGTGCTCTGGGACAGATGATTTATAATAGAAAGTATAAAAGGAACCCAGACTTTTTCTAAGTTGTAGAAAAAACTAAGCCCAGATTTCATTTGCATTTCTAGTGAAAATTCTGCTCAATCCCTCTTTTCTTTGATTTTATATGTTTTAAATAATATGTCCAATATCTACCTATCTATTATTTCATCACTCAGCATAAATTCATGTTGAGCTCAAAATACCTCAGCATCTACTGATTCTTCCTTGTCTCTTCTGAAATACTTCAAATAATCCAGAGGCTGGCAGGGCAGCGGTTGTTGCCTGTTGAGCACAAAGACATAGAATCATGAATGATTTGGGTTGGGACAGGCTGGAAGGTTCATCTCTTCCTACCCCTTGCCATGGGCAGGGACACCTTCCACTTGACCAGGCTGCTCCAAGCCCTGTCCAAACTGCCTTTGAGCAATTGCAAGGATGGGGTAGCCACAGATTCTCTGGAAGACCTGTGCCAGGGCCTCACCAGCCCCTGAGTAAAGAATTTCTTCCTAACATCTAATCTAAATCTACCCTCCTCCATCTTAAAGCCATAGGTAAAGGTCTCTCATGTAGGTTTACATTTATTTTTCAATAGATTAAATATATTTTTCTATTGCAGTTTCCTCACTAGAATAGATTCCCTGTTCCTGGCTGAACTGTGATCCAGTTTTGGTCCTTATTCCAACCACCTCCATGGCATCAGCATCTACTGCTGCTTTCCCCAATTTATTGCTACTTCACCATTCCTGTTCCCGTAGGATAATAGCCCCAACACTGATTAATCCCTTTCTACATCCTAAACTCTGTACAAACATGTAGTCAGAGATTACCATCCCTCTGAGAAGCCTGTAACCTAAATAGATGAAATAAATTAGGAGGCGAAGTGATTTGCCAGGAGGAAAAGCTGATTTTTGGATTTGCACCTGGCTGCGCCAGGTCTTGGTGCCTGGTCATTAATCCCCTGTTCCCCAGGGGAGCACGTGTGTTACCTGCTGGAAGTCCACAGCTGGAAAATGTTCCAACTACAGCTTTCCTATTGCAGTTCTGCTGGAGACAGATCGCTCCATGCTTGACACATTGAGTTGTATGAAGTCTCATTACAGAAAACGTTTTATGCTGTCGATCTTCCAAAGCGTTGTCGCTGCCAGCAGGGCACTGGCTTCAGAATGGGTGGATTGTGCTTCCAAGAGCTAATTAAAATCATTAGTGGCTCCCTCAGATCAGTTGCCAGAAGCTATCCTTCATGACAGCAACCTCACATTCCCCTTGTCTGCTTGGGTACATTTAAGAGTTATTCTGAAGTTTATTATCTACCTTTTTAAAAATAATTCATGGTTATTTTATGGTAAGAGGAGACATCTTAAAATGATTATGTATACCCAGATAAGCAATAAAAATCACAGAGGTCAAGAAAAAGAGGGCCTGTTTTGAATGTTACAAGTGTTCTGTATCTGCTGCTGGGTTCAAGGCCAGAACCTTTGCCAAATCCCCCGAAGTCAGATATTTTTGCACTCTCTGCCTGTTACAAATGGAAGTTACAAAGCTGCTCAATGGGAAGAATATGGAAAGATGAAAGGGGAATTCTTAACCAGAAAATAGTCATGAGACAATATCACCATTTAGGACTTCTTTTTCTTCACCCTGAATTTCTATTTCCCTCATCCTCCACCATTCCCAGGTTTTTATCCTTTGGACATGGATAGAAACGGGAGTTTCATGCAAGCAAGTCTATGTCTGTAATATGGATAAAAAGTTTGACCAGGATTTATACTGCTTACCTGAATCGCAAGCAGTAGAGCTGCATTAAGTCCCTGGACTGAGAAGGGTGGTTCAATTCACTGAATACAGGCTGTCACCCTCAATAAATCAAAGTAATACTAGTCTCCTCTGAACCCTTTCTTGTTCTGTCTGTTTCAAGTCTATTTTATGTGCCTTCCCCAGCTGGTACACTGGATTCTCCAGGTGCTGACACAAGGCACTTCGAGATTTGTAAGCCACATTGCACCTGCAAAGTGCCTGGTGACAGCTGTGAGAGGTGCATTTGTTCCAGATCTGCTCAGAGCTGCTGGCTACAGCCATTTGTATGGCATACCTTTCAGCTGTAGTTATGTAGATTTAGATTTAGACATTAGGAAGAAATTCTTTACTGTGAGGGTGGTGAGGCCCTGGCACAGGTTGCCCAGAGAAGCTGTGGCTGTCCCATCCTTGGAAGTACTCAAAGCCAGGTTGGATGAGGCTTTAAGCAACCTGGTCTAGTGAAAGGTGTTCCTGCCCATGGTGGGGGATTGGAAATGGATGATCTTTAAAGCCCCTTCCAACCCAAATCATTCTATGATTTTGTCAGGGAAATTGAGTGCCTAAAACAAAGGATTTGAGGCTACTGGGAGCAGTTCTTTGTGTGGCGGATTTCTTTCATGGACATGGAAACTCATTCTGGAAACATGGTTCTAATAATTAAATTCATTTGGATATTTTATGTAGAGTGTCAGTTTAGCTTTGGAATAATAAATTCCAGTTTTTCTTCTGTTTGCAGCAATTTAACTCTTACTGGAAGAATCAATTCTGTTCTACTTCTGCTTCCCACTCACTGATGAGCTCTAGTACCATGGATTTATTGCCCAACATAATTTTTAAAAAGCACATGATCACCTGTAAGACGGGGCTACCCACTGCATCTCTGCTAAGGGCTGCCAGTGATTCCAGCACAGTAAAGAGCAGCTCTGAGTGGTTTTGTCCAAAAATGTAGATGGAAAGAATATTCGTTGTGCCTGCCTCCTACAGTGAGCATCTTCCATGATGGTGAAAGCTCCTGGTCCAGTTCCTGCCTTTCTCACCCGGAAAGGCTACGTAACAAGAATAACATTCCCTGGCTTTAGCTGTCTTGCTGCTCAGTAAGGATTTGCTAAAACTCGCTGAAATAGCCATTGAAACCCAAATACGAACAGAAGTTTCTGCAAGTCTGATTTCTGCCATGTGGAAAGGCTGTACCTGTGGCAGCTGAGCCACGCTGCTCAGTGACCGCCACCTCTGCAGCCATCCTGCAGGGAAACAGCAATCCAGCCACATTCATCAATTCATAGTGAATGACCACAGTTGCTCTGTGCATCCCTCACCTTATGACAGGCTGCCTTCAAAAGTTTTACAGCCTTTTTTTTCCTTCTTTTTTTTCTTTTTTTTTTTTTTTTTTGTAGTAGGAAGCATCCTTCCAGTGAACATTAGACCATTTGATGTTACAATAAACCATTCTGCTGGCTCAAATCAAAGATGAGGCACCGAGGTGTTGTAAAAATCTTTGAGTCAACGAAAGACAGCTGGTTGAATCATTTCCCAGATTTTCATATGACTCATAAATTTGTTACATAGTGAGGAAATTCCCTGAAAGCTTCTTGGCAGGCACCACCAGTCTGACCAGTAGCTAAGAAACACATAACCTTCCAGTTGTAGGGAGGGAGCAGTGTGGGGAGGAAACAAAGAGCGCTCTGCCTTCGGGTTTGAGTCTGGGGTCAGTTGGAAATGCATTTCTGCCACCAAAGCCACAATCCTTCTGCACAAAGGGACAAGACATTGAAGCGACAGCTCTGGGTTGTTATGACAATGTCCAGAAGAGTCTTGTCTCCTCCTCTCTCTCATTCCACCCCACTGCATTCATGCACAAAAACACAAATGTCCAGACTCCACAGGGGTGACCTGGTGGTGCAGATACCTGCATCCGCCAAATACATAAAATTAGACCTTATCCATGTTAAACAAGAGCAATAAATTCATAAATGGTTTGGGTTGAAGGGACTTGAAATATCAACTCATTCCAACCCTCTTCCATGGGCAGAGACCCCTTCCACTGCCTCAGGTTGCTCCAAGCCCCATCCAACCTGGCCTTGGACACTTCCAGGGATGTGGCAGCCACAGCTTCTCTGAGCAACCTGTGCCAGGGCCTCACCATCCTCTGAGGGCTCGTGAAGCACTGGAGAGAGATAGGCAGCCCAAATCCTATCTTATTTGGGGATCTAACTAATGACAAAATTTGAGATGTTTCTGCCACCATGATCCACATTTCTTTGGGCAGTTAATGGGGAGCATCTTAGAGGGCCTCTAAAGGGAAAAGCCTGCCTCCTGTGAGCAGGTAGGCTGGGGTGCTTGCGTTCCCCAAAAAACCTTCTAAGCTGTGTTTGATTTTTTCTACTCTCACCACTGATTGTATGTGGACAGAAAGGTCTTGCTTCAAGGGAACCAATTATTTAGACACCTATAGCCTTGGCACAGATTGGGGCACAGTGATGTCGACCCCAAATTAAGCTGTATGAACAAATACCAGTGACCATCTTGTGTTTGTGTTGACACAAGCACTGGGCCAAGATCTTGCCTGGTCCCTCAGAGACCATTTGGGCTTGGAGTTGTCTCCATTACCCCAGAAAAATGGAGCTTATCCACAAAACTCCTCCAGCTTCAGAGGCAGCTGCTGCAGACAACTGCACCTGAATTTCTGAGTGATCCCTTCTTTCTGGCCAGAGGTAAGGAAGAACAAGTTCCTCTCATCCTAAGCTATTGAAGCTCCATGTGACCTGAGGTATCATGCAGATAATCTCACAATAATTTTCTTTCATGTCCCATATAGAGAATAAACCCAGGACACACTCTTGAAAGCTGGAGTGTAGGATCATTAGTAGCTCTAAAGTAAAACTCAACAATGCTGAACAACTCAATCAATTTGGTTGTTCTGCTGGGTCTCTAAGCTCTACACCTTGTTATCTTTTGAGCAACCCCCAAGACATCTGCAGGGGGAGTGCACATCTCAGGTTGTAGCACAGAATCTGAGGTGCTTTGGGGTGCTGGCAGACAGGTCAGCTCAGGGTTTTTCCTGGTCACTCGTACCAAACTCACAAACCCACAAACCACAAGGGGTAATTGACTCCAGCATGTTGGGTTGGGTGATGGAAGTGAGATTGTCCGGGTTAGAGTGCAAAGATGATGGGGACCACCTTGCAGAGAGTTGGGGACCACCAGAGAGGTGTGGGCTCCTGTTTGGGGCCCGCCGGTGCCAACACTCTAACCAGCGCTGAAGCAGGAGCTGTGTGACCCGGCAATTTGTCCCACAGAGTTTTCACACATTTAATTAATTCGTCAGGTAATTCAAGGGCCATGGACGACCATGGATAAAAGTCCCACTGAAGTCCCAGTGTGTGAGCACACTCAGGCCCAAGCACAACCGAGGGAACGCGGCTCCCTGCGCCCCAAATCCCGCTGTGCTTAAAATGGCCAAAGGAAACACAAATGACATTTTGTTTCTTCCCTGTGAAAAACACTTGCAAAACCCTGACCGGCAAGAATGGATTGCATTTCAGGGACCTGTTTATTCATCTGAAGCTCAGAAGATTTAAGAGTTTAAATAAAACGTCTGAATGAGGCTCTGGGTATGTGAGGCTCTGAAATGCTCTTTTTAAGAGACAGACGCCTGACGCCTTGGAGGAGCTCCTCGGTGGCAGAGAGGGTTTAGCGGCTTCAGTTCACTGCAATTAAAGCAGATCAGGGCTTCGAGCTGGTTGACAACACAGAAAACCATGCCCAGTTCAGCCCTCCAAAATGACTCCCCGTGTCACATATTTGTCACAGCTTTAGCTTCAAATTGCAGCATGAAATACACAGCCCATGGCCAGGTTAGGGGTAAAAATGTTCCTAAGAATTCAGAAACTTTACCAAGCCTTTATTCTGACTGCCTTCCAGATTAAGGCTTCTTTTTTTTTTTTCCCCCTCCTTTCTTTTGGTTGCTCTAATTTACTAGAGGAAGCAAAAGCAAATAGTTTAATCATAACCATCCCTAGGGGCAATTTAGAATCATTTTCTCATTAGTGCCTATAATATGCAGTATAAGTAATGTTCAATCAGATGGTGGCTACAAAGGCCTGTGCAGACAGTGAAATGAAATGCACTCCACAAAGCCAGGAATAGCAGAATGAGAATAATCTTTTAGTATCTTGCTCCTTTGCTGGTGGGTGAACAGGATTCTTTTCCCCCCTTTATTCTCTTTCTGGTTTGGGGGGGGTTGAATCAAACTTTCTCCTAAATAGTAAAATCAAGTTATAGAAGTGTAGAGATTCCAAGACTATTAAGGCTCCAGAGAATTCAGTCACAGACAGCCAAAGGCAGGAAGTATTTGAAGGGGGAGAAGAAAATAAAAACACAAGGGAGCAGGAAATACGTGCTCCATAAAGAGAACTTAACCGGGAGACATGTGTCACACATCCATAAGGAGGGTCCAACGGGAGTACCTGAGGGCATTTTTGGGAGAGACAGTAGCTTCAAAGGTTTCTTCTTCCCCAAAAGATTCTCAGCCTGAGATGCAATTACCCCTGTCCCCAGTTTCATCATACCACCTTGTGTGGGTTAGGATTGAAGTCAGATCATGGAAATGACTCCCATTAAAAAACAAGCTATGAAGATTCAAAATGGTGGGGCAGGAAGTTCTTGCACCATCTCTCCTGCCAAAGCTGGCACACATGGGCTTACTCCCCTGAGTGTGGATGGGCAGATGAACAGCAGTAAAATGCTCATTACTTGGATGGCCACCAGCTCAGTGGTTGTCCTCTTGCTCCTGTCAGGTGGGATGTGCTGCTCAGTGACAGCTACTGTCATGCGATCTCATGGATCATCTGACCATGATGGGGAGCCCAAAGAGCAATACCTGTGATTCCAGCACAAGCTGGGAGCTGAGGAAGATAAGTTCTTTCCTCTATCCAGGGAAAAAATCAGTAAGACCCTTAGCTGTGTTCCTCTCCATGTTTCTCAGGAGGCTCTTGGCTTGCTCAGGTGATGCTGTTCGTCACACAGACACACACAGACACACACACACACTTTGGTGAGAAGGCATGAACTATTTATTTAAGACAATCTGACTCCATTTTATAGTATTTCTACAAAGGCCAGGGATTGGGGGAGAAGGTTGACGCCTCTCCCCATCCCATTGGTCAAGACAACTGTCCATCAGCTGTCCATATCCCTAAGAACAGGAATGAAAACTTTCCTTGAATTTATGAAAAACATTGCTAATGTTTATGCACCCAAGCATGAGATCAATCCACCTAAAAAAACTGTGAAACAGAAGAGAAGGTTGAAAACATCAGGGCAACACTCAGGGTGGTACCTACTGGCTTTGATGGACCTTGTCTGGGAGAAGGGCAAATTCTGGGATTTCCTGCTTTGCAGCTAGCCCAGGGTGATGACTGGGATTGGATATTGTCTCTTGAATTGCTAAGTCTCAACATAAAAAAAAATGTAATGGCTTTACTTGTCTGTTTTTTATAGGTTGGAAGAGACACTGGTGCTGCTCCCAGCATCCACAGAGATCAAAGGTATGAAATTGGACTCCATAGCAAGGGGTTTTGCAGATCGTTTTTCAGGATCATTCAATGAGGGTTTGAACCTCCCAAGTTTCACTTAATTCTTCATAACCGAATAAAACCAAAAATTCAAACTGAAACTCAACCCAGAAATCCACATTCAGCTTGGTTTTGGATGGAAACCAAAGGAAATCATTTAATCCCATCATGGTTTCTACCAGAAGCTCTGCTTTGGTCTGGGTTTGGTTGAAGCTCAGCTTTTGCTTCCCTTTGCCGAACAGTTCATGTAAACTATGGGATAAGAAGAAACAAATTCAGGAAATACTTGTGTATTTTCCTTTAACTGTTCAAAAATATCCCCTGAATTCTATCAAACACATAAGTTCCAAGCAACTCCAGAAAATACATCAGTCCAAACTCTCTGTAAATTGGAAAGAAGAGAAATTTGTCACTGTTTATCTTCAACACAAATACAGATACCCTAGCACCGGAAGAACTTGGATATGTAGCCTGCATTTTTTCCCATAGGTGCGGAAAAAAAGACAGCTTCAGAAAAGATTATTTGATTTGATAAACAAAAATGAAAGGCATAATTAATGCTGTAAACAAGCTTTCCTCTCACTTTTACAAAGCCTGAAGGAAGCAAAAGCAGCACATTTGCTGCTACAAGAGACATGGAGGATTTTTTCCTGACATCTCAAAAATGATGGTATTATACAAATGTCCTATTGGGCAACAGGCTTCGAGTGATTAAGGACAAGCCTAATTATTGTTTTATCTCATGGATCATGGCAAGTAAAATCTTATTAAATAGGAGGATGGCAGGACTGTTCAGATAGTACATGAATAGTGAGCAATGGGTATGGAGAATTGATATTTCTTATTTTAGTATGTGTTTGTGTAAATCTGTGTAAGGCTTGTCTGGCTCGTATCCTCTTGACCATGAGAATGTGGAGCTTCATAGGAAGGGACGAGAAACCATAATTTATGCTCATGGGATGAACAGTTTTTTAGTTCAGCCAACAGTTAGAGGCAGCCTGAACTCAGAAGATGAAGTACTTGCTCCTTTGGGCTCAGAGATGAATTGGGGTCTGTAGATCTGGATTATTCAAGGCCCGGTTGGACAGGGCTTGGAGCAACCTGGTCTATGGAAGGTGTCCCTGCCCATGGCAGGGGTTGGAATGAGGTATATTTAAGATCTCTTCTAGCTGAAACCATTCTGTGATTCTGTGATACTACTGTAAACTTGTAAACTGGTATTCCCCTTTAGGCATTCTGGGTGGCAAAAATACTTGTTTACAGAGTTTGGGATATGATTGTTACTCCACAGGGAGTGCTGGGCATCTGCAAACTGTGTGCTTGGCAAACTCACGCCCTGGAGATATTTCGTGGAAATTCCACTCACTGTTTTTTTGGCTATTTCTCCACAAATTCCTCGTTAATACATTCTCCACTAATAAATCTTTTCATTGCTCAACCAGCTCTGCAGAAAACAAAAGTATTGTGGGAGGAGCGTTTGATTGCAACATTTCTTTCCACAGAAATAATTATCATCCAATAAAGTTGGAAGGAGCTTGGCAGAGTAAAATCCTCCACTGGGATTGGATCCCCTTGAAAAGACTCAAATTAATTTTGCCGTTGCCATGATTTGATTAGATCTTGTTCCACATGTGGCTGAGCTTCAAAACGGAGATTTATATCTGTGCAGCTAACCTGTGCAACAGCACTTGTCGCTCCTTTTGACTTTATTTAATACATCGAATGCAGTACATAAGCATATTTTGAAGCATGTAAAAAAGCAAACCTAAGGAAAATATTTAAAATATTGACTCACACACATGATGTTTTTGTGCTTCTCTTCTTACATAGTCTGCAAAAACATCATGTATTTTGGCCAGGCCATTGTCAGAACAGACAGAGATTAATTACTGCAGCCATTTGTTCTGTTACAGAAAAGACAAAAATAACTCATGAGTCATGACAACAGTGAACACTGTGGAGCCAAATCCTGCATCCTATTTGCCATTTTCTAGCCTCAGTGCAGAAGATGAGATGTGATTGTTAGAAATGACCTGACGCTATCTTTAGTCCCTTTGTGGTGTTTGCACAGCTGGGGAAGCCAGTGCCTGGCACTGCCCTGAGGGACACACAGACGTGGTTCAGGGGAGGCTATCCTGCTGCAGGCTGTGGAGCGAGGCCACACCTTGAATCCTGGGTCCAGTTTTGGGTCCCTCATGACAAGAAAGACATTGAGGGGCTGGAGAGTGTCCAGAGAAGGGAACGGAGCTGGGGAAGGGTCTGGAGCGCAAGCCTGAGGAGGAGCAGCTGAGGGAGCCGGGAAAGGGGCTCAGCCTGGGGAAAAGGAGGCTCAGGGGGAACCTTCTGGCTCTGCACAACTCCCTGACAGGAGGGGACAGCCAGGTGGGGGCAGGCTCTGCCCCCAGGTACCAAGTGACAGAACAAGAGGAAACAGTCTCCTCAAGTTACACCACAGGAGGTTTAGATTAGATCTTTGGAAAAAATTCTTCATAGAAAGGGTGGTCAGACACTGGAACAGGCTGCCCAGGGCAGCTGTGCAGCCACCATCCTAGGAAGTTCTCAGAAATTGTGTGGAACTGGCACTTAGGGACATGGTTTAGGGGTGAACATGATTGTGGTGCTGGGTTGACGGTTGGACTTGATCTTAGAGGTCTTTTCCAACCTTAATGATTCTATGAGTCTACAAAAATCCACAGGACATGGTACAATAAGCATGAAATACATAAACATGACATATATGTGTCACCAGTGTGCTGGACCCAGGGCCTGTGTTGTGTGCCCCCTTTGCAGCGTGGATTCCTAGGCTTTCCACAGATGTTAGCAGGGGCCAGGGCAAATTTCTGACATAGTTATCACCCTGGGAGAACAAGTTTAATAAAGTCATGGACATAATCCATGCAAGAGACAGGGATAGATGTGGTTTAGTTTCCCAGCACAGATCATAGAATCGTAGCATCATAGAATCACAAAATCCTAGAATCGTAGAATCATAGAATCATAGAACTATAGAATATTCTGAGTTTCAAGGGGCCCACAAGGATCATTGAGTCCAGTTTTTGTCCCTGCACAGGACAAACGCAACAGTCCCATCCTGTGCCTGAGAGCATTGTCCAAATGCTCCTTGAGCTCTGTCAGGTTTGGTGCTGTGACAACTGCCCTGGGGAGGCTGTTCAGTGCCCAGCCACCCTCTGGGTGAAGAACCTTTTCTTAATGTCCAACCTAAACCTCCCCTAACTTGGCTTCAGCCCGTTCCCTTGGGGTCCTGTCACTGGTCACCACAGAGAAGAGATCAGTGCCTGCCCCTCCTCTTCCCCTCACGAGGAAGTTGTAACTGGAATGAGGTCTCCCCTCAGTCTCCTCCTCCCAGGGCTCAACAGACCAAGTGACCTCAGCTGCTCCAGACATGGCCATGCCCTGCACAGAGCTCCCTGTGACCTCAGAGGGACAGCCAGCAAGCAGGGAGCAGCTCTGGACTCCACACCCAGGCCCAAGGACTGCTCAGATATTTTTCATTTAACAGTGACTGGACAGAACAAACAAAGACAAATCTGACTGAAGTCTCCCAACCTCTTCCTTGAACTGCTCTTGTCTGTCTGTCCTGGGAAGGGGTGAAGAGGAGTTGAGTGCCTTGTTGTTACAGTGCAAAATTCAGCAGCTGCTGGTCCAGGCACTGCTCAGCAGCAGAGTTAGGATGATGCTGATTCTCTTCCAGCTGTGCCTGTCCCTTCCCTTGTTTTTTATTGGGCCAAGTTCTCTGTTGAGTAGTTGAGCCAGAGGTGGCCAAAGACCAAACACGTCACCTGAGTCATCTTTTGGAGTGTGGTGATGCCAGACAGAAGGCATCTGAGGTCAGCCCTGCATGTGTTACATGAGCAGAGAAGTATCAGGACTCACTTTTTATTATTTTTTTAAATTTTGCTGGCACATGTCTCGCGTGTCAGGTCATTCCTTCACAGATGCACGTGTGTGCAGCTCATTACAGCTTCTTGTCTCTCTCCCTTCCTGTGCCTTGCCCCACTTCCCTGCAGTATCCTCCTTCCACCCTGGGGCTTGGAAGCTGCGCTCAGCCTCTGCAGGAAAACTGCTTCCAGCTGTGTGCTGCGGCAGGCTCTCAGCCGCTGTGCAGCTGTTCCCGGGCTCCTGCTCCTCAGCCCAAGGGGATGGGTGGGGAAAGGCTGATCCGTGCTGCTGCCTGCCTTCTGAAGCAGTTGCCTGAGTCTGGGTTTGGAGCCCACGCTGCGCCTGAGAGCATTGTCCAAATGCTCCTTGAGTTCTCTCAGGTTTGGTGCTGTGACCGTTTCCCAGGGGAGGCTGTTCAGCACCCAGCCACCCTCTGAGTGAGGAACCTTCTCCTAATATCCAACCTAAACCTCCCCTGACACAACTTCAGGCCATTCCCTCGGGTCCTGTCACTGGTCACCAGCGAGGAGATCAGTGCCTGCCCTTCCTCTCCTGAGGAAGATGTAAACCACTGTCCTCGTAGGCAGGAAGGTGCCTCCCACCCAGCTGACGTCTCCCAACCTCTCCTGGCCACGCTGCTATTTGTGGTCACTTTCTGCTTGGTGCTTCCAAGGACATGTGTCTGCCTGGCCCAAGTTCCTCCGTGAACCCTTGTCCTTCTGGCTGATTCAGCAGTTTTTTCAATTACAGTCACAGCCACATGGGCTTGGCTGTGCTCCTGCCATGCCTCATTCCTGCTGGAAAAAGGGGAGGCAGGCAGACATTTGTGCATTCTCTGGTGATGCACAATCCCTGTCCTGTGGTCACCGGGTAACTGTAAAATTAAATCATCTTTGCTGTTAACCAAAAGGCATCTGCAATGAAAGGAAGTTAAATGCAGAGCTGGAGGGGTTGTTTTGCTGCTAACAACACATTATAGGACCTGCTAGGAAATCTAATTCACTGTTCTATCCTCACCCACATAATTAAGTCCACCTCCAGTTTAATGTGATTTAGGATTAGGTGGGATATTTTATATTGATTGTAGGTTCAAGGACCCCTTTTTTCCCCTGGACTTTGGTAACATTGCTATTATTAAGAATGACAAAATAAAATGGCCTCAAATTGCAACAGGGGAGGCTTAGATTAGACATTTGGAAAAATTTCTTCATAGAAAGGGTGGTCAAACACTGGAACAGGCTGCCTAGGGAAGTGGTGGAGTCACCGTCCCTGGAAGTGTTCAAAAATAGTGTGGATGTGGCACTGTGGGACATGGTTTAGTGGTGAACATGATTGTGGTGCGGGGTTGACAGTTGAACTTGATGATCTTAGAGGTTTTCTCCAACCTTAATGATTCTATGATTCTATAAAATCCACTGGATGTGCTATAGCAACCATGAAATACATAGAATACAATTTTTTCCCTGCTGTATAATCCTTCCATGAGGCAGAAAGTGGCCAGATACTCTCATCTTCCTCTCTAGGGACCAGGCAGGAAGCCAGATCCAAAAAATTCTGCCTTCACCAGAATTTGGGTACTTTCCAGGTAGCACAGTGATGCTGGGGGCTTGATCTCTGGGACTGTCAAAAGTGTGACCAAAGGTCCAGACCTTCCAATCCAGGACAGAGAGGAAGGTTTGGCATCTCCCCTGGAAAGTCACTTTGTCATAGTGAAATGACAGAGTTGTGTGACTAAACATCTGCTACAGCGGGGAGAGAAACTGCACAGGGCCCTCTAAAGCAAGTAGAGACCAACCATTTATTATGTGGGGTGAAAACACTTCAAGGATGTTCCCACCTAACGGGCTGTTTCTGATTTTGTCTGGTTTTTCTCTAAACTTGAAGCAAGATGACCAGCACCATCTCTTTTCAACTAAAGTACCAGGAAAATGGGGAACAAAACCCCTTGAGGTCACTGTTGGAGCCAGGATGAGCTAAGGATATAGAAGCAGCAGTTTGAAGGGAGAAAATCTTTGAATAAACCAGCTGGAACAGGGAGGTGAGTTTCAGAGTTCAGGGTTTTGTAAATATCTGTGTTGTCCACCTTTCTAATGAAAGACCCTACCTCTTCCCAGACCCTTGGAAGCGCTTGGCAGGAGCATGGAACAAGGAGGGATAAGCCTGTTCTGTGCTAGAGATTGATTTGGTTGAGTCAGAATTAAGGAAAAAAGTGGGGGAACACAATCTAAAGAATAATTTAACTTTTATTTGTAGTTATTTTATGGTCTGCCATGGAGCTTAATTAATGTGGTCAGTAAACTCACTCTTTTTTCAAGACACAGTTACAGTGATGGTCCTGCCCAAGCCCTAAGATAATTCATGAACAATTATAGATAAGAGAGAGACAGCTTTGAAATCAATGTTTTACACAAGAGCCAGATATTACAAAGATCAATGTAATAATAAGGTTTTTTAAAAAAATAAATATATCATACAGTTGAATTACTCCAGGGGTGCCTTTGTGTCTGAGGTTCAACCAGTGGATTCTTTTAATCAGAATTAGTTCTGGAATAGATTTTGCTGGCTATAGAGCTAAAAATGTAATCCTGGCTGGCTCATTCAGCTTTATTAACCATTCATGACTATTTTTCAAAAGAGGATCTCTTTCTTCTCTTGACAGAAAAGCTCATCAAATACGGACAGGGGAGGAGAGGAAAGGAAATCTCAGTTCCATTGAAGCTGAAGCCAAATCTCCCATTGAATTCGCTGAGGTCACAGTGTCACCCAAGATGCGTAACATGCTTAAAAATGCCACTGGCCTGATCATTATACAAAATAGAGCCCACATTGCTGTCCTGGGAGGGGAGAGGGAGCAGGAGGAGAAGAGGGGAACCTAACAGACACATCTGTCTGATCCTGTGAGGCATTTACCAGTAGCATGTACTTGGCAAAAGATGTGATGTATGAAGTGAATAAATAATAAAACAGTCTGTGTTTCCTCGTGTCACAATTAGGAAATGCTTTCGATGCACATAAATGATCCTAAAAGATGCATTTGCATTTCCTTTGAGGAATCCTTGAGGGATCCAAACACATCTGCACCACGGCTGTGACTTGGAAACCTGAAAGTCATCAAATGAGGCAGACCCTGTCTAATCTGATCTGTGAAAAACCTTTGCAAGACTTCTCTAACCCTGACACTAAGGCATCTCTCAATAAATTACAGTAAACCCAGACAACACCCCCCAACAACTGGCAAACAATCAAACCTGCTATGAGTAATCACACCAGCAGCAGAAGTGATGCTGTAAAACACTGCTCATACCTACTTTACCTTTTCACCTACCCTGTGCATCACAGTCATGCCTGAGGCAGTAGCAATTGGTTAAAGCCACCTCATTTAAATACATAAAAAGCTAATGAAGCTTGCTGGAGGGGAGATGACTCACCTAAAGGCCTGCATGCAACCAAAAAAGTCAAGTTCCTCTTTTTCCACCCACAGCTACTCCCCTCTGCTTCAAAATTATTGAAGTCTCAAAAGTGCTTAGTGTGGAACTTTCAAAGGGCGAGACAATTGCGTGTACTTGGTGGAGATACAGGGCTGCATTGGCTTAGATATGTGTCAAATGTGTCTTTTGAAGTCTTTTTCAGTGTCTGATCTCATTCCTAATGTCAGTGCAAGTCTTCAAGATCAGCGGAACTAGGTATTTTTTGTTGGTAAGGAAAGGTAGAAACTGGAGCCCTGAAAAGGCAGAGCACGCAGGTCTGGAATCAGTTACAGGGACACTTTGCCTTGAGATGAGTACCTGGCTATTTTCCAATGCGCTTTTCACTCAGCTAGGAAAATGGGGGAATGCTATTTGATACTCCACTTTCAAATCCTGCTTGAGAGACAGGTGTTGCTTTGAACCCATATTATGGAAGATAACTGCAAGCTGGATTCCAGAGATGAATGTGAGGCAGATTAAGTCCAGACCACAGTAATCTCTCTTCTCCAGCAACATCACTGACCGAGGATACTGAAGGCAAGCCAAAGTTCACACACTGGTTTATGATACTGTTAGCAAGTCCGCAGCCAAAACAAAAGTTCAAACACGGGTTTGATGCATTTTATTTAGAAATCTATGTTCAGGCCATGATGACAAAAAACAATGGATTTCCAGCGTTTTCATCAGGGGCACAGATCCAGCTGAGTCTCTCAGAGGACCTAATTGTGGGTAGTTACCTCATGTCAGCTACTGGCCCTTGGAGCACAACAGCCCATGTTTCACACTCACTTTAGGCAGACAATGAAGTGGGACATCCTCTGACAGAAGCAATCACTTTATGGTCGGAAAAGACCTCTAAGATCATCAAGACCAAACATTAACCCAGCACCGCCAAGCCGAACGGTAAACCATGTCTCTAAGCACCACATCTACGTGGCTTTTGAACACTTCCAGGAGTGGTGGTTGAACCACTTCCCTGTGCAGCCTGTTCCAATGCCTGATCACCCTTCCAATGAAGAATTTTTTTCTAATATCCAGTTTAGCCCTCCTTTGAGGCTACTTCCTTTTTCCTACTCACTGTTTACCAGGGAGAAGAGCCTGACCCCACCTGGCTGTCCCCTCCTGTCAGGGAGTTGTGCAGAGCCAGAAGGTCCCCCCTGAGGCTCCTTTTCTCCAGGCTGAGCACCCTCAGCTGTTTTCTTGTGCTCCAGACCCTTCCCCAGCTCCACTAGCCCCTCTTTGGACACTATTCTGTCCCACCTCCACCTTCACTTGCACTTCCTACCTGGAAATGTGGCCCAATTCATGTCTGCCCTGTACAGGGGATTGAACAATCAAGCTGGATTAACATATTTTACCCCAGGTGTAATGCCCCAATGCTTGTCCCAGCAAACAAGGGTGCAAAAGGCAAACAAGCAGCAACAGGCAAAAGACAAGATGCTCCTGTTGGCGCTGGAAGTGTCTTTTTAAGGCAGCCAGAAACTCTGGTGTGTCTTGGCCACTGCTGGCTGCCGTGACTAATTACAGTATTACACAGCGCTTATTTCTCTGGAGATTTGCCATGTTTGAAGGAGCTGGCTTCAGCTCTGTTGGATTTCTCACAGGGAACCTCCTGCGCCTCAGAGGAGTCTCCCCCTTGCCTGGAGCGCATGATCTCTGTTATCTGCTGGGTATGGATGAGACACCCAGCTGTTACAATTTAGACCCCTTTGACTTTCCCAGGTACCTGAATCCAACTCAATTGAGGTAAATGACAACCTTATCAACTCCACGGACTTTGAAGCAGGCTCCAGCTACGGGATTGATCCGATATGTAAATGCCAAGTCTGATTCCAGGAAGGGAGGAAAATCATCAGCTGCAATTATTTAAAGGCTTGCAGATATATCTTGGCATGCTGAATGGAAATGGAGGAATTTCTTGGGGAAACATTAAATAATTCTCAAAATAATTGCTAACACACACAGCACAACCCCCACCCCACCTCTGTCAGTCAGGTTAGAGTCTCCCCACTGTAGTGAAGTGTTCATGAGTTTCCACTGTTTAGGGTTATACTTATTATTGGTCTTGGAAAGAAAGGTCAAATCAGCGGCCAGCTTCAGAATTTTAAAATAAAAAAAAATGTTGTCAAGGTGTGCTGGTCACTCTTGCGTCCACCAAACATCTGCATTTAGCTACAAAGCCACTTGGAAAGATTCAAGGAGCACTGTTCAGGACATAACTACGCCCAAGAAATAAATCTGGCAAGCCCAAGCTCCATCATCACCTGCAGCCAGAAACACTGACATCTACCAGCATCCAAATTCACTTGGATAGACTTCCTAAGCACTCCAGTTCAAGATCCCACACCTAAATGATCTCAGGATGTTTTAGCTGGGCTCTGCTGCTCCATTCACACCATTCTGGAACCAAGAAATGCAGAGAGCACCCTGTGTGAAGTTTTTGGGGTGATTTCAGCCGACCTATGACTGGATGCCCTAGAGCAGCCAGCTGAGGGCAGGTAAAAAGCTAAAACAAGGCACAGCCAAGCTCTAAGTAAGGAAAGAGACTTTATTAGTTTTCTTTCATTATTGAGATAGAAACTTCAGGATAAAAACTCTGACTAAAGACAGGGAAAACTGTGAACTTGCTCAAGTGTTGCGTGAACAAACTGTACTGCAGAAACACCAAGCAAACCGCCTGCAGGTACTTCTCAAATAGAACCACCTCTAGCTGCTGCAATTAATGACTGGTTAATTGCACACATTTCAAGAAAGAAGTCTTTTGTGACTGATCAGTCCTTCTGAATGTGTCATTTAAGCAATTTAAGGCAGTGTTCGAATACCTGTCTAGCTCCAAAGCTGTCAAAATTACAGTGCACATCAAAGAGGCTCTGCTGCAGCCCTAAAGAGAAAGGAAACAATTGTAGTTGTGGTATTGGTAAACCTACAAGGGTTTCTCTGTTAATATCTCCAGCTACCACAGAACCACAAGAACTGACATGATATGCCATGATTTTTCCTTTTGGGTATAACCATCCAAGCTAAAACACCCCATATGCTACAAGATTGATGCTTAATACTTCGTTCCAGATGTGTTCTGGCTTAGTTAAATATTTAACACATTTCTAGAAGAATGTAGTCTATAATTGCATTAATACTTCAGAAGAATAATGTCCTGGTGAGTAAAGGGAAAGCTATTCCAAGGCTGGCTGTGTCCTTACTCCTGTCAGTGATCAGCAGGGCTCACACAGGTTACATTAAAAAAAATCTGATAATCATTGATCTCCATGGATGGCACTGACAGAGCTACACAGGCACAACCCTTCAGTGTTCCCCAGTAACAGTTCCAGGGCTTAAGCAAAGTGACACTGTAATCTGGTAAAATTCCAGACAGCAAAATCCCCATTTAGATTTTCAAATATATCCAAGCAAATTTGCATGATGCACGTTCCTGGATGTATTTAATTGCTGAATTTTGTGCTGTTAACAGTTCTGCCTTTTTCCCTGTGCCTTTCCACAAGCCACAGCTCAAAAGACCCGAAGTGCAGGCACACTGCTGCCTTTCCCTAATTCCATCCTTACCCTTCAGGACAAAGCAATGAGACAATTAAATCCTATTGAGATGTGGTGAAAGGAGAAGAGGAGCAAACACAGAGCTTCCTTCCCATCCCACACCATGGGCAGCAAAGCAGATAATTCATAAAAATAAATACTCAGAAAAATTAACAGTACATTTTCTGCTGAAATCTATGGCTCCATTAGGCCACGTTGGGTATCTTTATAAAACTTATCCCTACCATGGTTCCGGGATGGGGAGATTATGCCAGTATGACCATTAGAGCACCTTGATAAAGCAGAGTTTATTCACAGGCACAGAGAAGAGCTGGGAACATGGTATTTATTACCTGGACAACAACTATCCTGCACAGGTAATTCCTATTACAAATTAGTCATGGAAAATAAAGGCAGCAGCAGGGAAACACAAAGACCAGAAACACAAAGGAGGGCTGGGATACGTGAAGATTCAATTTGAGTTAAAAGATAGACATTATTACTTCACTGTTTTTAACATTCCAGGTTTATTCAAAAGACATTATTCTGCATGTATCTTACAGGTCTTAAGACTGGTAAAACACTAGGAATAACATGATCACCCTAGCAAATGAAGATATGGCTAAAATCATACCAGAGTGATTTTTCTTTTCTTTCAATAAGATTTTGGACATTTCAATCTCATTTTTAACACTGGCCAGAGCTATTCATACCTAGAGCATTTGGAGTAGTCCACTGGAGGAACAAAACTTGACAAGATGGAAACAGCAGACTACACTTCATTTCTGCAACTGCTGGCAAAAGCTGCTGGAGAAGTATCTGCACGCTTTAGAAATGTTACATCAGTGACAGATGGAACTTTGTGCTTTAATACTTTGCTTGAAAAGTCTCTTTATCCAACATGAAGTCAGCAAATCTCTGCTGGAGCTCCTTTTCTCTCTCCTGCTGTCGCTGAACATCTTCCTTCAGACACTGTAAAGAAAACATTAAACAATCAGTCAGTTTTCCACCAGTCACACCCATGAAGACCATTACCAAAGGTTGTATTTTAGTTCCTCCAGAGAAAGAGCTCAGAATTAAGACAGAACATTGCTGAATTTACTTACTTTAAATAGAAATGTAAAACAAGCAGTGGATGTAAAGTATCAAGAATCACAGTTATCATACTTCAAATGTCAGGTAGCTCACCCTGTTTTTGACAGCAGCTAAGATCAAATGCTTCAAAATGAAAGATTTCAAACTGGAACCTTGCCATTTCCTAAAACAGGTGCTATTAGCAGCTATCAAGTGGTTTAACTGTTATCTTTCACTAAATCAATGAATCACTTCTGAGTTTGCAGACACATCTATCAGCATTTCTAAATCTTCTACACAAAATCACTTTTAAAAACTGATGCATTTTTTTCATAGCAAGTGTTTGCGAATATCTAAGCCTCAATGGAAGTCTCTGTTCTGGAGGAAAAACACATTACAATAAAAATTATGCTCAGGTTAACACTTATTCCTTGGAAAGAAAGGCTGGCACAGGTTCAGACCTAGGACTGAGTCTTGATTAAGGGTTGTCTCATTAGCTGAACAGAAGGAGAATATCCTGGAAATCCTTAAACTAAGAAAAGTGGCCCCAAGGCAGTGATTTCAGGTATATTATTAGCACTTAGTCCACTGACTTTTAAGGAAGAAGGAAATTTTAGAGAAGTTTTACATTTACCTCAAGTTTTAATAGTAATTAAAACCGAAACAAACCAAATCAAGAGAGAGATGGAACTTGTGCTGATATGCATTGCAGAAGAATTATAAAATAAACGACACAAGGAAATAAAAAACCCCTCAAAGTTAGAGAACACACTGCCAGATTAGTCCCAGCCTCTAATACGCGTATCACAGAATCTTTGATACTGAAGTAAAAGACAGATCCATCTGGCAACAGCCAAAAGTATGATTTTAAGAGAACATTAACAACTGGATACTAACTCAGGCTGTGAGGCTCAGAGCTCATGCCTTGTACAAACACCTTTTCCATGAGGTGCCTGTGTCTGACATCAGGCACTGGACTTTGGAATCTCACCTCCAGTCTCCGAGGGATGGCAGCATCCTCGTGTTTCTTCAGCTCCTCAAAGGTCCGCAGCTCCAGGTGCGCCTGCTCGATCTGGTCCCACAGGTCATTCAGCTGCTTGATGAGCCCCATGGCTCGAGACTGGTAACCACCAAGAAGGATCTTCAGCTTCTTCTCCATCTTGGCAGCCCTCTTGGCTTCAGTGGTCATGTGGCCTCTGTTGATCTGCCAGAAGGAACCCAAGAGTTGCTTCAGTTACCCAGAACTCAAAAGTCAAGAGGGAAAAAAAAAAACCAAACAAAAAAAGAGCAAAAATGCATCTGTGGAATTGTGTTGAGTTGATCAAGTTCTTTGATTTCTATTAAAATAATCATACTGCACCTAGACTTCTGGATTAAAACCTTTATAATAGACATAATACATCTCTAAAACTGTAATCCAGACAAAATCCATAAACAGACAAGTGACACAAATTACAAAATTCTGTCAACTGGGACACAACACCAGTAATTGAACATATTTGTGTTAACGTGTTATAAATGTTGTATAAAACATTCATAAATAGCAAAGGTAATAGAAATCTTTGCACATTTTTCCGTCTGGGGAAAAATTAAATGAGCACTAAAAGAATGAAATAGCCATCAGAATTTTTAAAGACTGGAAGAAGGGAAAGAAGTCTTTAACACTGAATCCCAAACACAAAGGGCCTAAAGATGAAGATTAGACTACATTAAATATTTGGAAGAAATTGCTCCCTATGAGGGTAGTGAGGCCCTATCACAGGTTGCCCAGAGAAGCTGTGGCTGCCCCATCCCTGAAAGTGTTCAAGTTTCAGTTGGACAGGGCTCAGAGCAGCCTGGGATGGTGGAAGGTGTCCCTGCCCAGGGCAGGGGGTGGAATGAGATGATCCTTACAGTCCCTTCCACCCCAGGCCATTCTATGATCCTATGAAACCAAGAAAGCACACAGGCCTCAACCAGTGTGCACAGCTATGGAGAGGGACAACGGCTCACACCTCTGAACAGGGGCATAAGGTTCCTCGTTGAGGCTTTTTTAATGCTACTTCCTTAAAATAAACCCAACAACAACAAAAATTCCTTTTTTTTTTTAGAAAGGACTGTGTGAGGAACACCAAGCTCAAGAAAAAATGAATCAAACTTCTCAGATTTTGATTTTTGCCACACTTAATGATATGTTAGTGCAGAACAAAATACAATATGAAAGTTTCTCAAGTGTTAAAATATAAAAGACTATCTCAGAACCACAGTGTCCAAGTCACCAATCCTTGTCACGTTTCTTTAAAAATCAAAGCTTTGCTGGTGAACATTCTCACATACAAAGAAATCACCAATAATCAACCAAAACACAGCACCTTTTCATTACTACAATTACCCAATATACAATTTATTACCAATGAAACAGAACTCCTTTGGGAAGGAACTACTGATGAGGAATCTGCCCTTCGCAGTGATAACTACAGTCAGCCATCACAGTCTTATACACCAAGCTACTGCAAAGTGCATTTCTTCAGCCTGCCAGCCCTCCAACTCCACTGAAGTACCCTCTGTTACACAGCTGCAGGTTTCTGTAACGTGCCCTCCTACTCCTTAACAATTCATTCACTGATTTAGAGCAGTTTTACTTGGTGATGCAGGGATAAACAAAGTGAATGGTCAAGGGAGCAAACTGTTAATGGGTGAGTGAAAGAGAAATTTGACTTTCTGAGCTGTCTAGTTTGCTCCTGGGAAGAGCGATGCAGACTGCTACGCTTTTCAAACTCTGTTTGCAGTGTAGACTTAAGCTATGCCCAAGGTGCTTTAAGCATACAGAAAGGCGCCTCTTTTTCAATATTTATATAATTCTAGAGAAAATTAAATAAATAGATTAGGGATTTGTGAGGATACTCTCTGATGGAAAAGTATGAAAGCTTTAAATGTCTTCATTGGTAAATAATATGCTATTACTGCAACAACAAATACAGCTGTGCGGTCAATGAACTATTTTCCAATTACTGTATCTTGGATGAAAAATGTGTGCTGAGCACCACTGACATTTAGAAATCATGGAATAGATGGACGCACAGGCAAACAGAATTTTGTTTGCAACAGAGGCCTAATGTAACAAAGATCAATTGTTCACGTTCCTCCTCGCATAACAGACAATGAAGAGTATGGCTCATGTGAAATGAAATTCCCATCACAATGCCACTCTTCAGAGCAGGCTAAAAAAGACCATTTAGAGAAGTTCCACTGTTCTGTCATCCTGAGTGAAGATCATATTCTTTACTGTGAGGGTGGTGAGGCCCTGGCACAGGTTTCCCAGAGATGCAGCTGTCCCACCCCTGGAAGTGTCCAAGGCCAGGCTGGAAGGAGCTTTGGGCAACCTGGTCTGGTGGAAGGTGTCCCTGCCCATGGCAAGGGGTTGGAATGAGCTGAGCTTTAAGATCCCTTCAAGCCAAACTGTTCTGTGATTCTGTGATCTCTCAACAACCTAATTTTCTAATAAAATGTTAAACACTGAGTACCTGAGGACATAAATAACAGTTATCAGCACTATCCCCGTCATCCTGATTTTTTCAGCCTTCTCTTCTGTTTCACTGTTTTCTTAAGATTGCCAGTGTTCACACACCCAAGCGTGAGATCAATGTCTTCATAAATTCAAAGTTTTCATTCCTGTTCTTAGAGATATGGACAGCTGATGGACAGTTGTCTTGACCAATGGGATGGGGAGAGGTGTCAACCTTCTCCCCCAATCCCTGGCCTTTGTAGAAATACTATAAAATGGAGTCAGATCTTCTTAAATAATTCATGCCTTCTGGCCAAAGTGCATGTGTGTGTGTGTCTGTGTGACAAATAGCGTCACTATCCCCACCATACAGAAAAGGGACTGGATCAATGTGGTCACAAGCCCTGAATTATCCCCACGTATCACCAGCAGCAGAGGCAGAACTGGCTTGGTCTCCCACTTGTACACTCTTCAGTTGGGATTCCCTTTGCTTGGCTTTAGACACCAACATCTGAACTTGTCACAGAAGGTCTTTCTGTCATCAGGAGAGAAACTGGCAACTCCAGGGCATGGCTCATCTGACCCAGGGCCTCGGGACAAGATTAAGCACCCCAGTGAAGGGCTCTTCACTGACTGATGGGAGCACAAACTCCTTTTCAGACACTGTTACCCAAGATCAGGTAGATCAATCCCACCCTAAGTGTGTACTGTCTTAAGGTGTTAGATATAATAAAGCATTTTTAAATTTGAAGCTTTTAACAAAGCCAGTTCAAATCTAATACTTATTATAGTGTCAGACCCTGACTATTTAAGCATTCTTGAAATTTTCAGACAATGAGAATTGGACTTAATATTTCTGAGTTGGTCTGGATACTGGACTCTTAACTACTAGAGCTCCTTAGGTTATATGCTGCTATATTGCTTTTCTACTCAGCTCCTTGTCCATCTTGGATTATCACAGGCCTCACTGCTATAAGAAGAAAAAAAACAAGAGAAAGAAAAGAAAAAAGCCTCTCAAGTATCTGAAACCAGAAATAACAGCCCTTTCTTCCTTCTCTGCTTATGGAGAAATGTGAACACTCACCACCTTTTCCCCTCCCTCCCAACTACAAAATTTTAGGACCTACTACGAAAAGGTCAAAAAAGGGTCTCAGCTTTTGTAACAAATACTATTTATTAAAAATTGCTGACTGTTGCATTAGTGCCAACAACTGCATATAATTTCAGTTCAAGCTTCATAAAATTTTAAGGCTCAGATACCAAGCTAAAAATTCCAAGCAGTTATAAAGAGGTGTGTTTAAACAGTAGTCTACATTATTTGCTTAAAGCAAAGAAATAGATTTGAGTAAAATCTGACAACCATTTCCCCCTGAACGTAACAAAAAGATTAAAGACATTTGAAAGATTTCTCCACTTATTTATTTTGTACTGTTCCTTAGCCAGCTTTGGTTCTGCTGACTTTTATACCAGCTACAGCAAAATGAGAACAGCATGTACAGACACGGGGTAAGATGATATATGATGTTAAGGCAAGTGTGAGAGCCTCATCCTATCCCAAATCTCCGATGTAAAAGCCTTCCCTCATGACTCGTAAAGTGGTGTTCAGTTTTCAGTACTGCACTAGAGAACCAAGGAAGGGAAACCAAAACAAGCAGCAGACAAAAGAGCCAAAAGAGAAACAGACATAACCAGAGGTTTATAAAACATGATCTAGAAAGGAGAGACTGACTGTAAAACTAGGGTTTGTTTGGTTTGTTTTTCCTCTGCCTAACAAAAATAGAGAAAAATAAGAAAGACAACACCCTGCTTTAAATATCACAAAATTCACTGTGAAAAATTCATCTGTTCTTACGGCTGCTGAGAAAGAAAGGACTTAAATTTGGGAAGGAAATTTTAGTTGTTAGTTATCAGGCTTAACTAGGGACAATGAAGGACAAGGAAGGACTCCTTATGAGAACAAACATCCACTGGGAAAGATTTAAGAAAAACTGACCCTGAGGAAGGAATAACTCAAGTGCCTTAAAAACTGCATTTTCAGAATTCTCATCTCCCTAGGTCTACTGAGGACACTCCTTCTCAGTTCCAAGGGTTTTTTTGCTGTACTGACTGGTTTGTCTTCCTTCCCTTTAATGTGAAGCTTCTGGTAATCCCTGAACAACATTAAGCTCTCTTGTCTTTTAATTGATCTCCCTAATCATGCTGGATGGATTAAACAAACATGGAAGAAAAACTGCTGCACATTCAGAGCAGGGCCACAGTCAAAGTAAACCAACCTGTTCTGTGACCTTGGAGAATCAACATCATCACAAAGCTGCCTCGCTTGTGCAGAGAAATCCTGTGCCAGATTCAGCTACGCTGCCGAGCAGGGTACTCTTGGAACATACATAGGACTACTCTAAGCGTTACTGTAATTTCCTTCCTCACCTCAGACCCACACGTGGCCCTCCCAAATTCAGTTCTGCTGGCAGGAGATGGATTAACTTAATTGGAATGGCAGGTTTGTGAGCTTGGCTCGTGCTGGCTCAGCTGCAGTGTCTGGGGTGAGAGCTCAGCTCGACAGCAGCTTGTGCTCCAGGCCAGGCATTTCCAGCCACTCCAAGGACAAGGCCCCCACACTACAGAACCTCTGGCCGTGCTGGGGTCATCTGCTGTTACAAGCTTATGGTGCACTCAACAATAGCATTAAAAAATAAAAAAGTCATTGATTTCTCTACTTGAAAATGCTTTTTCAGTTCCAAGCTCTTGGACAGAATTCTCAATTTTTGGCTTGAAACACTGTTATATCTGTCTGGAGTTTGACAAGGCAAAACGCTCTGTAGAGCCCTGCCTGAGTTACCCCTAAATTAGTAAAAGGTAAGTCAACTCGGCTGGAAACTGAGGCTTGGAGCTCGTATCGAACCAAAAGTGCATGTCCAGTGTAGAACAACGTGGCCCCAATCTATTAAACAACATTAGCTCAGCTCATCGACCGAAACCACCCCATGGGTTTGACACAATTTCACATTTCTGCTGTGACACTAGAGATCAGGGAATCAGAGAATGGGTGGGGTTGGGTTGGAAGGGACCTGAAAGATCAAATCATTCCAACCCTCCAGCTATGGGCACCAACACCTTCCACTAGACCAGACTGCTCCAAGCCCAAGCCCAACTCGGCCTTGAACACCTCACCTCCAGTAAAGTGCTTTACTTAATGTACAAGGGAGGATGAGGATCATGAAGTAAAGGATGAGAGCAGTCAAGCAGAGACTGAGCTTGTAGCTGTTAAGACATGAAAAAGCAGAAATTAATTCTAGTTGACTGGGATCACACAAAGTTTTTTATGGAAACATTCACTTAAAAAAATTCTCAATTTAAGGCATTGCTGGTAAGCAGCTATAACTTCCCAAATGAAACTAGACCAGATGTTCAGAGCTTGCAAAGCAATATAAAGCTGCCTTTTCCCAGTTTAATAGGGGAGGCCCAGATAAACTCCTACACTCTACTTTGTCACGAAGATTATGTACCATTATGACTTACTGGTACCTGCAGAACACCATTCTCTCTACTCACAGCCAAATCTAATGACCAAGAGCATGCTCCCCCTGAAATATGTTCCAGAAACTGTAATGACTTGTCTTCAAACACCATGAGTCAGTGTGACTGTTGAGTAAAGACAATACAGGGTATATGAAAAGCAAGTGTTCCTACAGGGGCTCACAGCATCCAACTACCTAGAACTAGAATAATCTAGAAAAGTTACTGTGTAAGTCAGCAGTTATTGCTGATCTACAGCCATGACAATAAAGTCCACTTTGAAGATTTTTATCTCGGAACTGCTACTAAGAGCAGCAGTTTTATGAGTGATACCCATATATGCCCCCTACAGAGAAAGGAGATTGTACTGAGGGGTGTGTCAGTCTCTTCTCCCAGGTCACAAATGACAGGATGAGAGGAAATGGATTCAACTTGCATCAGGGGTGGTTTACACCGGATATTAGGAAAAAATTTTGTAATGGAAAGGGTTGCCAAGCATTGGAACAGGCTGCACAGGGGAGTGGTGAAGTCACCATCCCTGTAACTGTTCAAAAATGTGTGGATACAGCACTTGAGGACATGGTTTAGAGGTGAACAAGATGGTGGTATAAGGTTGATGGCTGGACTTGATGATCTTAGAGGTCTTTTCCAAATTTAATCATTGAAGGATCCTATCTCAATCACAACAGAAACATGTCTAGAAGAGAGAAGTTATGATGAATAATGAAAAATGTGCTTTTACTAAACTTTTTTGGAAACTCTCTACCACTGACTGGAAAAGAAAAACCTTGCATTAAGATCACAGACAGCAACACCCACCAGAGGCCAAGATCTTTGATTGATCAATAGCAAACACGGGTTACTGCTGTGTCTGGTGAGGTCACAGGGCAGCCAGCACAGTGTAATTACCTTCAAACACTGCCCCTGCACACCCAGGGTGCCCGCGCTGGCCTCTTCCTGGGGCTGACAAGGTTGTGAAAGCTCAGGCAGTAAAGGAGCTGGCAAAGAGCCTGTCTCCCTCTCAATACAGCAGAAGCCCCATGGTGACCCTGCAGCAGTCAGCTCTGAGCAGTGAGGGTGTGCAAAGGCCTTTGCAATGAGAGCTTTGTCAATGCTGAACTTTATTTCTAGTTCTGAACAATCTGACAGTGCAGACCCCTGATACCTCTCTGCTGTGATCCTCTACAGTGTAGTAGTGCCAACTATATTCCCAACAGACCTTATTAAAAGAAGTGTATTCCACAAATGCAAGATATTAGCATAAAATAAAACATGTGACCATAAAAGCAGTGCTACTCAGGATTTTCACCTTATTTTAGTTTTGTGACTAATTTCTCTGTTCCTAGTCCTATAAAATCTCTTATTTCTCCAGGCGCTTTCTGAGTACCAGCACACCTGAAAATGCAAAAGAAACTGCAAACTTCAGCACATAAACTAGAGAGAAATGAAAAGACAATCTCCAGTAACCTAAGTGATACACCCTGCAGCAGAGTGTACCATGTAACCTATAAAACTCTAGCTAAGCAAGTTGTTTTTAATCTGAATTAATTCAGAGGACTTGGGCTGCAATTAAAAGCAAACATCAACATTTTGGTAAATCATCACCTTGATGTATCTTGGATACTGCAAAGAATGGATAATTTACTGTATTTTGCATATACAGTGTACCTTGAACTTTTCCCCTGTAGGCTTCCATTAGCGTTTATAATTTAGTAATCAACTGAAATGATAATGTTAACTACAACAATTTTAATAAAAGTATTCGTATTCTGCAAGCCAACTTTATTAACTATCTTCAAAGGAAAAATAAAGATGGCATAAAGTTTCTATGCTGTGAACTACAAAGGGAAGCAACTAGGTTGTTAAATCGATGCCTTTACTATCTCATTTCATCTTATAATGTTCCCAGTTTAACATATGTTAGTAGGAATGCTTTTCTTTATAAATGTATTGTTTGGAAGAGAAGGGACCAAAAGGTATTTCAGAGAACTGAAGCACTTACTCAACACAGCTGCAAATACCAGAAAACTTCAACTTCTGAAATCACTTGCTCTGCAGTGTAGCCTAGCCTTGGAAAAATATTCTAGATTTCTAGAAGCTACTGGAAAGATCAGAAAATTCCACAAATCTAAGGTGTACCAGAGACACATACTGAGGTCACAGTGATTAACTTGCATAGACCTGAAACTCCCCATACATAATGCAAGAAGTTCACATACTAACCCTCTAATACTCTTAACCCATATTAAATAACACATTCAAGGAGTTCAAAACCCTCAAAACAAAACAATGAAAAATATTACTAATACACAGCAGTAGACGCCAACATCAGAACTACTGATGAGCTGTGTATTACTGATGATGTCTGGACAGGATACTCAGCCAAACAGAAGCTCTCCACAACGGCTCCACTTAGCCTCCTCAAGTTCATCAATAACAGCACAAAGCTGTTTGTGATATCAGCATCCACTTGAGAAAGATAAATGTCATGTCAACATAGGCTGCCACAACTAAACCACTCAGGCAGTGAGAACGGGACAATTAGAGGAAGATGAGAGTGTGTCCACGCCATCAATCCAGCCAGCAATCTCTGAGAGACAAAGACCCAGAAATAGCTTGATATTCTTGCACAGGATCTGCAGCGTGTCAGCAGTCCCATATGGAAGTGTTAGACAGTGACTTCCCATGTGCAGCTGTGCCAAATATCACCACACTCTCATGGTTTTTTTCCCCAGCAGTCTTAGTGCACTAAAGAGTGGAAGAAGCAGCCCCCAAAACTGACCAACATCAGTTGCTGTTGCTGGCAAACTCTCGTTTTACAGTTTCTACTCCTCTCTAAAAGAAAGCTAAGAGTACAAGCAAGTGTCTTGGGGTACTGAAAGCTGAGCTAATATCCCTGCTTTTCATTAAGCTTGTCTGATACTTCCCATTAAAATATCTGTTTCAACTGATATTGCTTTCAGACAATTTTCCTTGGAAAAACATTAAAATGAAGGTGGGTTTTGTTATTGCTGAGAATGGGGTAGGAAAAAAAAAACCTGTGCTTTTTTATTGCATATTCGTTTGTTCGTTAAACTGCTATGCTTTTTATTTATTGTTTAAAAAGCGATTCAGCAGGTGACCTATGCTTAAAAAACCTGTATATCTTCCTTTTAGGAAGGGTCTTCTAGGGTCAGGCCACAGAGCTGCAATAAACTGCATTTTGCACACACTTGGGAGAGATTTTCAGGTCAAATTTAACTTTGCACAGAGTCCACCTGCACTAAACAACAGTGCTGTGAGAGGCAGCACAGTGCTCACTGCACCTGCAGGCACGGGGCTCTGCTGGCCCCAGGGCCTGCCTGGACAGGGGGTGGTATTTTGGAACACAGGAACATGGGAGAGCAGGATGGATGTGGAATTTCACCAAGCCATCAGCGTCATCCAGCAGCACTCTCAGATCCCAGGGGATGCAGCTACATTAGCCAGAGTCTCGTGACTACAGTGACTGGTAACAGACACAGAATGGGTCAGGCTGGAAGGGAGCACAGTGGCTCATCTGGTCCCTCCTCCCTGCTCCAGCAGGGCCATCCCAGAGCACAGGATTGTGTCCAGGCAGTTCTGGAATATCCTCAGAGAGGAGACTCCAGACCCTCTCTGGACAGTCAGTTCAGTGCTCAGTCACTGCACAGGAAGGAAGTTCTGCCTCCTGTCCAGGTGGAACTCGCTGGGATCAGTCCCTGCCCGTTCCTCTGGTGCCATTGCTGAGCCCCATGGAGCAGAGCCTGGGCCCTGCTCTGCCCCTCCCTGCACACAGGGACACCCAGGGCTGAGGGCCCCTCTCAGCTGGGGAGCCTCTCGGGGCTGGACAGCCCCAGCTCCCTCAGCCTTTCCTGGGCAGGAAGATGCTCCAGGCCCTTCATCATCCTTGTCACCCTGCACTGGACACACTCCAGGTTTCTCTTGTCCCAAGGACAAGAATTGGACACAACACTTCAGACGGGCCTCAACAGGGCTGAGCAGAAAGGCAGGATCACCTTCCTTAGCCTGACAGGAAACAGCTAATAGGATTTTGTTAAGTGTCTTTCACAGAGTCCCATGCAATGCTGGCAGTAAATAAACCTCCCCCCCTTTTTTTTTTTTTTGGCAAGACCTCTGATTTATATTTTGCTTCCTGGGTGACTGTCTTGTGACTGCAGAGTAAAGACCATTCAGAACAAACATACACAAGTTTGATAAATGATAAACTTGACCCTACTTTGCTTCAGTTTCCTTAATAAGCATTCCACCACCAACTACTCATTCAAATATTGGGAAGAGAAGGACAGAAATCAACAGCACAAGACAGCCCACACAGAAGTAACCAATTTAGACTGCAGAAACAGTGCACAGGATAAAGGCACAGGGCCACACACCAAACAATTAAGAGAAAACAAAATATTCAAGAGCTACTCATTAAGCAAGTACCATCCACCCTGTGCAGTAAATGAGTCTGTGGAAAAACTAGGCTGCAATCATGAAATTAAAGACTGTCTCAAAAAGCATATGCATAGGCAAATTAAGGCAGTTCGTGCATTCCCTAACTTGGACTGTTTGACTTTGCAACTTTAATAATGCCCTTCTAATGTCGTTTTGGGGCTAAGATATTTAAATTTCAAAAGCATTTGTACACAAATTAGGTGCAGCCCTCCGACTGCTGGCACGCTGCCCGCCCGGCCCCGCTGCCATGCACGGCCGGGCTGCGGCTGAGCTCCCACACGGCTTTGGGAAAGCAGAGCGAGGGAATCTGTCAGGCAGCGCTGGGCAGGGCAATGGTGCTCTCTGCTGGGTGAGCAGCAGCACGACAGGGGCTCTGCAGTCCATACTAAACCCCTACTACCAGGCTACGCGCAGGTGAACTGCTCCTGGCCCGGAGCTGGGCTAACAACCGCGGGATCTGTGCCTGGACAACGCTCTTGACCATCAGACTTTACAAAACACACTCACGTTGTATTTCATGCGTATGAATTGAGTGAAGATTCAGCCTTTCTTGCCTCTCTTGTTCTTTCTGGGGGAGCAGCTGTTTGGGGTGGTTTACTTCTAGCAACAGTAGCTATGTTGAGGTTAAATACAGAAAAACTTCTTTTGCAAAGTTTCCTTTTACCATGGGAAAAAAATAAACTGACGCCTGCATATTTAGAGACTTAGGCTAGAACGGTATTTTAGAAAACATTTAATTACTTACTGCAAGTCAGAACAAACATGTTCTGAGGGAATAAACTGTTTCAGACCAATTTAGTTGTTATCATGAACGTTGTCCATTTTTGGTTTTTTGGAGTGTTTGGGTGGAAATCTAGAGAGGGATGGGCAAGGGAAATCAGTGTCAAGGGGTCAGATAAAGAAAGTGAAATGGGATCACAAACATCCATTGTTCTCTTTTTTGGAGGGAAACTCTGGAACTGGAAGAAGATGCCAGCCTGGCAAGAATTCAGGACAATCTGTCATATGTGCAATAGTCAGTCAGAAACCAAATGTTATGTTGGAGAGAGAACTTGAGAGGAACTTTGGGACAGAGATTGTTTTTTTAAGCATCTTTCTCTGAGGTTTCTCCTCACACTGGCCATAATCAAGTGCAAACTGAGAAAGATCTGATCTACTCACAGCAGAGATTTAAGAAAACATCAAAAAAATCCACATGTAATTACGAGACAGCAGAACCTGAACTTCTCTCCAGGAGAGAATGGAGTGGATGAGCTGTGTTACAGCTAATAATGCAGAGAGAAACTTTACGTGGGCATACCCTGTGTGGGGGATATTTTAAGGAGGAAGATGAGAGAAGGTGAATTAAGCACCTCAAGAACATCTACGAACTCCCTAGGGGGGAAAAAAAATAAAAACCAAACAAAAACAAACCAAAAAACCACAAGGAGGCAGAAAAAAGTGACACTGACCTCGAGTCTCTTTTCAAGTGACTCTATCCTGTCTTTTTTGCTGGCCAAGTTAGCCCTGGTGTAACGGCTCTGTCCAGGCAGGTACAACACTTGGCTGTAACATTCTTCCCACACCTGGTTATAAGCCTCACTTGACAGCTCTCCGTGCCCCATTCCTTGCTTTACCACCTCCATCTCTTGTGCCAGTAGATCCTGGGCCTGTTGGAAAGGATGAGAGAAATTGCAGTTACAATACACAGGATACAAGAAAATTCTTCTTTTCAAACCTTCAGTGTGCAATTCATGGGGGCAGCTTTTCTTTTCATACTCAAAGCTCACCATTAGGTTAAGCTAACTATGAAATTGAACACAGATGCTGTGGATTACAAATGAAACCCAGGCTAGAAGCCTCCTCACAGCACAACTATCCCTCATTTTATATAATTTGGCCGAACCTGACATCACTCTGGCGTGGCTAATGAAAGCTGTGGCACAGCGAGATACTTCATCTTGCTGCACAAGAACAGAGATAAAAGCAGGGACCTTGAGGGGAGGGAGAACTGTACAGACAGAAGCAGCTGTCCTATGAAACAAAAATCACTTTTCATTTCCTTTTGCTTGCCCTTCTCCACACAACCTGGAAAGTCAAGTCTAAACATTCCCGGGTGAGCTGCGTAAGCTCTGCTGCAGGAAACACAACTCTGACTGTAACACGGTCTGTGCCCGAAGAACTGGTGAGATGTGAGCACTCTGCTGCTTCCAATTTAGTTTACGAAGTTTACAATGAACTGAAAAGATTCTTGTTGGTCTCACAACTCTTCATATTTCTGACAAAGAGCTTGGCCCGCAAAACTACACAACCACCCAGGTCCTTCTGATTTTACTAATAGCTAAATACCTAAAATATCTTTGCCAATCTAGACTTCTCTGATTATAAGAGTATGTCCATGTCTCTCTTTCAACAGCATTTACAGGTGCAGCACACATTTCCCGATCAGCAGCAGGTACCTTACTGCAAGCAGATGTTATGTTTTGTAACTGCAGGCTGACCAGGTAGAAATTCAGGTATCCCCAGATTAGATGATTCCACAGCTACTGGGGAAAGGAAAATTAATTACTTGCTCTTGATGGTCAAGACAGATGAAATTGGAGTAACACAACCACACCTGACAAAGCTAAATGTTGTAATTATCACTTAGCCAAGATTAGTACACTGTGAGGAACTACTTGAGGGTATTTACTTGAAGCACCAGAAGTGTTTCCCAGCTCCAGGAGCTCAGCACACCGTGCCCAGCACCACTGCTAATCCTTCCCAAAAGAGAACTGCGTATCAGGAAAATAAAGGAGTATTTTATGAAAGAGTTTTAGCACAAAGATGTTCTCAAAACAAACGAAAGAAAGCAAAATAAACAAGCCCCGGATGAGATCACAGAGATAGGAATTTTCTGGTTTGAAATGGATTTTAGACAGAAGGAATACTGTGCTGAATGTCAGAGAGCAAGCAGGAGTAGGGATGCAAAAAAAAATTCTGCTCATCAGTTAGGAGACAAAACTTCCAGGGACTCTGAAGAAAACTTCCCAGACAAAAACTACTGGACTGTGTAATAGTCTCTAAGGGAAGTGATAACAAACCTGATTCTTGCTGCACTTCAAAACAACCAGAGAAATCACTTGGAGAACATTCCTAGGAGAACAATCTGACACTGGCAGGGCAATGAAATTCATGATCTAACTATATTTTCCAACTTTAACGTCTCCTGGTAAGAGATCTTGAAGTATAATTTTTCATTTAACAGCAAGTTGGAAGTACATACTGTTGACTGTTTCTCCTTTTAGGCTCTATATTTATTGGCCAGATATGGTCAAGGATTTAAAATCTGCTTGTGTATCTTTAGAGTCACCTTCAAGGAATCGGGATTTTAGGTGTAGAGATATAACAGGTATTGTCAGAGGACAAGTCTAGAGAGACAGACGACTTGGTGGCACGTGATTTTGTTCTTTTCACTCATTTTTATTCCTGTAGGCATTTGGTCAAACGTTACTGGCACAGCTTCACAGGTGAAGCTCTGTGAAAGAGCTAAACCACAGAATTGCCTATCTGTCACTTGGCAGCAAAAGGCAACATCTGTAGCTGCTTAAATAAATGAACACCCTGAACTGGAGCCCTGGTCCGGAGCTGCTGTTTAACTTGGGATTACAATGCAAAACAGGACACAGTGCCCAGGCAGCCCACTCAGTGCAGCCAGCCACGGCCCAATCTGCCTGTTCAGCACTTCTGAACCAGGTACGGCTGTAAGATCAGCTGCCTCAGCCCAGCAGGCTCTGCACCAGCACAGCTTGCCTGGATCCAGATTGACAAGCAGAATTAACCTGATTTGCTGCTCCAAGGTACAAGCTGACTACCACTGTCCTATCTGGTCTGCACTGCTTTGAAGAGAATTCTTCCTAACTCTGGATTGATGAAACTGAGAGACAGCAGAAGGTGGGTATCACACCTGGTTAACACCTCAATGATTTAACAGCAATTTACAGAAACAGCAAAGTAGAATTTGGTAATTGTTGGGGTATTATTGCTCTTACCCTTATTCAAAATGATAAGCAACCACAACACATTCAAATCTGTGTCTCAGTGACAATGTCTATGGGCAAATACAGCATCTTCATCATTCTGCTGAAAGCCCAGATTAACATCAGCTCTCAGAAAGGAGAACGTGCCCTTAAATCATCCTTACTTAGTAACTTTTCCTTACTTAATGCTTGGCAGTGCTGGGTTAGTGATCAAACCTGATTGTCTTAGAGGTCTTTTCCAACCTCAACTCTATGATTACAGCCCTTCAGACAACTCCCTGGAGACCTCCCAGCTGAATTCTGGCCTTTTTTCCCCTAATATTACAGAACTATGCCCTAAGGAGACTTTAGGTCTCCTTAGGCCACACAATTCTCACCTTCTTGAGATCCTCTTTGGAGAACTTCTCATAAGGATTTTGTTCCAAGTAAGCCATGTGCTCTGCATTGTTGCTTCCAAATCCTGGGCCTTTCCCTTTCTTACCAGTAAACTGTTCTCCAAATGGATGGTGTAAAAGATCAAAATGAAGCATGGTAATCATCTCTTTCTTTATGAGTTCTTCACTTTTCTGCAAGTCTGTTAGAGGTGGTTCCACATTTAAGGGTCTCAGTATTGTTTCATTAACCTGTCCAGGAATAAAAAAATATTTGTAAATATCATATACACCAAAAATAACATTAAATTCATGTATCTCCACTCAAGTATAAATTTTATCTGTCGGCTAAACCCCAGAGAGCATGTGCCAAAACCGCTTGTGGTGGGACACATGCAGCAATCTCAAAATCTGTGCAGATGAAATACTTCATGACAACTCTGCTGGGAAGTTTCATGTAAATCAGCAGAGTCAACTGAAGATTTCACCCTCTTATGATCTCCTTAGACTGTATTTCCTCCTATAATGGTTAGAGCCTTTATTTTTAATTTTTATTAACAGTGAATTTTGCTCCCACTTACTTCTGAGGGCCGTGGTAGATTCTTCTGCACAGCTTTGTGCATTCTCTTCAGTTCCTTGGCACGCTCCACTTCTCGGAGAGCCTAAACAAACAAGCCAAGTGTTACCCAGCCATTGTACCACAATGCCTAGGAAGGTATCTGATATAAAAACTAATTGATTATTGCAGCAAAGATTCCTTCCAGTACACAGACTTCACGTTACTAAGCCAGAGCTAAATAATGTAATGACAACATAATTTACTGCCTCTAAAGTGAATGGGAAGAGCACAGCAGACTAACTCCAAGAGAAGAGAGATCTTCCGAAGTCATTTCCAGGCATCAAATTCTCTTTCAATCTCAACTCCAGCAAGATTTCATTCTTTACACATTTCTTCATGTGTGACAACTGTTCTAATTCTTCAGACATTAAATCCACCAGGAAAAGACTCTTAAATTAGCAGCCATGACTCTGTTTGTCATCTTCAATGACTTAAAGTACATATTTCACTAAAACAATACTTGTGGAAGTGGAAAAACATGAGAGTTCTCTTTACAATACACTTTCAAGCAATAAATAACATGAAAAGCCAGTGCTGTCAGGAACCTCAGGAACAATGACCAACATCTTCCATGTTCTAATCCCAGCATGTCACATCTTCACTTGAAGGCAGGATGCTCTTCTCTTGTATGATGGTACAACTTGGATTCTTTATTCTAAACATATACATTTCTTGCATTTATTTAAATTTTTTATTAGGTTATGTATGCATAGGACATAAATATACATGTATAAAACATGTTCCTCTCTAAATAGGTCACACTAGGAATCAAATTCTGGGAAATGCTTATCCCATTTAAAGACATCAAAGCATACGATTTTTTAAAAATATTTTGTTCACTTGTCAAAGCACAGCTATTGTCAAAAACTTCTCTGCACTAAAAAATCCCATTTACTTTTATAAAAAACATTTATATTTGTATAAGGTATATAACAGAAAGAGATTTCCAACATAAAATTTAGGCTAAGCAATAAATATAAAAGGGACTGTTTTTAGAAAGATTTAAAGTCTCTCTGGTTACTGGCCAGTACAGCCATTTAACTGGCAGAATTTAGGCTTGTGCTTTATCTAGCCTTCCTTGATTCTAAACCAAAACAAAACAGGGACCCATTCACACCTTGGCTGTGTGGGTAATCCTCTGGTACTGGCCAAGGGTACCAATTCCCTGCATGGCAGATTGTTACCTGTGTGCTACCAGCCTGCCTGAGTTTGTATATACCTGTCTAACCTTTCACAAACAGCAACTTTTAACCTTTAGGGAATAACCTCAAACTGAAAAAAAAAAGCACAGTTCTTACATGCTCAAAATCGAGCATGTGCCACTGTAGAAAAAAGCTTTTAATTTATTTTTTTATCTTCTGGGGGACACAGGCACTCCTAGGGACTTCACAGTAGTAAATGATGTGATACATAACATTAATAAATTAGGAAGATGATTTAGAGAGAAAACTGATTTGGACTCTGTGTATGTATACTCTGATAGCAGCAAAGAAAACATGTACATTTTACTTTGCTATCCTGTAGAAGAAGCTGTACCTCTTCCATTGAACAGGTGTGAAACGATGGGAACCATACAAGGAACACATTTTATTTTAAACAAAAGGCACCATTCACATCTCACACACTGACCTGCTTGCGAGCTTCTATGTCAGCAGCATCTTCTACAAAGGTTTCATCTACTTCATGTTCTTCAAGTTCCTTTTCTGCATTTTCAGGTAGAACTATCTCGAAGTCGTTCTTTGGAGCAGGGAGGGCCATGAGCCCCAGGCGCAGGTGCTCCCGAGATTCCCTCTCCTGTGGGAAGAGCAGTGAGATGTGATGCTTCTGGTTCAGAGCCTGAATGCAGGGGAATGCCCTGAGTGCAACACAATCAGGCTCCACTCATTTGCATTAACAGACAGGAACAACACACTAATTATGCCCTGGCCACCTCAGTCTGCTGCAAAGCCAGAAAGCACCAGATCGGGAAACCAGTGGAGTCCACCAGGAATTTGAAGCTTCTCTTTACTATAAAAAGGCTAAGACAAAACCAAAGTGTAAGAAGATCAAATAAACCTTCTCCTTCAAGCTAAGAGGAGTTCTGGAATTTTGAACTTGAAGAGTTATTGTTGTGAGAACATGCCAAACCCTTGGAGTGGATATCTTAGCTAGGCCAAAAAAGAAAGCTGTCGATAGCTGAGGTGGGAGATATTCAAAGCCACAGTGGAGGCTGCAGAATCAGCCACATAAAAGGAGCTCCCAAGGTGCTTCCTATTAGGTATATCCCTTTTATACCATGTCTGATTGGCAGGGTCCATCTGGCTGAATCTCCAAGAATGGAAACATCTGTTGCCAAAGGTGATGAAAGAGATTGGATGGGACTCAAATTTCTGAACATCTCAACACCCAGTGCTCCTAATGGCAAAAATTAAACTCCTTTAGCTCAGTGTTGTCAACACAACAGACTGATGAAAAGGTCCTGTAGGTAAATCAGGAAGCCAAGATGACGAGGAATTTGAGGATTGTGTAGGATTGCAAGAAAAATGCATCTTTGCTCAAGATGCATTTCCTGCTCAGCTTCAAAGATAGAAACAGGACGGAAACTTAACTATGTCTTCTCCAAAAAACAGTTTTGGAGTGTGTTTACTGAGCACACTGAAAGCCATTCTAAGCAGCAAGATTTCTGCTCCTTTAAGTAAAGATTGTATTTTATTATGTGATGAGGACACACCCATAGGACAGGTGGAAGAAATAACACTTACTTATTATAAAATAAAATCCTTTTCGGCAGATGAGAACTAAAAACCTGAAAATTAATAGAGCAGTGTTTTCCACTTCTTAAGTGCTACTTACCATTTGCTTTGCATAGGATGGGTCGCTGTAATCTGCCATTCCCTCTTCTGGGTTGATGTTCAGTTTATCGCGCAGAGGAGTTCTCCCAGGGGTTGTGCCAAGTGCAGGTTTGGGAGTCAGTCCTCCTCGAGGAGTTAAGCCCTCTGACCCCTGGGAGGGTGTTCTAGTGAAGTGCAGTTAGTCGTTAGTTTTGTACTAAAGAGCTCTACTTACAGAAGTCTGACTGCTGGGAAAAGTTACATAAACACAGTCTATACATTCAATCTGGAGTTTTTTCTCGGGAGGCAGTGATACTGTAAAGTGCTACTACAAGAATACTAAAAATAAATTGTTTAAGCCTGTCAATGTGTAACCAAGGCCCTGTCAAGCTGAAATCTAGGCACATCATCATTTTAAGAGAAGCCTGAGGAACTCCACCAATACAAACTCTTACTGCTGCTTTTGAGAGAAGAGCTTATCCAGTCACCAATCCTGATAAAGTAACCAGGATTGAATTGTAAGCCCTGATTTCCCCACCACCTGGGCAAGACACTCACTCCCAAATCACCTGGCCCAACAGCTGTCCCACACTGCAACTGAATGGATCATCCTGAAACTGCCTCTTTGCTTTCACTGACTACTGAGGAAGTAATTACATTGTAATAATTACTTCTAAGCATCTATGGTTAGGGAACATGGATTAAGACTTAGATTTTGCTGGTCCCAATTGCTTCTCCTTTAGACTGGGAAGAAATATTGTTCTCTATCCCAATGACCTACTACATGAACAAGGGGTGACTTCATGGATTCATTAGTTTTTCCCTCTGCTCAAGGACTTGGATTTGCCCACTGACAGAGCATTTCTGCAAGCAAGCCAAAGGTAGCATATTTACACATGCAAATCTGAACTTCAGAAGCTAAAAAAAACGCCACAAAAAATCTCAAACAACAAAATTAGACTATCTCTACTTTTTAAAATATAAAATAACCCAAATCAACAGCCAGATCACTCCAGGTCAAATTCTACATTCATTTTGCACCACACTGACACCAACAGATCTTCAAAGAAAGCACTCATTGCTGGAGTTGCTTTTTTAATTAAAAGATCAGGGCTTTTGCACACAGCTTCTAAACAAAATAAAGCTGCTTTGAAAAATCTGCCATAAAGGTCCTTTTTACTTCATTCTCCACTTTTCCTACTAACATGATACAAGTAAACTTAGAACCTAAGTGGAAAAACCTGACACACAAAATGTACCAATTATAACATGTTTTAGCTGTATGGTATTTAGCATTTGTGGGATATATATTTGTTCACTGTAAGAGTTAAACCAGCAATTCCGTACTATTTAGATTGGCAATATAAGAAATATTTTATTTTGGATATATATGGCTTATAAAATATTTACTTCAGCTTTTCAAAAATTCAGTGTGGGTTTGGCTAAGGGACCTCCCACATCTTTGACTCCAAGGTAGTACTTTGGAAAGGCCAGGATCCACATTCAGAACGACACTCTAGCTTACTATTTATACTCCTGCATTACTCCAGAATAATTTATACTGCTGCAGACCACAGAAGGCCACATTTTGGGTCAAAACTCCAGTGAGCCAAACACTGTATGAACACAACTAAAAAGGACATGGCTGAGCTTTCTAAAGACACAGAGAAGGAGAAATTTGTACAACGAGAGCTTGCAATACAAGTGAATTAAAATTTCTTTTGAAACTCTAATCATGATAGTATTTTACACATCAGAATCTGCTCTGCTCACCCACCTCCAAAGAGACACATGCCCACCCAGGCACCCATCACAAAAGGAGTCTGTTTACCTGAAAGGTGTGGAAAGCACAGTATTTGGAGTCTGAACAACCTGTTTCTGTGGTGTTACCCCTGAAAAGTCACTTTCATGCAAGGGAGTATTAAGACCTCCTTTCAGGGGAGTATCCACATTTGTGAGAGCCATCAGATTCTGGGCCTCCTGTGTAACAGACAACACAAGCAGTGCTTCACCAAGACATTCACAGTCGTGTTTGACAGATTCAGTAGCAGCAGGAACAGCCAAAGAGTTATTTGAATATCAGTTAGTGGAAAACATTTAAAATTTCTTAGCTTTAACACCCATACAGGGGTATTTATGAACCCTTCTATTCCACTGAGAGGCATCTGAACTATTTGAACTTCATTTCCAGCAAAATATGTTATAAACTGGAGTTGCAAAAACGAGTGGGTTACTTATTGTTTCAGCTTCCTTCAGCCTGCCAGACTCCATAAATCTCCAAGATTTGTTAGTGACTGAACACTCAAGTAATCCTAAGAATCCTGATTTTAAGAGGGAAGAGCCCACTTGAACTCTGAAACCTGAATTCAATCAACTTTATCCAAACTGCACTTCAAAGAGAATGTTCCAAAAGAGATGGTCACTATTCAGATTTTTGGTCTGTGACTCAATTTGGGCTTTTATGAATAGCCCCCTTTTTTATTTCATTTTTCCTTATTACAGTGAAGAATTAAGTCTCTCTGAAACTGAGCTAATTATACTATTGGAAGAATCAAATATATTCCCAGAAGACCACTAATCCACCTAGAGAACTCTGTATATACATAATACTGTGACATTTATAATGTCAGAGTACTCCATCTGAAGGTGAGCCTGACCATTCCTGCAAACATTGCACAGACTTAGGTCATGATCTCCAGATACAGGAACTTTCTCTTTTCTCCTGTCATGAACTGCTGAAATAAAGCTCATTGTCAGCTCAGAGGGTTTTTTGTTTTGGAGTGGGATTTTTGGGGCCTTGTTTTGTCCTACACACTAGCTGCACTGATCTGATTTATCCATTTCCACACACTCAACAAAATGTTACTCAACATTACCAGTTTTTGCAAAATCCAGGCAATCAGAGGTTGCAAGGACAGGTTTTGGCTAACCTAAGTTTTAAGCCAATAAAGCGCTATGAAAATATTCTTGCATTGTTGCAGTTAATTACTACTTTTAATTGAAATTAAAGTTGGACAAGATAAAACACACTGTTTTAAGGAGATAAACTCATACATCTTCAACACTGAGAGACACACAAGGGAAAATTATGCAAGGCACCTGGAGAATGGTTAAAAGCTTCACACAATATGACTAAAAGAAAAGAATCATAATGTTTTGAAACACAGTGACAATTGATCAAATAGAAGGAGATCTGCTTCCATGCCCTTCAATCGGTCCTGAAGATTTGGATTGCTTCAAATCCCAATATTGCACATATCTAAGGAGTGTTTCTCCAGCACTTACACCCTCTACCCCGTGGACTCATGCTCCAAAACTTAAAACCCATCCTGTAAAACCCATTTATACTCTACCTGCAGGATCCTGTCCTGGGCTGCTGGAGTTTTGGGAGTCCTTAGAGCTATGCTGTTGTTGGTTACATTATATTCAGAGAGAAGAGTGCTGGAGGCTGAGTTTGTGATTCCAGATTCCTCAGCAGTCTGCCGTGCAATCTCACTTGCCTGGCCAACTTTTACAACTTCTTCAAGTTCTGTATCAGATATCTTTGAAGAGAAAAACCCAAGGCACAGTAAGACACAATATAACTATGAGATCCATTTGGTAAAATAGAAAGCACTGTTTGGTATTGGCCTTATAAGTTTATTATCAGTAAACACCTCACCTGAGGAGCTGGAAGCACTAGTTTACTCCTCTTTTTGGTAAATTCTGACACTCCACTGGTCTGCAGGATAGCTGAGGGCAAGTCTGACTCTTTTTTCCGTTTCATGTGTTGCTTGTCCTTTTTGCGCTCTCTTCCCTCCCTCTCACTGTTATGGAAAACAGAATCATTTCAGAACACACAGAACAGCTACAAAGCAAAGCAAAGAAGCCAAGAGCAAAAAGGTTGTACCCTTATCGAACACTGGATATGCTGAAATAAAACAATGCAGGAAGAGTGGAGCACCTTGTGGGTGATTAGATGTGACCTGCAGATCTTGCAGCAGAATCTACTATAGGTATAATGCTTGTGAATTATGGAATTAGCCAACAGATTTAGCTTTTAGACTGAATAACTACAATCAACAGGGCCACTGGATCAATAAAAAAATGTCAGGCCAAGAATTTACGTAGTAAAAACAAGGGAACATGAACAGTCCCTTTTTCTCCAGCAGCTGCTATGGGAAGATGAACATTTTCTTTGGTGCAAAGTGGGAACCAATTTCTCTTCAGTCTTTAACAAAAATGGCATTTCCATCAGCCAGCAATGGAGGCAGTGAAATCAGAAGCTTCAGTCTGAAGCTCCTGCCTGACGCTCTGAATGAAGAGCCATACAGAAAAATCAGTCAGTAACACCACAAGAGTTAATAAACCAAATTTTATGTGGCACAGGACTCTCTCAGTATAAAGCAGTTTTGGCATAAATGGTGGGAAATGTAACTGCACAATTAAATATGTACCCAAGAGTGGCATTTAACTTTTCAACTACACATTTGGGGATTTTTTCGGGGGATGGGGAGAAATTAAGCATTTAAGGACATGAACTTAAGAACAACTCTATCAAAAGTAATACTATAAATCTACTCCTATAAGCAATTGTAATAGAATTATTAATTGAAGGACATTAAATACACAAGCAAATGAACTGCTAAAAAAAAAACCTCAAAAAATTAACATTTCGACTTAAAGAGCAAGAATATGCACATGATAAAAGGTAAACTAGAGGAAAGAAAAAAAGTGATCATAGACAATAGGTGACCTAGACCTTTTGGAAAGATAAAAACACAGAAAACTGAAAAGGCCGAGGCCACGAGCACTTGTGTCTGTCCCACAGAAAATACATTTCCCACCCACATTATGTTTCCACCAGGACTTAACACACATACATATGGGCTGGTTTTTTTTTCAAATACACCATTCCCTCCTTATTACAACACACACTTACGATCTTAATTCTCCATCCAGGTCTTGCTGACGCAGTCTCCTGAAATCTGCATCCAGGGACTGATAATTTTCTTCTGATGTATCGTAAAAGCCAGGGGCAGGCTTTTTTTCAAATGGGATTTCTGCATTGTAATCCACACCTCTCTTCTTTTTTCTTTTCTTCTGGATCTCAATTCCAGCAGCACGAAGTTCTCGTCTTTTCTGGAGAGCAGCAAGACGTCTAAAGAAACAGCAACACCACATGATTTCAAGTGCAGAGTAAAGAAAAGCAGACCCAGGATATGAAACCAAGTGTAAGTTTACCGAGCTTCCTCCAGCTGCTTCTCCCTGGCTTTCCTCTTGGCCTTCTTTCCCTGGGTATTCGCCAGACGCGCTCGAGCCTCAGACAACATTTCAAGCTCATCTACAATAGTACAGATAAATACAGCAGTGAATCTGCACTTAAAAGGTGAGAATCAGGAAAAAGGTGACATTAAGATTCAGAAAAGCACCTTTAAAAGCTGAATCAGTCAACCACAGGCATTCTGCCACTACTAATCTCCAAGTTGTCCCTACATACTTACTGAATCACTGGCCAGGTGAAATGAAGACTTCTAGAAAAAAAACCCCTAATGTTGAAAATAGGATCAATAAGTATCAACAGCAAATAAAGACATTTACGTAAAGAGGCAAACTGACCACATTAATTAAAGTAAAACTTAATTTACATCTTTATCTGAGAGTATTATCTTGAGAACTTATTAATTGCATTTATTTCCAGAGCTCAGAGCACTGTTTTTGTGAACCTGTGACTGTTCAAAACCAGCAATGGTCCATTCATGGAATTTTAACAACGCTCCTTTTTCAGTTCATAACATTGCAAGGAAGAAAAGAAAAAAAGGCAGTCCTTCTGTGCTTCAGCATGGATTCATCTGAGAGGTGTGAGCTGATGGAAAATGACAGAGATACAGAATGTGAACAAGCAGAGCTGTTGTCAGAGCAAAGCACTGCCAGTCATGGTAACAGATGAAGGTGACAGATAGGGAGACAAAAAACACACTAAGAAAAGGAAAACTGGAAAAGTATAACTGACTGGCCAGATACAAAAATAAGAAAAATTTTAAGTAAATTAATAACCAGGCAGTGGTGGAAAAAAAGAAGAAAGCCAAGGCACATTGGCTGTCTAAACAGAAAAATCAAACAGATCAAATTTCTGCCTAAAATGGTAAACGTACTCCTAACTCACCTTCATCCATGTCAATGGGATCTGGCCTGGCAGGTTTGGTTTCTGGATTTGGATCGATTTCTCCAGGTTTCAGTTTCCGAGGATCATCAGCAGTTTCTTCCTCATTGTCTCTCTGAGCAGCTTTGTCCCTAAAAACACATTGTAGGTGTCAGCACCAGCTGTTTGCTTTCCCCAGACTCATAATAACCATCCCTTAAATGTCTCCAAAGACGGATCATAAAGCAGTAACCTTGTACTCTGTACAATATATTAAATCTGCTATACAATTCACCAGCGTGGTACAGTTCCATAATCTTAAACAAGACGAGAGAAAGAAACCAACACAGTATTACATGGCAGCAATAAAATATTACACAAAATGCCATACTGATACAGCTAGTAGTAAAGAAGCTTCCTCAGGTAATCTTTAACAATAAAAACAAGAATTCAAGCAGTGTGACAAAATTAAAAAAACAAGTTTTCTATTATGTTTTTTCTACTCAACCAGAATTAAGAAAGCTCACAAGGGAAAGCAGCACATTCTTTCTCTTCTCATGGCCTAAAGAAACTCTTTGTAGCAGAGACATGGTATCTCCACACTGAGCCATTTCAACATGTGTTTTATGTCTCTTTTCTTTCTCACATACACACTCCCGCTGATCAGCCACTCAAAAATGCCCAAACAGCTTAATAAAAGCATAAATCCTGACAGTCCCTTCGCCAGAATGACCAGGAGCAAGAAGAGATACACCTATCTCTATTCAAGCTGCTCTCCAGGTTCCACGAGCTTCTTTTAAGCTAGACACAAGTGACTGAAACCAGTCTTTAAATCTCTGCTTACAAAAGGACTCAGTCAGCTTGAAACCACCCTAATTTACCACCATGGGAGAAGAGAATGACACATTGCTACAATTCCACAGAATTTTTTGGGTATTCCTGGCTAGACTGTCCTCTAGGCAAGCAGAAACTCACAGCAGAAATTCATAGTGCTCCAAGCACTGTGCAGCAGTTCTCCCAATGATGGGGGCAATGGTTCTCCACTGGGTTGGCATCAGCTTGGCCAGGTGCAACAGTTTCTCCTCCTCCTCCCGAGACCACTCTGTCTTTTTGATGCTCGGGTCCAGCCATTCGTACCTGTAGTAAGGGAAAAAATTAAGGATGACAGATCCAAGTCATCCACTGATTTGTCTTCAAAAGTGTTTTCATGACATATGTATTTGAGCTTTAAAATGTATTATTTATCCAGCACTTTTCATACAGATACTGCCTCCTCTTCCTTTTTGCATCTCTATCCTGGCTAAGTAAAGAGTCACAGAATTAATCCTGAAAAAAAAAAGTAAAAATTGTAACTATCAAAGATAGAGAAATGGTAGAATTGTTTGGTCAACAATTATCTTACTAATCCTCAACTATGTCAGTCCTGTTATCTCTATATGGACTATTCTATTAAATATGTGCGGTTCAGTACTTGAGAAACTGATTCTCAAATACATTCATACTGCATCAGTATTTGCATCAGTTTAAAGCTCCTATTTTTTATAAAATATTAAATTTCACAGTGCAATTTCTAAACATTTACTCTCAAGCCAAACTCCCATTACATGGAATTAGAAAATTATATGTAAGAGAGATTAGTATCTTACAATTTTATTTCCTTGGCAATACTCACCAATTAAGACATGTTTAAATAAAGGGAAAAACTAATGTTTATAATTTAAAGTGATCCTGCATTTGCTAACACTGCAGTCACTGGCAAACAGAATATCTGGCTACTTTTGTTCAACTTCTTTCAAGCAGTAAGAATTTGAAGTTTCCATGATAAAATCCAACAGTGTTAAAACTGTTGATGCTCTGTGGACATAAATTAGTCTGTGGTAACATTTTTTCCTAAATTTCCACTAATTATGAAGGTCATATTCCCAGGCACAGCACCTCTCACTTACCATCTGGCTTTGCACTGCTTTGCTGATTTCCTGTGCAATAACGAGGCAATTCGAGACCACTGGTTTTTGCCATATTTCATAACAGCTGCTTTCAGAATTTCATCCTTGAAAAAAACATAAATAAATACTCTTATGGACAGCAAAACAGAAAGTCTGAGCTCAAGCAGAGGAGAACATGGTAAGTTTCATGGGTTGGCCCAGAGGAAACAGCATTACACTGCTACTTCTGTTCTATTTAGTTCTCAAGAAAAATGAGGATCTGCATTTCAAAGGCCAATGAAATCTATGAATATTAAATGAAAAAGACATACGATTATTGTTCCAAACTTTATATATCCAACAGAAATTCCCAAGTGATTATTTTCAATGTTCTCTAATGCACTAGTGTTTAAAGGCTCTGTGTGTCTTCCCTGAAGGACAGGAGCGGAGGTAAGGAAGTGTTTGGTAATGACAACACAATTGGAAAAAAAAGTTGAATTGGCAGATATCTCTGGCTGCCTTGTTTTAAATAATACCATAAAATTATCTATTTTTCACATTTTAATACAATTGGAATAAAAATGTAATAGATTCAGCTTGGGAGCCAGGTTGTTCACAGACAAAGTGTGCACTGAGTTTGATCAAAAACCAGACATGCTATCAATTTTCTGTCCATCCATCCATCCATCCATCCATCCATCAATCCCTCTCTCCCTTCCTTGAGAGACAGGTTCATTATTTCTGGTTTATTCAGAGAAGGTGGTATTTTAAATGCATTAAAGCTACTCTTGCAGCCCTGTCAACCACAGATGTCCCTCTCCTGTACCCAGTTAGTGTTCAGTGAGTCCGACACTGTCTCCTTTGACACCTCCCCGAGAACAACAATTTTAACTGTGAGCTTATGATCAGCTCTTGATCTAGCTTGAGCTGCTACAGGCAAGAATTCACGTAATAACTGTTCTGAAATAAATAATAAATCCTCCCTTGTGTGTTTCTTTTTAACTTACTTGGTGCTCTATGGCACACAGGGGCTGTACCGGTGACATTCATTTTATGAATGACCTGGTATCGCCTGGTTCCACTTTCCCTGTTTTTAATGCTGTATGTATACTCAAAATGTTATCAAAAAAAAAAACAACCCAACATATCTTGTACCTCTGGTACACAAAGCCTGGTGAACTAGGGATCTATTTGGCCACTGGAACAGGCTCCTCAGGGCACTGGCCACAGCCCTAAGCCTGCCAGAGTTCAAGCACCATTTGGACAATGCTCCCAGGCAAAGGGTGGGACTCCTGGGGGTGTTCTGTGCAGGAGATGGGCTCGATGGCCCTTGTGGGCCCCTTCCCATCCAGGATATTCTGTGATTCTATTTAATGCACTGCTCTTTCTCTTAAACAGTCACCAAAATTTATCAATTATGGAAGACCTTAAAACTGGGGTGAGGACAACATGAGTTTTCCTGTCCTCTGCTGACCCCAAATTTAGCTGCTTCTTGGCACATCACTGATATATTACAAGTGCTTAAGAGCACACACAGCACATACTACCTCCTATTACTTTTTTCCTCACTGTTTCCTGGAGCCACGTACATGCTTGGTGTTCATAGTATGCAGTGACAGAGTTCTGTATTTTACAGTGCCAGATGCATCCTTTTGCTTTAAACATCCATTTAATAAAACTTACATCCTTGATTTCTCGTTAATTTATTATATGTTATTAATTTCTTTTTCATGACTATTTGTGGTTCTGAAAGCTTGTGACAGCAAAATTGGGGGGAACGTTCTTTTTTGGAACAGTAATTTCTGTGCACAGACTTCTTGGGGTTGCAGATGAAGAGCCCACACACACTGACAAGAACCAGACTGAAGCTGCACCAGAGGTTTGGATTAGTTATGAGGAATTTGTTTTCCCATGGAAAGGGTTCTAAAGCATTGGAACAGGCTGCTGGTAGTGGAGTCACCTTTCCTGGAGGTGATTTAAAAACCATGTGGATTCTGGCATTTAAGAACAGGTTAAATGGTGAACATGGTGGCGGTGCTGGGTTGATGGCTGGACACTTGGTGATTTTAAGTCTTTTCCAATCCTAAAAATTCTATGACTCTGCCTTTGCCATTTCCACATTTGGAAGTATCTTCAAGGGCAAGAGATTCCTGCTGCTTCACTCCTCTAGAGAGTAAAAAACCTGTCTATGCAGCACAAGGCACATTCTAGTCTGTGACAGGGACATCTCCAAGCACAGCACAGCCCATGCTTCCACTCCAGTGGCAGTGGGAACACTTTCTTTGGGACAGGACACCACACACATGGCTGAGCTTCCCAACCTGCAGCCTGAGGGAAAAACAACACCGAAGTCACCTTTGCCCACTGAGGCAACAGGAAGGAGGAAGGCACAGGTTGCTGGGGCATGCAGCCCAACAGAGAGCCAAGGGATCACAGAATCAGCTTGGAAAAGGCCTCTCAGATCACCGAGTTTAATCTATGATCACCACCATGTCAATGAGACCATGGCACTCAGTACCACATCCAGTCTTTCCTTAAACAGCTACAGGGACGGCGACTCCATTACCACCCTGAGCAGCCCATTCCAACACTTAATCACCCTTTCCTGTGAAAAAATCCTTCCTAATGTCCAACCTAAACCTCCCCAAGTGCAGTTCAAGGCCATGCTCTATTGTCCTGTCCCTTGTTCCCTGGGAGCAGAGCCCGAACCCCACTTGGCTGCCCCCTCCTGTCAGGGAGCTGTGCAGAGCCAGAAAGTCCCCCCTGAAACTCCTTTTCTCCAGGCTGAGCTTCCCCAGGCTGAGCTCCCCCAGCATCCTCTGCTGCTTCTCCTCAGACTTCTGCTCCAGACCCTTCCCCTGCTGCACTCGCTCCT
>WBMY01004855.1:140479-153495 GCA_013397315.1 Donacobius atricapilla | reverse complement strand
AACTTATATACATGTGGGGTGCCCATGACAGGGTGGTCGGAATGAGATGGTCCCTTCCAACAAAAACGATTCTGTAATTCTGTGAACAGGAGCTGGAAGGGACCTCTGGAGACCATCCAGTCCAAAGCCCCTGATAACTCAGGGTCACCTGGAGCAGCTGGCTCAGGAATGTGTCCAGGTGGGTTTGGAATGTCTCAAGAGAAGGACAATCCACAAAATCCCTGGGCAGCCTGCTCCAGTGCTCTGCCACTCTCAATGTAAAGAAGTTCTTCCTCATGTTGAGATGGAAAATGTTGCATTTCACTTTCTGGCCTCCTCTCCTTGTCCTGTCGCTGGGCACCACTGTAAAAAGCCTGACACCATCCTCCTGGCACCTGTTTTGGAGATACATAGATTGTTGAGATTCCCTCTCAATCTTCTCTTCTCCAAACTAACCAAGCCCAGTTCCTGCAGTCTTTCATCATAAGAGAGATGCTCTAGAGACCTCATCATCTTTGAGGGCTCTCCAGTAGCTCCTTGTCTTGCCATCACAGGGATCCCCCTGGCTCCCAGCACCCTGTTCCTGACATTATGTTATCCCCACTCCCAGCTGTGATCCCACATTCTGCGCTGCTAGAGGATTCCTAGTTCTCATTTCCAGACTCAGCACTCCGTAGTGGTGTCTCCATGAGAGGGTAGAACATTTAGCCACTCCAATGAGAGGAATTTTCCTTATTCCCTGTCTTCTCCCTCCAATAAAAGTCATGGAACCAATTATCTGCCTAAACTTCAGAGCCTTGCACTTCTTGTGTATGGAGCTGCACCCATTTGTAGGAATATTTGTTCAGTTTGTGAAATTTAGGTGGCATCTTTTTATTTTCAAATGGAACTGATGGAATCTCAAGGGAGGAGCATTTCCAAAATCCTAACTGGGTGTATTAAATTAGAGAAAGATGAGAGGAATATTGGCTTTTGTATTTCAGCTCTCAGGGACTTTGGGAATCTTTACAGAGTGAGAAGAATTGTTAATACTCCAAGATGAGCAAAACAGATGCTGGGGTGTGCAGCATGTCTTGTGTAGACTTTTTGCTACCGGAGCAAGCCATAGTGTGGGAAAGAACAAATATAAAAAAAGTCTCCTCCTGTCAGAACCATCTGAGTCTCGCCCACAAGATGGCTCTGCAGCCATAGGCTCTGCAAGGGAAGAGCCTGGATTTACCGGTTATTTCTCTTTTTGTAAAGCATTACGTTTAAAATAATCTCCTTTGAAAGATATCTCCCTCACTAGAAAACCTGCAAAGTTCTGCGAAAACTTACAATATGTTAATCCAAGCATTTTTCCTCAAAAGTGGCTTTCCACTTTTTTTTTCTTAAAGGAACAGACTATTACTCTCAGCTTAGCACATCATGATGCCATCATCAGTGCATAAAGTGACCATGAAATGGCTGAGGAATAAATCTGGTCAGGCTTCATCTGTATTTACAAGCTCTTTGAACAAAACTACATTTTGCAAATTCAGCTTGCAATGGAGTGATCTGAACCTGCTTGCCACTGTGCTTGTGCCCACACTCCAGCATGAAAATGTTGTGGAAAGTATCTTGTAAGGAATAGGACAGGGGGGAAATGGCTTTAAGATGAAAGAGGGTGGATTTAGAATGGGTATTAGGAAAAAATTCTTCCCTCTGATGGTGGCAAGGCCCTGGCCCAGGTTGGCCAGAGAAGCTGTGGCTGCCCCATCACTGGAAGGGTTTTAGGCCAGGTTGGACAGGGCTTGGAGCAACCTGGTCCGTGGAAGGTGTCCCTACCCATGGCAGGGGCTTGGAATGAGATGATCCTTAAGGTTTCTTCCAACCCAAACCATTTTGTGATTATGTGAAATATTCAATACTATAAGAAATGGAAGCAACCCCAATAAATTGTGATTATTTAAAGTGAGAATTTTTAATATCTTTGTGGCCAGAAGGTTGGCACAGAGTTACCTCAGTATAAGATATTGACCTAAAGGTGTAACTTGAGAGTGTAGGCAGCTAAGGCTGCAAGTGGGTTTTATCCTCTTGCATTTAATCCTGTAGGTTGGAAGCGCCTGTGCCAGTAATTTTGTAAGGTCTTACATCAGTATCCTTCTCTTTACCAGCCAGGGCACATAACAAAAAATCAAGCTGGAAATATTGAACAAAATGCCTAAAAGTTGAGAGATGATGTCACTTTTAGACCAGGGAGAGTCAGAGAATTGTTCCTGGGAAAATTGTATTGTATAGGTACATAATGTAAGTGCGTATGGTCTGGCAACGAGAGCAGAAGTGGTAGCTGAACACAAATCCAGCTGGAAAACCATAGAAAAGAGGCTGTATAAGTTGTAAATGAATCTGTTGATCACAATCAGCTAATATAAAGAGGGAAATATCTCCAGAAGGATTCCTCAGCACAGTTTCAGCTGTGCACTACAGGGACTGGGAGCTTTTTAACAGCCCAGACGTTGCAGTAACAAACCAAGGCTTAGTAACTAAATGGATTTTTTTTACTGTAAAACCTGCTGGTTTGTTTTTTTCACACTGCCACTGACTCTTTTTTTTTTTTTTTTTTTTTGCCTCTTTTTGAAAACAGCTCCACTGAAGTCTGTTCCAGAGGGAAAAGAAGAAGACACATCAGTGAGGACAAAGAGCAGAGCAGCACTTAGGCACAGAGCCTTCTCACACCAAATGCCCACAGAGAATGCAGCTGAGGATTGAGAATCACACAAAATCCCAGACACTGCTTTCCAAAACCTTCTGCCCCAAGCAGATCTCTTATCACTAAGTTCACCTTGAACTTGTGGAAACTGCAAGACTAGGAAAAAATTTGGTCTTGTGGTTAGGGCACAGGAGCCAGGAGGTCTGATTTCCATTCCTGTTTTTTCTGCAGGTTTTTGAAGATCTCTATTGTTTGCAGAGTGTTTCAAGCTCTTCACATTGCTTTAAGAGAACAGAGCAATGCTCTTATATGTTTTCAGCTCTCAGTATTGGTAGCAGAGTTTGATTTATTGCCATATGCAGCATTTCCCTAAATCTGGAGACAAATGTATCTAAGGTAGGACTCTGGAAAACCTGGAAATACAGAGCCTTTTCTCTGGCAAATTGAGCATGGCCCATTCTACTGATTTTGCTCTTTTTCTCTTCATAAAATCATGGAATAGCTTAAGATAGAAGGACCTTTTAAAGGTCACTGAATCCAACCCCCCTGCCATGGGCAGGGACACTTTCCACTAGACCAGGTTGCTCCAAGTCCCTTCCAACCCAGCCTTGAACACTTCCAGGCATGGGACAGTTCTCTCATGCCTTTCTGATGTGAAAGACAGAGAACTTCTGAATCAAAAATGATTTCTTTTTATGAGGCCACACTGATCTGAACAAAGTTAGCCCAAAACTGAATTATGGAGTTTGTTGCAGTTTTAGAGAGAAACAAATGTTTCAAAGCAAATTTCAGCTTGAAAGTTCCAGCATAGCAGGACCTCATTGTGAAAAGTGTGAGGAAATCTTAATAGATGGTGCTGGTGCCTCTGCCTTCTATAATAATTTGAAAACTGAACATTAAAATACTGACAGTAACATAGGGTAATGAGCCATTGCTTGTCAAAAACAATATGTAGGAAAAGGTCCGCTCTTTAGGAAAGCAAATGCCTGTGGATTGACAAAGTTAATCATAAAAATAAGTGTATTGCTGCCAAACTGCCAGTTGTTGGGTAACCCACAGGTGAAGTGCATTTGCTTAGTGGCAGGAATTTAATGATTAACCATCTGGGTGAAGTATTCTTCAGTGGAGCATGTAAGATTTTTATTTAGACAATGCAGTCTATCTGCTCCATTTGACCAGCTAATCTGTCTCTAGACTCCATTGATAATATTGGCTGCAAGCTTAATTCAGTTGTCTGAATATGAATAACAATAAAAGTTTTCTTATTAGTTTTTCTGTATCCCTAATAGACTTAACTTAAAATAACACATCCACACCAGATAAGATAAAATAGCATAATTAGTTTGTGGAAAAGGTGCTTCTTAGGCACAAGGTTTGGAGAACAACCTGAAAACCTGATAAACTGGTTTTTTTTTTTTTTGGATTGAGCAAGGCAAAGGTGCCTCACTCAAAACAGAGAATGTTTTATTTGCTTTTAACTGGATGTTAATTGATTGTTTAGCTGTTTTTTCACATGGTTTTTGCATTAAATTCTTCCCTGTGAGGGTGGTGAGGCCCTGGCACAGGTTGCCCAGAGAAGCTGTGACTGCCCCATCCCTGCAAGTGTCCAAGGCCAGGTTGGATGGGGCTTAGAGCAACCTGGGATAGCAGAAGGTGTCCCTGCCCATGGCAGGGGCTGAAATGAGATGAGGTTTCAAGTCTCTTCAACCCAAACCATCTATGACTCTGATTTTGTGTGGCAGGAATTTTCTGCCTGTTGGAGGCATTTTGGTATCATCTGGTCAGGCCCAATTGTGAATTCCTGTTGCCCTCCCAAACCGGGTGATTAGGGACACCTTCCACTAGCCAGGTGACTCTGACTTGGATCCCGGCGACTCTGACTTGGATCCCGGCAAACAAGAGTTCTCCCACACAATTTCCAGGTATAGTTTAGGAGTTAGCATGGGCCAGGGCTAATTTCCCAGAACAGAAATGAACAAAAGGAATGACTTCTTCTCTGAAAATTAATGCCTGTACAAAATCAGATGAGAACCTCTGGCACTCATGATGCCGTCTAGAAAGATGCTTGCTATAACATGCAAGTAACTTTTTTGTTTGTGTGTTTCCAAAGATTTTCTTATAAGGTCCCCCCCAAACCTGAACTATACAGTGGTCAGATGTAGCTTACGGAATTATAGTCAGTCTGGATACTTGTCTGCATCTGGGAGGAGTGTTTCAGCTAAAAGCAAAATAGATAAAAGGTCTTCCAACTGATTTTCAACTTCGTTTTATATTCTGCAGCTGCTTCTAAATCACAGCAAAAATCAACAATATTATTCATGCTGACAAGATTAAAAATGATGAAAAATTATGGAAAAGGAGAAGCCAAGGCTTTTTGTGTTTGCAACCTTTTCCTCAGCTAAACATGTCAGGTCCCTCCTAGGTTATTTTTTATTTTCCTTTCAGCTTAGATTGTTCCATCTTAAAATATTTTAGGTACTTTTTGCACTTTTAGCAAGTGCAAAACTGTAGTTTTCTTCTGTAATTTTGCCTTGCATAAGTGGCAGTTACACAGCACGTTGGAAGTGATTGAGACATTCACCAAGTGGTATGCATTTTTCATTAAAGTAAGATCATCACTAGGGTGATTGAGCAGTCTAAAATTTATATTTTTCCCAGTGAGGGTGGTGAGGCCCTGCCACAGATAGCCCAGAGAAGCTGTGGCTGCCCCACTCCTGGAAGTGTTCAAGTGCAGGTTGGACAGGGCTTGGAGCAACCTGGGATATTGGAAGGTGTTCCTACCTTTAGGAATCTCATTCCTTACCTGCATTCATTCCTTATGTGTATTTCTTTATGGAATATTTAAAAACAGAAATCCAGATCTTGCCCAAACAGGTCTGCATTCTCTGACAGATGGTATGAATCCATACATCTCAGATATGGCTGTTAATTTCACAAAGTGCTCTGAGATTTCCAAATACAGCTATTATGGAAATAGCCATTGTTATTCTTGTTTTGAATAGCTGCTGACAATCAGGAACATTTTGAAGTAAGTGCCAAGTTAGAAGCTGTGATTCTGAATAGAGTTTTTCAAATACTCAAGGGGTCTATTATGTTTGAGGTAATTTGTCTGGACTGTCATCCCAGAAACATCTGGTGGAAGGGGATCAGACTGGCCCAACAAAGACTGGCAGTGGTACTCACATGTCCTCTTATGGAGCCACTTTATGGATTTAGTTGTGCTGAAGATACTGAACACTTTTCAGGGCATCACTGAGTTTTATTGAGCTGTCTGAAACTCAGCATTTCCATTTCATGGCAAATGTCAAAGTTCCAAAGTATGTTTTTATTCTCCATATAAACATACCCACAAGTATGAAACCTTTCCTGCCCATTTAGAAAAGTGTTGTTTTAAACAAAGAATAAATATATAGAGAGAATTTTCACTTCAAAATTAAATTACTAGTTCAAAGCTTATTTTGTTTGCTTTCTAATCTTAGTATGAGGTGTTGGTTTGTGTCCGAAGAAGGACAAAGGAGCTGGGGAAGGGTCTGGAGGACAAGTCTGGTGAGGAGCAGCTGAGGGAGCTGGGAAAGGGGCTCAGCCTGGGGAAAAGGAGGCTCAGGGGGAACCTTCTGGCTTTGCACAACTCCCTGACAGGAGGGGACAGCCAGGGGGGGTCGGGCTGTGCTCCCAGGGAACAAGGACAGGACAAGAGGAAACAGCCTCAAGTTGAACTAGGGGACGTTTAGGTTGGATATTAGGAAAAAATTCTTTATTAAATGGGTTATCAATTACTGGGCAGTGGTAGAGTCACCATCCCTGGAGGAATTTAAAAACTATGTCGATGTGGCACGTGGAGACATGGTTTAGTGACGGGCTTGGCAGTGCTGGGTTAATGAATGCATTCAATAATATTAGAGGTTTTTCCTACCCCAAACAATTCTGTGATTTAATGATTCTCTCCTGACACAACAGTTCTAATGGTTCAGGACATGGCCCAGCTCATCACACTGTATCCTGTCAGGAGAAGAACCAGGTAAGGATGGTATTGCTGGGCAACCACGTGGGCAGTTGCTAGTGGATGAGATTCATCAACAATTGCCTAATTTTACGTGGCTTTTTTTGTGTCGTGACTACATTGGAGCTTGGTGGCCAAATTCCTGATTTGGAGAGGGATTTTGTACAGCCAAAAATGTGTGATCCGAGTCAGTCTTAAATTAGATACCTCTACTTAGACAAGTGATTTCCTATCTCCATTGCCTGTATTGAGTCATTCTTCACTAAGCATAATGGGAGTCTAGACTGTTGTAGCCATGTCCATTTAGGTTTGAATTTGGTGCTGAATTTCCCCCTATTCTGTTCACCAGTGGGATGAGAGCTTTCTGAGAACTAATTAGTGGCAATCACTTGAAGCCTCTTGTGCATTTATTGTTATTATACCTATAATATGCATGAGAGCATTTTGGGCCTGTGATCCAGAACATGTAACTGGAGCAGGGTACATCAAAGGCTGTCTTGTCACTGGAATATTTTTAAGTTGGTAATATAAAATCCTACTGTGGCAAAGCTCTGTAGTTCATGCAAGACAAGTCAAAACCAGCTGGGTTTATCTGAACCTGTCTCCATTAGGATCTTGTGTGGACTTTGCTGTTTGATTTAGCAATCAGCTATAAAGGACAACATTTTGGAAGCCAGTATAATGAAGATATTTGGAGTGATATTCTTCCAACCACGTTTGAATCTGAGTAAATTACTTCAGGCTTTATTCCCTTTATTGTTGATGGAAAGAAGCAGGAATTTAGAGTGTGAGTCATCTGACCTATTTTAGATGTCCATTTTGGAGTGATGAGTTGCAGATGAAATACTGATTTCTCCCTGTTGAGTCCTAGAGGGCCAGAGGGGGATTAGTTTAGATGCAGGTGACCGATGGGATTGGAGGAACTCATCCCATCCCCACTTCAGGGTACAACCTTTGGCCTTATCAGCAATAGCTTTATCACCCAGCAAATGCCATGGCTGATCTGGAACCTCACCCAGGACAAGTCTGCATGGAGATGAGACCAGACACTGGAACTGGAGCTCCATTTCCATTTGAGAATGATTCACAGCCCACTGAAGTCAATGGGAATCTTTCCACTGGCTTCATTGGGCTTTGCAAACCCAAGGGTTTCAGCATACATTCATTTAGCATCTGGGTACCACGATTTCAGATAAAATCATTCTCCTGGGTTTTATTATCAATGTTTTGCCAAAGGTCAGCACTCTCACAGCAGAGGTGGCAGACCAAAGTTAGGCACAGACTAATACAGCAGTTCACTTGCTCATAAAGGCTGTGCATGTGCTACTCCAAACAGATTATTCCTTCCCTTGGTAGCTGAGTCTCCTCTGGTTTGGTTTATCTAGCCCATAGTCTTCACCACCACAGAAATCCATACCTAATCCCTTTGTCCAAGGCTACCAGTGAGCTGTGGTTTACAAAGAACAGCCTCCCCATCCGATCCCCACTCCCTGACATGTGATCTCTGTCCTTTCAGCCTTTGACCAACTTGAAGCTGCATCTCAGTAGCATGTCTGGTGGATTAAACAAATCACCTCTGATAAAGAGGGGGCTGAAAGTTCCTTTGATAAGAACTCAAGATAGACAAAAAAATTGGGGAAAAAACTGGATGATCTTCCTTTCTGCCAGACAGGCAGAGATGTTGATTATTTGAAGGAAAACTATTAAGAGAGAATTCAGTATTGAATTGTATAACTGAAGCTTGAAACTTCATTAATTAACAATTAAATAACTTGAAAAGATTTTACGGCTTTTGGGGCAAGTGAAGACTTTGGAGAGACAACAGAAGAGTTTAAGTATTTGTCTTATTTTTGTGGTATTGTGGATGCTTTTGCAATACTTACACTTTTACTCACTCCACTGCCCCAAACATCCTTTTCATTATCTGGGAAAAATTATTCTTTTAGAGTCCATGCAGCACTTCGGAGAACCTACTACTGCCTTACCAGAAAAGCCTTACAAGTACTGACAATTTTCTGCATCAAAAGAGGGGCAAACTCAAGTTCACTGTATTGTCCAGGTCAATGTAATGTGACTTGCACAGTCAAACCCAGATCATTCAAATACTTATAACATCATTGTCTTGGTCATGTTTCTACAGGAAGGAACTGATAATTAAAAATCTTTGGGAACATCATATTAAAGTTGGACAGCTAAAATACTTTGTTTTGTTTCAAATATCAAGCAGACTTCATGACCACTGTATGCTCTGAGGTATTTCAGTTTTGGCAGTAATGGAAACAAGGGGAATATAACACAGCTGAAAGCCTTAACTCAAGCTTTGAGAACATATGTTCCAGTTCATCCTTTATTACAAGTTTCTTATGTTTCTTAGAATGTCTGTCAGGACAGGATTCAAATCAACCAAATTTAGCCACCTCAGACTGGGTGGCTTATTTAAGACACCTCTCTGGGCTCTCTGTAATCCCAGAATGGTTTGGGTTGGATGGGACCATAGAGATCATCTTGTGCCACCCCGTGCCATTGGTAAGGACATCTTCCACTATCCCAGGCTGTTCCAAGCCCCATCCAGCCTGGCCTTGGACACTGCCAGGGATCCAGGGGCAGCCATAGCTTCTCCGGGAAACTGTTCCAGGGCCTCATCACCCTCACAGTGAATAATGATGGTATTATTATTATTATTATTATTAGTGCTATTCGTGCTATTATTAAATTTAATGTCAATAGGCACTTCCAAATAACAACGAATCTCATCCAGAGAAGGTGCAAATTTCTCCACCAAGAGAGTCTTTCGCTTCAGTGATCTTTCATTATTGACTCCGGGGGAAGTCTGGATGACCAGTTTCAACCAGGTCTCAAACTTTTAAATGGTTTTATTTAGCTGAAAGACATTCTCTGGTGAAGTTAGGGCAATAAAATCTATTTAAGTACATGTGACAGATTTTAATATATTCACTTACAAGCCGATAAATGTGTGCTTCAAATGTTCAGGTAATAAGAACCATTTCAACATGTGTGACAGGAAAATATTTTAATATATTCAGTTACAAGCAAAAATAGTTTGGTATTACCCTGTCAATGCCATGCATTAAAATGGTCATAAGTCAGTATGACAGCAATGAGGAGCAAAAAAAGGGTCATAATTATGGTTCTTTATTTACCTCACGGTTTTTGTGCCTCTTGTATTCATGCTGTCAGCTTTTCTAAATAACCATAATGGATAGAGATGGCCTAGAATTTCCCCTTCTGAATGAATACAGAGATTCTCTCCTGATGAGGACATGGAGTCTACAAACAAACAAACACACACAAACAAACAAACAATGTTTGCAATGCAGACTGAATAGAAAATGCAGCTCCACTTTCAGATAAGCCTGAGTGAGCCGTGGGGACCTTTTGTCCCATGTCCTGATCTGGATTCAACTAGGCCCCAGCACCAAACCTCATGAAATTCAATGAGGTCAAGTGCAAGATGCTGCACCTGGGTCAGGAAAAGCCCTGGTATCAACCCAGAGAATGGATTGAGAGCAGCCCCGCCAAGGAGGACTTTGGGGGTGCTGGTCAGTGAAAAGCTGGACATGACTTGGCAATGACTGGTAATTTCTTGCACTTGCAGCCCAAAAAGCCAGCTGCCTCCCTGGAAGTGTCCAAGGCCAGATTGGATGGGGCTTGGAGCAGCCTGGGCTATGGAAGGTGTCCCTGCCCATGGCAGGGGCTGAAATGAGATGAGCTTCAAGGTCCCATCCAACCCGAACCATTCTGTTCCCATGAACGTGTGACAGTGATTTAGAGGATATAAAGAAGAAAGCTTTTATTTGCATCCATTTATGAGGCATTGAAGCACAGAAAGATTTAAGCCCTGGCCAAAAAGCAGTGACAGGAAGACTGTGGCAAGGCAAAGATCCGAACCCAGGCTGCCCTAGGGCCCTCACCACAAGATATTTTTTTTCTCAGAGTAGATCCATCTCCACTGAGTGCAGGAAGTGTTCACAGTCGCTGTTGCTGGTTTTGAGCATGGTCTATTAGAGAATAATCTGATCCAGCCTCTTAGAAGCAAGACAATACTTTTCTGATGTACAGCAGATAATATGAGCAGCAGAAGAATTTAAGTCATCCCTACCTGAGATGAAGGAGGCTGCAGTGATACTTTTCTGAGTCCCTTCCTTGTCTTACAAGTTTTTCACTGTATAGTGGCCCGGGGAAGGCAAGCAGAGGGATAACTCAATATTAGCAAAACAGACTGAGCACTTTGTAAACATGGGGGAAAGAGATGGAACATTCTCTGTGTCAATGCAGGAAAAATCCACTAAATATTTAACTTACTCCCACTTTTGTTTCCTGTCAGGTATCAAGAGCAATGAGTAAAGGACCTGGTTGCAAGTCAGTAACACTTGTGGGATTAATTTTTTGCAAGTTTAATGATCTCTTACATCCCTGCAAAGGGCATTTCACACCATGGCAAAGGAGTGAAGTGTAAAAAAGTAAAACCTAAATCACTTTCCAAGGTGTGGAAAATGCTCTCTGAAAGCAACATGTTGTTGCAGCTCAGTTAACCTTGAAAACTCAAGCAATTAAAATGCTTATGACTAAGAAATAACAATTTTGAGGAGGCAGTTTTTGTTCTTTCCCTCACAATCCTACTCTGTGCCATATTTACAGCTGTCTTGAGCTGGCAGTTTTGTTTAGGGGGAATTAAGCACTACTTGGCCTAAAGGGTCAAAAGACCTCAGAAAGGAAGTCAAGACAGAATAGCTATGACTTCTCTCACTCATATGATTATAATCTGAAGGCTGGAAAAGAGACCTGAACATGATTTGATGAACAAAATGACAGAGGGTCTTGACATGAGGCTTCAGGTGTTCTCCCTGCTGCCAGGGACTCTTAAACTCCGAGCAATGTCTTTCATCAGGAGTTAAAATCCAGGGAAGTTGCCTTAGCAGTAGGTTGCTGTGATAGTTGTCAGTCAGGCAGTTCTGCTCAATGCTGTCCTTAACAGGGTCATTGTCAAAGGGCTGGTGATGCCACCACAGTTTGTTGCAGAGCAGTTTTGTCTTCCCCATTCTACCTAATAAGAGATTTATTATCATGAAGCCTCTCTTATGCCCTTGTTTCCCAATCTTTTTTTCTTTCTCCCTTAAACTTTGTGTTCCAGACTGAACAAGGAAACCTGCTCTTTTCCATACAAGAGAAGAATCTCCATGAATTTCCCCTCTTATCTGCATCTGTATTTTTACAGGATTCAGTCTCAGCTATTTTTTTTTTCACTAAATAATAAGTTTAGTCATGGCATTTTTGAATCCCAGCATGGGTCTATTTAGAAATTAGTAAGAGTAATTCTAATATGAAAGAAAATTGGCCTCTTTAAGCTATTGTTGTGTCACAATGGTGCTTAGAGGCACAAGCCAACATTGGCGCTGCTTTGTTACCAGGCACTGGGCAGAAATAGCTGGAGATCGGTCAGACCTTGGAAAATGTACAATTTCAGCAGGTCAGTCAGAGGCAGCAAGAGGAAGGAAATGACATGAGCAGTCACAGAGTAGGCATCAGAGCCAGGGCAGTGCCATTGAGTTCATCTGTAGTGCCATGGGATTGCACCCGTGAACTCTGCCATGAGTACACAGCCATGCCTGCTCTGGGATCACATCCCTGGGCTGCTCTATTCCTGCCTTGGCAGAGAAACTGGAACAGGGAATAGAGGTGGGCACACCCAAACAGTCTTCAGAGAGCCCATGGTGTCAACACAACTGGGTTACACCATTTGGGTAAAAATTATCAATATACAATCAGCTCTGTCCCCAAAGGTTGTATAAAAACCTTGATCTCTTGTCTTCCGCTCTGGTAACCTTTTCTCTGACTACCTTTAAATAAATGTAAAAATATTTGTAGTGGTTATCACATTCGCCGAATTTTCATTTTAGTGGAATAAGATTAAAAGAAAAGCAAAACAGGTTCAATTTAAAAATAGAAACAGTTAGATTTATTAACATACACTAAAGGTAAACAAACAAAAACCAACCACGAAACCCTCTCAAAAACAACCCCCCCCTCCTCCCTAGCAACAATCTACTTTTCCACGAAAACAATGCAAAGAGACAAAACATCAGAACTCTTAAGTCAGTAGCACTTAATAAAATAGTCTTTCATTCAGTCTTTTGAGAGAGACAAGTCCCTCCTGATTCTTCTGGTAACTTTCCACAAGAGACACAGTCTGTTTGTGGCTTCCAACTGTCACCAACGCAGCCCGCCCAACACTGCATCTGTGAGTTTCCCAAATGTAGCCTTTCCCATGGCTGCATAATGGCTGTGGACTTAAAACACGGGGTTTCACCTTTTAAAGATGCACAGCTTCACAATAAAGGACTTCTT
>WBMY01004855.1:32615-140276 GCA_013397315.1 Donacobius atricapilla | reverse complement strand
GACTCCCGGGGCCAGCCGGGCCCTGGGCCCGGACCCCTCCCGGCCCGGCCGCGATGGTACTTCATGGCTGGGTCCGCGGAAAAAGGGACGGGTCTCCCAAGATTCCTGTTTTTAAGCGGTGTCCCAAGGGGTGTACACTTTTTACCTGATTGGCCAGCTTAACTGTCAGTTCCAAAACGGATCAACAATTGGTTTTTCCTACCATTTATGCTAAACCAATACAATGTTCCTTTAAAACAAATCCCCTTTCCACTCTTCAGTGAAGCAAGGAACAGCAACAGCAGCTGCAACCACTGAACTCTTTTAGAGGCAGCACTGGGAGGACTTCACTGTCCTCATACCAGTGCCCAGGAGGGCCCTGCAGTGTTTGCTGTCCCACATGACCCTGCATCCCAAACATCCCACCACAGCCTGTTTGGTCCTGTCTCAGTTCTGCCGGATCCTAGTCCTGCTATCAAAGTTCAGGAACAAAGAGAAGGACCAGTTTCACCTGTGGCGCTGGAGGGATGCTCCCTCTCAGCATGGTTCTGGATTTCCTAGCAAAAAGGAGAGGATGGAGTTTTGTCATTCAAAAGAGGAGGGGGAGAGCCCAAATCAACACTAGGTCAAATGAAAAAAAGACAAAGGAGCAGAGCTGGGACAAGTCCTGAAGCTGGGCAGACTCCTGCAGAGCTGACCTTCCTGCTCCCAGTGCTGCTAGAAGGATCCGGGCAGGTTTGGTCCCAGCCCTACGCGCTGTGATCCCTTGTCTCCCAGTCCTATTTGCTGTTTTGCTGCTCCCAGAACACTTCTGATCTGAGGATCGCGGACAATCAAGTCCTTGTTGCCACAATGCCACAGTAACACAAAACTGGAGAGTCTTAAATGATTCAATCTGTCGAATTTGCCTTTTTAGAGGGTAGAGTGGCTGGAATGTGTTGCTTCCCAGGTCACCCCTCTCTGTAGCCACACTCGTGCTTGCCCAGAGATGTGTTCACTGTAGAGGTGTGCAGAGGATGATGAGACAGAGTCGCTGCACAGCAATATTCCTGTGGTGGCCCAGGTGCTCCATTCTACAAATCTAGGGGGTTTTTTTGCCATTGTATGAATGACATAAAGGAATCATGAATAAATAGAGTGCAGGACCAAAATGCAAAGGAAAAGTCAGTGGACCTTGCTACCAAAACCTACATGTCAATAAATGATTGAAAAAAAAAACCTGTAAGAATGTGTCCCTGTGTGATTATTTGTGCAATATACAGCATCATAGAGCATGGGTTTGTCTCTGAGCCCTTGAAAATGAGAGCAATTGCTGTTCATAGCACTGTTAAGCTGAGATCTGGGAACATAGACACCATATTAAATATGAGCAGATTTGCAGTGTCAAATTCCATTGCATGGATAATACATTTTATTCTTCTCTTTTCTTGACACAATAGTAGCTTTCATTTTATTTTAGCACCTTTCCTTTCCACTCTTAGTGTATTAGAGTCTGTCTTCTCACGCCTCTGAAACAGCTGTAGTATGCTTCACACTTGAATGTTGAATTAACCTTTTCATATCTCATTCCAGTCTCTCCTTTCCCACCTCCTGCGGTGTTTCTCCTTTTCCCTGTTTTCTCAAATTGGAGCCTTTCATTGCATATTTGAGAACACTGGGAGAAAAAAAAAATCAACTGGGCAGCCTATTGCCCAGTTGAAAAGAGCTGGTTTATCATGTCAGAGACATCTTTTCTCCATGTGTGACTTTCCTCCCTGCGTACCTGGTACTTTTTCACCAGTGGAGCATGAATACCATGGTTACAACAAACAATGACTTTGTTTAATGAATGTGAGCTTCTGGCTTCAGTTCCACCACCTTTCCCCAGCCTCGTTGCTCTTCCCTGGACACACTCCAGCCCCTCAATGTCTTTTTTGTCCTGAGGGGCCCCAAATTGAACACAGCACTTGAGGTGTGGCCTCACCAGTGCCCAGCACAGGGGACAGTCACTGCCCTGGTCCTGCTGCCCTACCACGGCTGGTACAGCCCAGGTGTCGCTGGTCACCTTGCCCATCTGGGCACACCTGGCTCGTGTTCAGCTGCTGCTGACTGACAGCCCCAGCTCCTTCTCCATCTTTCCAGCCACTCTTTCCCCAGCCTGCAGCACTGCGGGACTTGTTGTGACCCAAGTAGCTCACTTGGGCTGGGTTAACCAACACACAAGTATTATATATTAATCTGGTTGTAGTAAATGAACAAAATGTATTGATCCAACTTGATTCATCGGTTCCTGCCAAGGGAAGTTAGGGAGTTTAGTGTCCCTAGACTGAATTTAGACTTTGTAAATAACCCCTCAGGCAATAACATGCAAGTCAGTGCAGGCAGCCAGAAGAAAACAATTTAAAAATGATGATGCTTGAGGTTGCAAATACCAGCTTAAACAAGACTAAGTTGTTGAAAACATACAACTTCATGAGGAGACTCTGAGAATTCCACTTAAATGCTGGTTCTGGTTTTCATAAATAGAGGTGAAAGCTAGAGGAGCTCAGCTAGAGGTCTCAGCTCAAAGATGAGCTTCCAAAAGTAAAACTGCAGAAATAAATGAATATTTAAAATGAAGGAAGTTGTAGGAATTCCTGGAGAATATGAAGTCGTCTCCTCCAAGGAGTTTGGAAAAGGTGGCATTTTTTAATCAAAAAGCTTGGGTTGTGCATCATGGCAGATGTGTTTTGCAGCAAGGAGAGGGCATTCAAAAGGATCTGTCCCCACAGACTGTTTGCACACACTCTGCTCACTTGAGATCTCAGAGTTTTTGCAAAGAGAAAATCTAAACACAGCAGCCAGAGAGAGACAGGAATAACAAAGTCATGTCCTCTTCTAAATGATATATGATTATTTTTGATAGACATTCCTGATAAGGACCCAGATTCATACCCCTCCCCAGTATCAGGAAATATCAGTGATTTTGATATATGGTACCAAACACAAATCAGTATTCATGGTCCAAACAGCTCCAAACATTGAGACATTATATCTCTCAAAATGAACTACTACACAGTGGCAAACTGGTAATTTAGAGCAATTCCCTTGTTCCTACAGATTCAGAATACTCTTTATTTTTTCCCTGTAGAAAGTAAAAATAAAGCTGTAGGATATTCTCACTGGGTACATCAAAACTTATACCTTGCTTTATGCCAACAGTGGGAACTTGTTTTATATATATGTCCATATTTACATCAAATATGTGTAACAGTTTCATAGTGAGTTTATCAACTTCATCCTTCTGTCTGCCTCATTTCATGACCACTATTAAATCAAAAGTAAGTTTCACAAAACAATTATAAAGTATGATCCCCGCTAAATCTGGGTCTGTCAAGATATATAAACTTGGGTTGTTGTGAACAGATCATATGGCTTGATCTGATGTGCAGGAAGATGGTGATGAACTTGCTATCGTTAAACAATGCATGAATAATGCGCTGGGTTTGGGATCCGTCGGCTCTTCTGGTTTTAATCATTCATTTTCTTTTCTTCCATTTCGTAACTGGACGGTTGATGTAATCCTACCCCATGTGAATGCTAAGTTGAGGGTTTCACAATAAATGAAATGCCATCTAAACCAGCATGAAAGAGCCACACAGTGTAATCTAAGGTGCCCACAAGAGCTGGCAGAGGACTGGCCTCCTGATGTAGCCACTGGAGTCTCCAGTAATTAAATAAGAATTAGCAATTAAATTCTCAACAAAACGTTTTAATCTTGCCCTTGGTCTCCTTGCTTGCCTGAAGAAAGGCAGTGTTTTATTTCAGTAGAGAGAGGCTGGACCATGCAACAAGTGGGAAAGCAGGAGATCTGGCTGGGACTGGGTGACATCAAGCTCCTTGAACTGAGCCCTCTGCCATGGTTTCATCAAGAAAGGCCAAAAAGAAACATTGGGTGAGATGACTGCATAGCACAGGCCAGGAATTTTATAAAGAAAGGGTTTTGCCAGAATTAAAAGCTCTATTCGAGAACTTTAAAACATTCAATCTTCACCCAATGGCTGCACCTTGAGAATCTAAATGTTTGCACTTTTAAGATAAGAGTAAAACCCATGGGAAATATCTGTACCAGGGAACAAAACACTTTGTTTTCAAAGCTGATGATGTTACTGCTTGCTGGGAACAATCCTGGGTTTGTTTTAGCCAACCTGTGCCTGGGAATGCCAGGACAGTGCCAAGTCAGTGCCAGGAAGCGTTCTGTGAATTTAGCAAGGTGAGCAGTCAGATTCCAGCCTCTTTGTGGTGATCTGGCACTGTGTAATTGTAAACCAATACAGTGGGTTTGTGTACTGGATAAAGTGTCAGCATGTGGCAATTTTCTACTTTCTGCCGCAGGATTTGTGTTGTTTGCTACTGTGGCAGACATTTCTCCCTGTCCTTGTTCAGCCCAGGCGCTACAGAATCACCTCCACCTCTGGTCATGCCCTTCCTGGCTACTGCAAAATTAATGCTGTCCTGACCTGAACCAGGACACTCCCCCCAAATGCTATCAAATGGTAACCTCTCTTTCTCGCACAGACTACACGGAATTGACCAAGCTGTTGGAAACTCTCAGTACTGGGCATGGTTTTGAGATATCACCTCTTCCCTTTATTTATTCTATTCTGATACAAGAACTTCCTTTTTTTTTATTAACTGTGTATGTCCTACCTTCCTATGCTATATTGAGTCTTGCTTATACACCCATGGCTCAAGAGCACTGCAACAACCACCCACAATCATTCAGCTGAATCTCCTCTGCTGAGGAGCATTCAGTGAAGGACACCTGCACTGAACAGCTCATGAGCAGCTGCTGGCTTTCATGACTTGGGTGGTGTCTTTATTCCAGAACTGTGTGAGACTTTGAACAAAAAGGCACTGGAACAACTGTTGTGTAGTCTCCATGCTTGGAGGTAAACAAAACCCTGCTGAAACGAAAGGCTTTTCAAGTCTCCCCAATCCCTACTTTTAGGCTGTTACTGCTATATTCGAGCACCTAAATTCCACCTAAATCACACTTGAGATGCCTCCATGCTCTTGTGAATTTAAAAATTCCCTTTCACAGAATCACAGAATGGTTTGGGCTGGAAGGGACCTTAAAGACCTACTAGTTCCAGCCCCCTACCATGGGTAGGGATGCCACCCACTAAGTCGGGTTGCTCCTTATGGTGATTTTAGGCTCAGATATTGTAAAGAGAAGGAAAACACAGAGGCGAGGTGTTCCTGTGGCTGCTTGCCAAGTCAGAACTTTGGAGTGTCACAGAGCGACCTCAGAGGTTGGTTCTGCTCTGGTACACTACACTGGATGGAGCACCCTCGGGTTCTGTACTGGAGCAGTTCAGACAGTCCTGTCTTCAGTGGTGTGACTTGGACCTTGCTGAGCCCCTGCAGCAAACACCTTTCCTTTAACACCTCAACTCGGAGACTCCTGCCCCAACCTCCTATCTCCCATACTCAGACATAAAGCTGGAAAACAAAACTCCCAACCTTCCTTCCCTTGCCTGCCCCCTCAGCCTGGCTTTATTTCCCAGGGCTGCTGATGGTTGAAGAACAATTGGTTTTGCTCGTCTGGGGGATTTGCATTGTGAATCTTCCCGACAAGCCAAGGAGCAGAAGGGTGGGAGAGGAGGGGTGGGAGGAGAGACGCTCTGCCAGGCAGGCAGGCGGGATCTCTCTGGCACCAGCTCTGCCTGGCTTTCACTCAGCCTCCCAGGGGAAAATCCTTCCTCTCACTCCAGGCTTCTCCACTGCCACACCAGAGGCAGGACAAGGAGGCAGCAGAAGGGTCCCTGCACTGCCAGCACCCAACACCGGCTCTCATCTGCAGCAGGCAAACCATGAGGATGAGCTCTTTGCTCCTGCAGCGTCTTCGCCCTTGATTGAAAATCTTCACCCATCTCCACAAGGGACCATGGAGGAGCAGTACATTTCCAAACTCCACCCAGTAGTGGATTATGGAGCTGGGGTCTTTCTTCTAATCATAGGTGAGTTCACAGCCTGCTCATTTGCTTGGAGCCAGGGAACAGGATACAGGGATTCCCTGACGTGGTCAGGCCGAAGAACCTGGAGGGAAATAACAGCAAATATTTCCCCACAGATTCCCCTGCTTAGTGCCTTGGAGTTGGTTGGCTGCCAGGATTAATCTCCACTCTTGGATTTGAAATCTTGTTTTGATGCTGAAGAATGGCCACCACAAATTTGCCTCTGTGGCATCACAAATATTCAAAATAAGTTGTCTGTCACATTCTGTGGCATTTCAGCCCAGAGAACTGAGCCAGGACAGCTCAATCCATGGGATGGGTCAGGGGAAAGCAGCTGTGGGCTGACCCTTGGTGGGGGAAGTGTCATTCTGCTGTGTTGTGGTAGGATGAACTGCTACAGAACAGCAAAGTGTTTCCAAATAGCAGTTCTGGGGTTTGCAGCAGCCTGTTTGCCCTGCTGCAGGCAGATTGAAGGTGAAATACCTACCAGCCCATGGCTTAAGTGTTTTCTTCCTTGTCTGCTTCCTGCATGTACACTGGCATTTGTTTTCTACCCTCGCGGATTTGGAGAGGAGTGGAACTTGTTTAGGCATGCCTTCCACCTGAATTTTTCCTAAAATTCCTCCCTTCAGATCACTTCCTAACTCTGGTTGGCAAAAGAAAGACAAATCTATATTTTCATGTGGTTTAATACTGAGGCTCTGGGCTGGACTTTAGCACTTCATACTTCCTCTTGCACTGCACAGCAGAGCACAACTCAGGGTGAGAAAATTTTTACAAAACAATGAATGGCTTTTTCAAGTCAGGACGCCAGCTCCCTTCTCTCAGAAATGTAGATGCATAGATGCATAGGTGCATTTAAGGCAATGGAAAGGGACAGCAAAAAAGGGCTGGAGGCTGGAGCTCCCCATGTGCATGTTCCACCATGCTGCAGTCTCACAGCTTTCCGAAAGGACTTTGAGGCACTGGAACTCCAGGCACAGCTTCCAGCATCGGATCCAGAGCCCTGTGTGGCAGCCAGGTTCACTGCATCCTGCAGGGACTGTCAGAAATAAAGCAGGGAGCTGAACTGGAAACAGGTGTTGTATTTATCCATAGCTTTGCCACCTCACTGGGGCTGCACGTTTGTGCCCTGAAATGTTTTTATTAGGAACAAGGCCAGGGCAGCACTCACCACCAGCTGTTTGGTTCCTATCCCACGGTGACAGCTCTGTCCTGTGCCAGCCAGCAGCCCAGAGGCTGTGGGATGGAGGGGAAGAGCTTCTTCAGGGTAAAAGGGAGGCTGGGCCTGGATGTCACCTCTGATGACAGAGCTGCTTCCTGCAACTTGTGTAAGAGTTGGGATCTTACTGAAGAAAGTGAACTGGGTTTATTTTTCCTCCTGAAGCTTGAGGATGTTCTATTTTGGGACCCTCATTGTGAAGAGCAAAATGAGGCGCTGGAATGACTCCAGAGAAGGGAACAGAGCTGGGGAAGGGGCTGGAGCACCAGGAGCAGCTGAGGGAGCTAGGAAAGGGGCTCAGCCTGGAGAAAAGGAGGCTCAGGGGGAACCTTCTGGCTCTGCACAACTCCCTGACAGGAGGGGACAGCCAGGTGGGGTCAGGGTCTGCTCCCAGATAACAAGTAACAGGACAAGAAGAAATTGCCTCAAGTTGAACCAGGGCAGGTTTAAATTGGATATTAGGAAACATTTCTTCATGGAAAGGACTGTGAAGCATTGGAACAGGCTTCCCAGGGCAGTGGTGGAGTCACCGTCCCTGGGAGGATTTAAAAGCTGTGTGGATGTGGCATTTGAGGACATGCTTTAGAGGTGGCCTGGTCAGTGCTGGGGAATGGTTGGACCCGATGATCTTAGAGATGTTTTCCAATTGAAAGTATTCTGTGATTCCATGATTCCATGTCCCAGCCTTCCCACCGAGCTGCAAGTTGCTCTGTCAGCAAGCGGCCAAGGCCCCATGGGCATCATTCCGTGTGTGCAGACACAGAGATCCTGAGAGCTCAGGGAACCCTTCAAGGGCATCCAGAGGTGACAAGTGAATGTGTTTGGTCAGAAAGCGAATGAAGGAGGGACATGGGGTCTCAGATTTGTGTCCTCATTTCAATTAAGCCTTTCTCTTGACACCTCTGAGGTTTTTGTACTTATGTCAATATCTTTATTCCACTTTATTGCATGTGCCTCTATTAAGTGCTCTGTGGACACTTTAAGTGGTTCCTCTGAGCAAGTGCAGCCTTCCTGCATTCACACCACAAGGGAACATGACAGAATCTTTTTCTGTCTCCTTCTTTCACGTCTGACTTTAGAGGACACCTTCTCAGGAAAATCTTTCATCAAAATGTTGCTACAGCACCATGTTCACTTGAAAGAAGAAAGAAAATGAGTTGTTTGGTGCTTGTACTTCTGACACTGCTGTCACCAGCACTTTGAAGCCCTGTGGCACACCTGAATAATGTATGTCTGACAGCTCCTTTTGCAAAGCAAGCTCTGGGTCTGTTGCACGCCCCTGGCTGAACAAGTCCCATGGTCCCACTACTCTCAGAGACCACCAGAAGAGTCATGCTGGTTCTCAGGGATCAGCAAGGACCCTGATCTGCCCAGCCAGCACATGCCCACCACCCAGGCAGCCCAGAGCCCGCTGCTGGGGCTCCAGTTGTGAGGGAAGTCACACAGAGGGAGGGCTTTGGGAAGTGCAGGGGACAGGTGGGCGGGATGGCTGGAGTACTTCAGCAGGAAGGAGAAGTGAAGATATTCTTTCTCAGTGCAAGAAATACATGGACCTGCTAGAGTGGGTCCAGAGGAGGTCACAAAGATGCTCTGAGGGCTGGAGTGCCTTTGCTCTGGAGAAAGGCTGGGACAGCTGGGGAAAGGCTACCCGGAGACCTCATTGTGGCCTTCCAGTACTTAAAGGGGGCTTAAAAAAAGGCAGAAAGTGACTTTTCACACAGGCAGACAGTGATGGTACATTTCAAACCCTGCCATGGGCAGGGACACCTTGCACTATCCCAGGTTGCTCCAAGGCCCGTCCAACCTGGCCTTGGACACTTCCAGAGATGGATGGGGCAGCCACAGCTTCTCTGGGCAACCTGTGCCAGGGCCTCACCACCCTCACAGGCAAGAGCATCTAATATCAAAATCTAAAGCTGCTCTCTTTCAAAGCCATCCTCCCTTATCACCACATAATTTTGTAAGAAGTCCCTCCTCAGCTCTATTGTAGCTCCTCTCAGGCACTTGACATACTGCCAATGGATTTCACAGTGTGTGACATTCTTGTCTGTGTTGATCCTTCCCTTTCAGCCATCCTGACAATCCTTGGGAACTCAGCCGTCCTCGCCACGGCTGTGAAACGCTCTCCCCTGCTGAAGTCCCCGGAGCTGCTCACAGTGAACCTGGCAGTGGCAGACATTGGGATGGCCCTCAGCATGTACCCGCTGGCCATCGCCTCCGCCTGGAACCACGCCTGGCTGGGGGGAGACGCCTCCTGTGTTTACTATGCCCTGATGGGTTTCCTGTTCGGGGTCTGCAGCATGATGACCCTGTGTGCCATGGCCGTGATTCGATTCCTCATCACCAACTCACCCAAATCCAACAGTGAGTAAATCGCCGGCTGCTCACCTGGTGGTGCTGTTTGGGCTGGGCAGCTCTGGGAGGTGCTTTGTGGAATGTGGTGTGCACTATCAGGTCAGTAACAGCAGAATAAGCCTCAACTATTAGTGCAGTATCAAATCCTGGTGTTCCCAGAAGCATCGGTATGAAACAGTGAGGTTTTTCACCTCTCAGTTTTACCAAGTGAAACTACCTGAAAAAGGAGAACATAAATGTTTTCCTGGACCAGCCTGCCTTCCCTTCCTATTTGTATCCAAGCAGATACACTGGAATTTAAAAGGAAGGAATATTCTTCTGGCATTTTTGGGTTGGGATCCCAGCACATTCAAGATGAAACTGATCTTGTAAAGTTCCCTGCCTAACTAAGCTCTAGATGAGCACTGAGGGCTGTGCTCAGGTCTCACCCAATCCTCTGACACCCTGTTTGTCTAGAAGCCCAAAGGTTAGGGACCTGCAGCAGCAGCCCAGGTGTATCGGTAGCCACCATCCTTCTGCCTAAGGAGAAGTCATGGCAAACCCCCATGTGGCTGGGATGGGATCCATATACTCTTACTCTCCCTCTTTCTTGCAGGTAACAAAATCACCAAGAACACTGTCTGCATCCTGATTGCTTTTATCTGGCTCTACTCCTTGCTCTGGGCCATCCTGCCCTTGGTGGGCTGGGGCTACTACGGCCCAGAGCCCTTTGGCATCTCTTGTACAATAGCCTGGAGCAAGTTCCACAACTCCTCCAATGGTTTCTCCTTCATCCTGAGCATGTTCCTCCTGTGCACGGTCCTGCCTGCGCTGACCATCGTTGCCTGTTACTTGGGGATTGCCTGGAAGGTTCATAAAGCATACCAAGAGATCCAGAATATCGACAGGATCCCTAAAGCAGCCAAACTGGAGAAGAAGCTGACCCTGGTGAGTTATCCCCTAGTTGGGAAGTGTGCAGTAATCAGGAGCTGGCAGAGAGCTGGCTCTGCTCATGGAATAATGGAATTACAGAGACCTACACAGAAATTCTGTATGGAAACAGCATTTTAATATATTAACTATTAATATATAATTTTTTTTCCAAATATGCACTTCAGTTGTCCATTTCTTGTGGAAAAGCAGAATTGATCCAAGTTTTCTACAGGCCAGTCATAGCATCACTGAATCATTAAGATTAGTAAAGGTCTAAGATCATCAGGTCTAACCATCAGCACTGATAGATCCACCACTTAACCATGTCCTTAAGCACCACAGCAACACATTTTTCTTTATGACAGTGACTCCACCACTGCCCTGGGCAGTCTGTCCCAATGACTGACAACCCCACCTGTGAAGAAATGCTTCCTAATATCCAATTTAAACATCCCCTGGTGCATTTCCTCTCCTTCTTTCATATTTCACCTGGGAGCAGAGCCAGCCCCCCACCTGGCTCTACCCTCCAGGGGGTTGTATAGAGTGATAAGGTCCTCCTGAGTCTCCTTTCCTCCAGGCTGAGCCTCCCCCAGCTCCTCCTCAAACTCGTGCTCCGGACCCTTCCCCAGCCCCGTTCCCTGCTCTGGACATGCTCCAGCCCCTCAATGTCTGTCTTGTCCTGAGGGCCCAGCCAGTGCAGCTCTGGGCGCTGCAGTCTGGGTGTGCCAGCACATCCAACCCCGTCTGTGCCAGCTGCAGACAGCTCTGCTCCCTTGCAGATGGCCGTGCTCATCTCAGTGGTGTTCCTGAGCTCCTGGACCCCCTATGCAGCCGCCAGCTTCTGGTCCATCTTTAACTCCAGCGACTCCCTGCAGCCCGTGGTGACGCTGCTGCCCTGCCTGTTTGCCAAGTCCTCCACGGCCTACAACCCTTTCATTTACTACGTCTTCAGCAAGACCTTCCGCTGCGAGGTGAGGAAGCTGCAGTGCTGCTGCGGCTGCAGGGTTCACTACTTCAGCTCCGACAGCTCCGCGGAGAATCCCGCGTCCACCGTGTGGAGCGAGAGGGACATCGTCCGTCTGTCTGCGGCGGCCAGGGCAGCTGCAGCTCCCTGAAGTGCAGCCAGGGGGTCACAGCACAGCTCAAACCCGGCCTCACTCCCGTGTCCAAACGAGCAGGGATGCGGCAAATGAGGTAGTCACTGCGCATCTTATGTCAATACAGAGATTTAAGTGTATCTTTTTAAGCATCTCTCAAATATTGTCTTTAAGCCTCACAGAAAAAAACAAAAAACAACTGCTACGTTTTTCCTCCAAGGAAATCCATTTTAGGGGAAATAAACTTATGCACCAAACATAAAATCATGTAAATTAAACTTATTTTCAGGTAAACAGAGATTTATTATTTTTGTTGATTTTTTTCTCCTATACTTCTGATTTTTTTAATGCAATCTATCTGCCAGCTCTTGGCTCCACCAGTAAAACAGCCCTCAGAGAAAACCATAGGTTGCACACAGTGTTACCAAATAAACACAGCTGAGTGTGTAGTTTTCCAGCAGTGCAGACTGAAAACCATATGGGGAGCAAGAAATGTTCACTGCCAGGAAAAGGTGAGAATGTGACTGCTCCCAAAATGATCTAAGGATCTCTGGTTCCTTGGTCTTTCAGAGGTGCAGCTCCAACTCCTCCAAGCACCAGTCCAAGGAGCTGAGCAGCCTTGGTCGGATGAGGTTTGGTGGGAATGTGGCAGTCAGTGAAGGATGCCTTCTGTGTATCCCAAATGGCACAGTGGGAAGGGAAGGGAGCTCTCAGCAGGAGGAACTGTGTCCTTCAGCTGTTGCTGGCTGAGGTACAACAACTCCTCTGCCACAGGAGCTGTTGGAGCACTTCAGGATCAGAATTGTTAAGTTTGGAAAAGATCTTTAAAATCATGTCCAACCATCGACCCATCACTGCCATGTTCACCACTAAGCCATGTCTCAAGTGCCACATCCACGTGTTTTTGGAACGCTTCCAGGGATGGTGACTCCACCACTTCCCTGGGCAGCCTGACCCAGGGCCTTCCCACCCTTTCTCTGCAGCTGTTCTCTGTATAGGATGACACAAGGCATTCCCCAGGTCACCTAGCAGTGTCACCCTGCAGATGCAGTCCTGGCTCTCACAGCTTCCATGGGAGCTCCTGAGATCCCAAATTCCCCCTGGCCAGGGCACTGACATGACTGCAACTGAGAACAGAGTTTGCTGATTCAGTACAACCGTAACACCAGGTTTGTTTGCCTTTTTTTGGGAAGGTAATTTATGGCCAAGTCATAATTCCATGGTTATTTCCTACCCCGGCCTGGACTGTGCTGTCTTTTCAGAGATGGAGGCAGGATGCAAGCACTGAGTTCAGGAGTGAGCCTGGGCAACTCATGTTTGCAATCATCAGAGCAACCACCTCAATACAAACAAAAATTTAATCTAAAAACTCCAGCAGATCTGGCCTCTCACATATTAGGAGTTTTCTCACACCACTCTGAGGAGGTTTACAGTGCAGACACTCAACCTGAGCCGGCCACCTTTGGCTTCTTTCTTTCCATTGAGGATAAATGGAGCTCCTACTCAGACAATGACATATAAAGTTAGATTCAATGCCTTACTTCGAAAAAGCTTCTAGGCAGTCTCTGGCTATTGAGGCATAGGAAAAACTTACAGAATTTTTATAGAAAAGTTCTGTTAATGGTCAAATTTCCATCTGTAAAATAAAATGTGACACACTTCAGAACAAAGATAAATTACTTGAGAGAGGTCATTATCGGAGAAGTTGGAGCATGAGGGTAACAGTGCAAAGGCTTGGATTCCACCCCATTACTTTGCCAGTAATACTGCACAACTAAAACTTTGTCCTGGCTTCTTCTCTCATGCATGTAACAGAGCCAGTTTTGCTGCTCATGAATGTAAAACACAAGTTGTTTGATGAACAACTTCATAGAATCACAGAAACACAGAATCATAGAGTGGTTTGGGTTGGAAGGGACCTGAAAGATCATCTTGTTCCAACCCCCTTCCACTATCCCAGGCTGCTCCACGCCCCCTCCAACCTGGCCTTGAACACTTACAGGGATGGGGCAGCCACAATGTAACTCTCTTAATAAAACTATAGGTAGATAAACCACAATTTTTGAATTTCATGGCTTAATAAGATACAAATGCTGTACATGGCAGTAGCCTGTATGGGAACAGATGTGCACTGTGCTCTGTCCCCATCACTGTCCTTCCCTGAGAAGGGCACCATTCCTCAAATCAAAGTGCTGCTGGATTCAATCCCATCTCTGCTGAACGAGTGATCCTGCCTGAAGACTTCTAGATCTACCGTAACTGCCAAAAAAATTCAAAACAAGTTTTCTGCATGCGAGAAAGATCAAGCAAAAAAGATCAACCTAGGAGCTGCAGCAGTTATTTTATTTATCAGTATATCTGGAAAAAAACCCCAAACACACTTATTTGAATTCCCTTCACTTCCTGAAGTCATAGTTCTAGAGATAAAATTTTCTTGTGGGTACCTATATAAATAATCCTCAAATATAACAAGCAGAGAGTTTAGAACTTTCTTAGAAAGCAGAAAACACGAGGCCAGGGGGCAGTGGGAGCAGAGGTTTGTGGCTGGCCATCCCTTGCTGACAATCAAGTGGTCAGTGTAAGGCTGCTGGGTTGTGATATTTCAGGGTCACATGGATTGCTGCCTCTTCTCCAGGCACTTCTCAATATCATCCAACACTTGCACAGCTGCTTTTGGGATACGAGTGCCTGGACCAAACACATTAGCAACGCCGGCTTCATACAGGAAGTCATAATCCTGTGGGAAAAGAGATTTAAGATCTCTAGTTAATAGTGAAACAGACAATTGATAATTGATTTATGCTCTGTCCTCTGTGGTGGGCCTGAGAAAGCAACAAGTCCCAGAGAGAGGCAGCACAGCTTCAAGGAAATAGGAAAAGGGTGGAAGTTAGAAGGTAGAAAAAAACATACTAAAAAATATCCATAGGAAAGGGTTCATTTCTTTAGAATATGACTAATGGCAATCCTTGGAAAGTATTCAAAAGTCAGCTGTGAGTCTGAATAACCTAACTTAAATTTGATCTAAATTTGAAAATACTAATTTAAAAAAGGGCTTGGAGCAGGTGACTGCCAGTCGTCTCTTGCAATCTGGAATTAATCTAATTTTATGACTGCCTTGAAATTTCAAAAAGACTCGGTAAGCAGTTCTGTGTTCTCTCTTTCTTCTGTATAGGATATATTACACCTTTACCAACCACAGGGTAGTAGCATTCCATTGAGAGATACTGGACCGAACACAAATTGTCTCCTAGAAAAATACACTGAATTTTGTTTGTTTAGAATTCTGTCATTTATAAATGCTTAACTGCCTAGAAAAGGGAGAGGTGTGGAAAAAGGGAAAACAGGAGATTTATGTGCAAAATCAGTCTGAATAACTACAGACAGAGGAAGGCTGTAAGGTGATGGAGTCAGGCAGATTGTGCACAAGTTAAGGAAAATTTAAAGATGAAAGCACAGATCTGACAGCAAGGAAATTCAACAAACTGCTCAACAGTTTAGGAGTAAGCAGCAGGAATGAGAGGCAACATCTGCCTGATGATGGGGAAGGTGAGGAGAGGCTGAAAAGTGAGTGAGATGTGCAGCCTCTGGGTGATGGGACCTGCCAGGGGCCTTAGTCACTGGCTGTGGCTCTTCCCAACTATTTCTGGAAGTCAAAAGGTCTCTTAAGACAGAAGTCAGCCTGCACCAATGATATGCAAGGACTGGTGATGCAAAACAACAGAGCATAAAGAAAATCTCCCTGAAGCTCATCTTTTCACAACACAGCTGCATATTCCATCCCACAAACACTCTAAGTTAAACCAGGGCATGGTGTACAGAAAATCAGACTGGGGGGGCCCTGTTGTTGTAGGACATGAAAAAATGAATGAGATTCTAAGATTTTTAGAAGGCAAAAGGTATAGAGGAGGTTTTATTGTCTAATTCTTACTACCTTTTATAAGGTGTTCTGATACAGACTTAATGTGATTGGTGAATAGGAACAACACCTCTCTAATCCCATTGGTTAAACTAGAGAAACAGAACTAGAAAGACAAAACACCACTTGGAGAAAGACTGTTTTGAGAAAAGGATAGTTGCTGGCCAAGATTGTTTTGAGAAGAAGCTTTCTTGAGATATTTTTCCCTTGGGAGAAGTTAGAAGCTGCCAGCAGGCTAAAATCTCTCAGACTCAGAAATATCAGGCCCACAGGCCCCCACCCTGTGCTGGCCCTACTGACTGCAGAGAGGAGCCTTCAGTGCTCTGACATTACAGAGCAGAGGCAACAGCTCAAACAGCTCAGAGAGAGATAAATCAGTCCCTTGGCTGGAAGGAAACGATGCTGCCCATACCTGAGGGGGGATGACTCCTCCGCACATGACCAGGATGTCGGGCCGGCCCAGGGCATTGAGCTCCTTGATGAGTTCAGGCACCAGGGTTTTGTGCCCCGCGGCGAGCGTGCTCACCCCGACGCAGTGCACGTCAGCATCCACCGCCTGCTGCGCCACCTCCCGCGGGGTCTGCGTGCAAACAGGGCGTGGCACAGGGTGTGGCACAGGGAGTGGTACAGGGTGTGGCACGGGGCGTGGCACGAGCCCGGGGGCTGAGCGCGCCCTCCAGGGAGAAGGGAAGCATCGGGGACGCTCCGGGGCTGCTCAGTCCTACCTGGAAGAGGGGGCCTATGTCCACGTCAAAGCCGATGTCTGCGAATCCCGTGGCGATGACTTTGGCTCCTCTGTCGTGGCCATCCTGACCCATCTTGGCAACGAGGATACGAGGCCTGCGGCCCTCACGGTCCATGAACTTGTTAACTCTGGTGGAAAACACACGTTTTGTCAGTGCAAGTCACTGAGAATCGCTGGAAGTACTTCCACACATAAAAAAAGCACTAGCTGCAAGCGTAGCATAATTTGATCAAATAAAAAGATCTTCTAAGTCAGGGTTTGGCTGTGCAGTCTGCAGGTGATGTTAATATTCAGGTTATGTTATTACTAACTCACCTCTTGTATTTACCAGCCTCAAAAATAAAATATTCTTTATTTTAAAAAATTTTCCGCTATTCTTTTGCACCCTAACAGGTAAAATACTGAATTCTGTGAGGGCTTAATGAGCCAAATTACAACTCACTAAAACACATTTTTTAGTTCTTAAGAATAGTTATGACCTATTACTTCAAAAGTACTCACGCACAGGTGGGTCCTGGACATCATCACATTATGCATTATCATTCCAGTGGGCAAAAATCTGTCCATGGAAGGATTATTGTATTTTCTATTCTATGCACTCATTCCACTGTCCCTCTTTTTTTGGATAACAGCAGTTCATATTTCTGTTGTATTGATGCTTCTGCACAATCACAGTCTCAGATATTAACCTGTCATCTTACTGATCATTATTCAAGTACCACCAGGATCTGTCTGTGGTTACAGGCTGGACTCACTGATCTTAAAAGTCTTTTCCAACCTATATTATTTGGTGATTCTATGTAACAAAGGGAGCTAAGTCATGATTTTCAACAGGTTAGTTCAGTTCTCTTTCACATAAAAGCATAATTGAAAATAGTTAAATTTAAATAGTTAAAATGGAAGAACAGTGGTGACATTTCCTAGCACAACTACTTTCAAGTCAATCCATTCATCACCACTGCAAAGCCATCAGTAATTCCCTTTCAGGAGAGCCTGAATCCTTTAATGGGTAAACCCCACACAGCAGTGACTGCTGAGCATCGATTTGTGCTGCATCATCTCCCACAGCAGCAATTCAGGCTCCGTGCCCCTGGGAGCAGCAGGAAAGGCAGAAGCTGAGAAAAGGCCCAAAGAGGCAACTGTTTTCACACATACCAACATCTTCGGATGCCTTCTCCATCGAGGTATGAGTAACACCCAAAGACAGATTTTAGCAACAGTTTTAGCAACAGGAAGAGCGAAATTGCAGGAACAGTTTATGGATAGATCAAAATGAGGTTTTGTAGTATAAACTGCTGGAAATGTTTTAGTGATTACTATTACACAGCCTTTAAAAGAAGCAACCCAAAGTACAGGGATTTCAGGCAATGTTTCTCAGCTTTTTAATCCTGTGGCTGTTTAGGCTATTTGAACAAAACCCTCAAACCGTAACTTCACCTCAGTGAATTTTGTTTGCAAGCAAATACAGCTTCAATTAAGTTTTGGCTTTGTCTTATTGTACTTAATCTTTGTCATTCTACTTCCCTGCTTACAAGAGTGCTTTTGCAGGTCATTGTTTTCCCCAGGGATGTCACCCAGGTTTGGGAAATGTTTTTTTAGGGCACAGTCAGTAGCACATGTACCTCCTGGATTAAATGTGAGGCTATTACACATCTGGCTACCTAGGAAGAGTCCTCACCTCTTGATGGCATGAAGGATTTCATCGCTCTCCCCAAACTCCTGGCGATAGGCCCCGCTGACCATGCGGTCGCTGGCTTTGTGCTCCCCAAACACCTTCTTCATGGCATCTGTTATCTCCCCCACGGTGCACCTGGGGCACAGACAAAAACCATTCCTATTATCAGCAGGCTGCAAGGAAAACAGAACACAGACATCACTGGCACTAGCCCAACCATTTGCCTTGCTGCTGGACAAATTTACTGACATTAGTTTTCCTTTCAGTGCTGCAACTCTGAACATCTGACTCTCACCCCACTGCCACCCACTGATAGAACAAGTAAAAGGAATTTTTAAGAAAATACTTCATTGCTCATGTGAGAATTGATTTACAACTGGCAAGGCAATGGGGAATGGCAAAATGCTTCAGAAAATTACATCAGATTTTCTGAATGGGGATTTTTTTGGGGAGGCTCAGACTGAAAGGTCCTGAATTTGGACTCATGCTAAAATACAAAATATAAATCAAGAGGGGACAAAAAAAGGAAGAACACACAGAAGAGACTGAAACCTAACATTTTCACAAGAATTTATTTGCCTTTCCCTTGATGCTTTTATTTTAGTGTTTATTCTTCTCTTCTACTCCTGACACAGCTCCTTTACCCACTGAGATGCAGAAGGATCTGGGAAATTTATTTACGTGCAAGTTATGAGTTTTGTTTGCTACTGGACACACTGTACATGTTTGAAATAATACTTCTGCTGTAGCACAAGTAAGAGAAGCAAACTAGGCTGTGCTGTCCTCTTATACAAACATCAGCAATAACAGCTTCTATCCCAAAGGAATTTTAAAAATTGCGCTGATTACAACTTGCTGCAAACTTGGTCAAAGGAAGGAAATAAAAATACTACTCTTCTAAACCACTTTAAAAGTGCACTTACAAATACAGACACCAAAGCAGTATTAAGTATATAACTAATGAGGCCAGCACATTTCAAACCTCGGCAATTCATATTTTCTCCTGCCACAGTATATTTACTCTCTACAACTTCCTGAAAGGAGGGTGGAGCTCGGTAGGGGTTGGTCTCTTCCCCCAGGCACCAAGTGAAAGGACAAAAGGAAATGGCCTTAAGTTGCACTAGGGGAGGTTTAGGTTGGATATTTGGAAAAATTTCTTCACTGAAATATGTGTCAGGCATTAGGACAGGCTGCCCAGGGGCAGCCCTGGAGAGATTTAAAAGCTGTGTAGATATGGCACTTGGGGACGTGGGTTAGTAGCGGATTAACAGTGCTGGGAGAATGGTTGGACTCAATGATCTTAAAGGAATTTTCCAAACTAAATGATTCTATGATTTAACTACAAGCTACTGAGGCAAAATTGACTTAAGCACCCTCTAAAACTTTTATATAAAATGTTAAGGGAAAGACTTGACCAGATGCACCTTGCTGTCCACACACCTCTACTGGGAGATGGCCAAATGAGCTCTACTCAAGTTTTCCTTCTGCTGTTTGCAGTTTCAGCAGCCCCCGACTCCTACCACGTGCAATCTGCCACATGTGCCCCCAAAGGAACAAGACATGGATTTCTGCTGCATTCGCTGAATCCTTCAGTAAATTTCAGAGAGGTGTTTTACTTCCTGTGACCCCCAACTAATTTGCTCTTTTGCTGGCTCATACTCAGCAAACTTAGTTATAAATGTAAACTATGCAAAGGTAAAATGTCAGAAATCCATTTGTGATCACATAGGCAAGATCTGTACAGCTCACATGTCTGAAGTGGCCTCTTATCTCTGGTATCACTTTTCACAGTTGGCCAGCTTTGCCTAAAGACAGCACCACTCTGGAACACATATTTTTAACTCTTGTTATTGACGCTGTTTTGGCCATTTTTGTCATTTCCCCTCCCCTGGCTGTCTGGAATTCTGCTTGACTCACTGTTAATCACTTGTGTCATCAGGTTTTGATTTTCAGGACATCTAAATAATCTTATTAATATTATTGCTTTCTGTAATTACCAACAAAGAATGAAAAGTAAACTGCAAAAGTGCATTAGGTAAGGTGACTTCCCCGAGGTTAAAAAGCAAGTCTGCAGCAGACTTAAAAAACATAGTCTATAAATACTGTCTCCCTTTCAGAGTGCCAGACATCACAGATTGCAGCCCAAAATAAATACACACCATGCACAAACACTGAGGGCTTACTCCTGGCAGTGTGGTGAAGTGCTACAGTGGCACAAAAGAAATGTTTTCTTCTAGAGAAAACTAAGCTTAGATAAATCTTTCTCCTCCTCTTTTGTAGAAGTAGTAACTGAGTATACTTCAGTATTAAATAAAGCCCACCATGGCTGTGGTGTGCTCTTCTGTTCTTATTACGTAGAAGTGTGAATGAAATTTTCATGTTACAAATGAAAAATAAATGAGGTATAACCTGGTGGCTGGGATGAAGTTGTTTTTGTGTACTGTGCAAAAATGAAACACACTTCTTTCTTCTATAGACACGACTTCTGAAATCCCTGTGTTTGGAAAACTGTGTCCCAAATCTCTGCAACCATTTAAATCTAAAGCTTTCAAGTAATAACAGGAGTTTTGCTTTTAAACTACTCATGAATACTTTCCTGCTGTTTACCAAGAAACTTTTGTTTTTTTCAATCTCTGCCAAATATGCATCCACAATGGACTAGCTATCTCTGGAGCCAGGAATACAGCCTCTTTTCTTAACAGACTCGTTTTTTATCAGTCTGTATTTGTGTGTGACTCTCTCCCAGTGGTTCACAACCAGCTGCAGAGCCTAAATACCAATTTGGAGAAAGTCAGTGACCATAATGTGCCTGTTAAAGCTGGCACCCTGTGTCTGCTCAACCTCAGCTGCTGCTGCTCCTCTCTGCATTTCCCCAGTACACAGAGGCAGCAGTGTGAAATCAGGTGAGCAAGTACGAGGGTACAGACGGGGCAGAAAAAGAAGCACAAGCAGCTACACTGCATTTCTGCCCTCCCTTTCCATCATTGAACTGCAAGTCTGGAGAGGGACACAAAAACAGCACAGCAGGTGAGGGAGGAGAGAAAGAGCTTGGCATTACCTGCCCCATTGTCCTGTAATGGGGTTTCTCATGAGACATGAGGCACAGAAGGGAGGTCCTGCTCTCATTCCCTGTAACTTTAGATCTGCCTTATTTCTTGGGTTAGAATAACAACATAAACTTTCTACTCGTGTTTGTCAGCACTGAAATCTCTGTACTGGTCCATAGAATCTTTTCAGCACTGACAATTCTGTGCTACTCATTTTATTCCACAAGAGTTATATTACATCATGCTCAAAATCCATAAATTTCTTTTTAGCAGGAAAGAGGCATCTGTCCCTCTCATGCTGGTGATACTGGCCCACTTTACTACTTGTGAAGAGTGAATGTGTTAATTTTGAAAGCTTTTCCCATGTTGCCCCCAACAGGAAGGCTCCCTGTACACGTTGCCAGGGCTCACAATCCTCCTTCAAACACTCTGTATCGGATGCCAGGACAGTTTCTTTCTCGTCACATCCCATATATAGTTTTTGGGCAGAATCAAGTTTTGTGTTTGGAACTAACAAAGTGCATCTTCAGTACATTAATGCTTTTACAATTAACAAAAATGAGATCACCAAGGATAGAAACTAGTTGATTGATCAATTTTGGTACAGAAGATATGAATCCCTTGTAAATCCAACATTGCCCTCCTGTGACCTTCCCAGTTCAAAGACAAAAGTAGATGTACTGCTGGAGATTCCTAACAGGCTGTGGTTAAATGTATTTAAAATACAGTTATTAAGTATTCTAGGAATGGGAATGAAGGAATTTGAGACATGTCAGTAAAAACATGGCAACATCCCAATAAGAAGTGAGTCTGGTTTGCTCATACTTGGGTCATTTAGTTAATTAAGGAACCAACAGACAGGATCTATTCTAGAGACTGATGCTGACCTTGAAACAGGAAAGAAAAGAGCCTCAAAAGCACCTTGGGTGAAAAAAGGAACTGTTTCACTAGACTCTAAGGATGCCTCACACTGCTCAAGAACATTTCTTACAACTTTGCCTGACTAAGCAAACTGATTTCTCCTTCAGCCAAAACATGTTTTCACACCAATCTGTGGTGCAAGGGAAGATGAAGCAACAGAGCATGATAAGACTGTCAATATCCATTTTCACATCTCAGACACTTAAACTACTTGACCCATGAAACAGCTGAATGACAGAGAAACCCAGTTATGTCCTGGAACTGGGAAGAATATGAGTTGTAAACCACAGAATATGTATGAACAGCCTCATTTCACATCAGATTCTTTATATCCGTAGTGTTCCTTGTGAGAAATCAAAGCACTGCCTTAAGAAGCTGTAAAATGTAATAGCAGTGTATCTTACAATGTGAAACTGCAGGCATTATTTATTTACACCTCTAAAGAAAAACCCCAAAACTCCAGTCTGACTGACACCACACTCAAGAAAAGTTAAAAGGTGAAAATGAACCATGAATTTTTAAATAAGAATGGGCTGTTCAACCCCACCCCGAGTACCTGGCACGTGCTGCTTCCACTGCCAGAGCAAGTAAGTTGCCTTCCCCAGTGGCAGCACATTGTGTGAGAGCAGCCAGGGACTGCTGGGCTGCTGCTTGGTCTCTGCTGGCCTTCACCTGAAGTGTAGGAGAGAGACATTCAGTTAAAAAAAGCCACATAGCAAAATGGGAAGTCGAATATGGAAGACTGTCTACTTTCAAATATTAATTCTGGATGTGGAATTTTTAATATCTTCTTCCTATTTCAATGAGATTAGAAGTCAAAAGGCATCTTGGACCTTAAAATGTGTATAAGTCCACAACATAACCCTAAACCAATTTTATCCACATTTTCACTTATTATGAAAGTGGATGTTGATTTCTGGTTCTGTATCCCTCAGTGGAACTTGACAAGAAACACCCAACAGTGAGTGATTAGGCAATGTTACAGGCTTTTAGAGCAAAACATTGCATAGATGGTTTCTATCTTATTTTCAGAACATGTAAAGCTCTCAATTCTTAAGGGCTGGACATATAGATATATATTCCAGTTTCTCCACTAATGACAAGAGCAGACTCTCAGAAACTGGAAGGTCAAACTTCTGGCAAGCTGTCTTTACTCAATCTCTGTCTGCAATTACAGTAAGATTCATTTTTAAGAAGATTGTTCCCACCTTGTTGATTTTCTCGATCTGCTTGGCACGGACTGCAGAGTTATCAATGGCCAGAACTTCCACTGTCTCCTCTTTCTCTAGCTGGTGCTTGTTCACCCCAACAATTACTTCAGACCCTATTTCCAGTGGAAACACCAGAAACTCAGAACACATTTGTAAATTACTGTGAAAAGACACAGTGTTAACAGGACAAGAAGATTTTGAGCATTATTATGCAGTGCTTTGCTTATATAACCATATACATTTCAAATATGTAAGATCTGCTCTTACAGAATGGATTTACATCTGTGTTTTCAGATTTTATGATGAGAGATTAAATGCAGGAACATTCAACTTAGTGAATACCGTAGCAGAAAAAAAAATGAAATAGAAAAATATTTATATTGCAAACTGATTTAGTAACGAGCACACATTGGCTATTTTTCTCTTTTTAAGCTTACATGAGTGTATCTGAGAGAACTAAGCAGAAGTGGTGGTCTCCTGCTCTGCATTTACTTTTCTGATTTAACAGATAATAAGAAAGTGAAGTTCCTACCTAAAGCTACTCCATGTGCATAAAAATTAATTTATTATGTTGTGAAATTGTATTTTAGGTTTCAATCAGTATGGACTTATCAACTATTTTTATTTGCAGTGCCTGATAACATTAATATGTTCTTTGAAGCAACATGAAGTAATTTACCTTATGAGAGAAAACACAGAACTTTACTGATTTTTCCTTATTGGCCATAATTAAGACCTGCTTCAAATTTACCCTCCATACAAAGAAGTCCATATAACTTCTTTCATGTTTGAGTTATCCCTAGTTTCTGTTTCTGGATTACTACTGGAATGAAGATTACGAAAAGTGGAATAAAGTTTTAAGCACACATGTATAAATACTTACTTCACAAATACTTACTCTATGAGTACATACACATATGTATAGAAAACAAGGAGCTGTATTTTCCTCTGCTATGATCTGACCATTCAGGAAAAACGGGCAGTTCTCCAGAAAACCCAGGAATTTGGCCAGCTACGGTGACTATCGCCATCTGGTGGCATTTCTGCTTTTAAACGCAGGAATCATAGCTTAAAGCTCCTATCAGAAATCAAGTGATTCACCATTAAAGGCTCCAAACACGCCTTTAAAATGGTGTTTCTGCTGCTCGGTCTAATCTAATCTTGAACATGTCAAGCAAGACTTTTCACACCAGTGCTGTATTTTGTACATGCTGTCTCTTTCCAGAGCTTTCACTGCCATAAAACCATCACCATTTTTTCTATCTCTCACAATCTGCTACTCCTAAACTGAGAAATAAAAAAACACAATGAAAATGTGTGTAAGAAGCCTTTATACTGAAGTATTCTATTGGCAATTTTCCCTTCTTTCATGCCCCTGCTCCTACCAGAGTCAATTCTGGCTTGTCTCCGGGCTGCACACTCTTCAATACGAAGTTTGGGGATCCCCTCAGCAACAGCTTTGGCCATTCCACCCATTTCTTCTATCTCCTCAATAAGCTGAGAAATGAAGAGGATTGAGATAGTGAGTAGTAGCAACGTTTAAAAAATTGAGCTTTGTACCTGTGCTACCAACCCACAATTTCATTAAACCGTTTTTACAGTTTTGCGCTCTGAACTGTTTTGTAAAGTTTGTTTACAAAGACATCGCCGAAGCAGAAGTGTAAAATAATTCCTTGATTAGAAGTTACCAATTTATCAAACAGTCCCTTGGAAGACATTTCTCAAAACTCCCATCCCTAAAATTTTCCCAGAGAAGGTTTTGCAAACGGACCTTTAAAGCAGCTTCATAGACATCGTTGGTGAGGCACTCCATGAGGTAAGACCCCCCCCAGGGATCTGCCACTTTGGGAATCCCTGATTCCTCCTGGATTATGATCTGTGTGTTGCGGGCAATGCGCGCACTCTTCACTGTGGGCAGCCCCAGGGCCTCATCAAAGGAATTGGTGTGCAGAGACTGCGTCCCTCCGAACACCGCAGCCATGGCTTCGATGGTGGTGCGGATGACGTTGTTGAAGGGGTCCTGGAAGGAAAAGGGGAGCTCTGAAGCTCAGTGGTTCTGCCATGGGGCTGAGGCAGGTTAGTCATTATTGCAAAGAAGCAAATACAAAAATCCCCACTTGAAACACTGTAATCAGAATAAAAGCTGAGAAAAACCCCCAAATGGAACTGATTTATCACTTGTCGATATCTTAACAAAGAGATTAATCCATAAAGAAAGCCGAAATGATCACTGTGCGAGTAAACTGCTCACAGTAACAAATCAAAGCCTAATTTATATTTAGAGGTGCTTCAAAGAACTTAGTGAATCCAAATCAGAGAGGATGGAACAGTAGGCCTGATGTCTTCCTCCAAATACAGAATTCTTGGAGCAGTACACATGTCAGACAAATTACTAGTCAAGATGTGTTTTGGAACTAAATGCGCTCAAATATTTTCATTAATGACAGTATCACATAACGTAATTATAGAAAACTGTGATTTAGATAGGTAAGAATGTAGAACATAATTTATGAGTAGAGACCTATTTAAAGGCATGTTAAGTGTATTTGCCCTCTGAAATCTATAAGCAGAAAAACTGCACACTGAGAAGCTATATTAAATTAACCACAATGTTTAGACAAAAAGAAAGAGTTATGATCAAGCCAGAAATATATTTACACTGGACACTGGAAGACAAGTGAATATTGTTTTGGTAATAATAACGTTTTTGCACTCCCACAACACTTCTGATTGGAGGACCCACAGAGGCCACTGATCAGAAAATTCCATTGTTTTAGTTTCACTGAATTGTTGTAATGTAAGTAAACATTACATTTACTTTGAAAAAACAAAAATAACTATAACAAGGCACAGAAATCAACAATGCTTACAATCACAATCTAACAATAACTCCTACTGCATGACTCTGGTTGAGCAGCAGGCCTTGGGATCAGAGCTGAAACCCACCTCACTTGGGAATCTGTATGCACTCCAATGATTTATCTCCCTGCTGGAATGTAAGTCAGCAGGAAGAGCAGAGAGTGCACCCAGTTTGAAAGGAGCAGATGAGCTGCAGCCATTACTTCTCTCATCAGCACTGAGCATCAGGGATGTGAATGACTCCCTTGGCTGCCCAAATGAATTCTCAAGCCAGTGACCCTGAGAAAAAAAGTGCCTCTACTTGCTGACTGCACTGCATTTTGGAAGGCTAACTCACAGGATGAATGCAAGAGACACCTTCATGAGTAACACCAGCAGCCCCCTTTAAGACACACACCACGAGAACACCTTTAAGTAAGGACATTGATGAGAGCTCAATTTCTAACCTGCTCAGTGAGTGACCAGCCCGAAGTCTGACAATGAGCTCTCAGCAGAAGAGATTTGGAATCCTTGGGTTTAAACATTTTCTCAATCAAGTGAGCCCACAGCCGCCTCCCAGCTCTCAGCTTCGCTATTTCCATATAAAAGTTCATGCCAATTCCCCAGAAGAAAGAGAGCCTGTAATAGGAGAACATGAACAGAATACAACATTGAATCATTCTAATAACTCTGGATCAGTAATGGGGAAGGTCTCTGATTAATGTACTTTCACAGATGATGGGAATGTTCCTATTTGCCTGTATGTGTAAAAATACTGAATTTGATATTAAACTCTATAGAGGTTTTACCAAAAGCGAGTTTTATACTTGCAAATTTCTTGAGCTCACCTAGGTGCAAATTCATCAATAGTGAGGCCAGCTTTAAGCCCAGTTCTGCAGTACTCCAAGCCATCTGCTATGGTATAAGCTAATTCCAGGATGGTGTCAGCTCCTGCCTCTTGCATGTGGTACCCACTGATGGAAATGGAATTAAATTTTGGCATATACTGAAAAAAAAAACAAAACCATGCAACAGGGTATAACAGCAGAAGGGAGGATCAAATACTTGTTCTATCAACATTCACACAGAATCACAGAGTGGTTTGGGTTGGAAGAGGGTTAAAGGTCATCTAGTTTCAACACCCCCTGCCATGGGCAGGGACACTTTCCACTCTCCCAGGCTGGTCCAAGACTCATCCAACCTGGCCTTGGACAAGGCATCACTTCCAGGGATAGGGCAGCCACAGCTTCTCTGGGAAACCTCTGCCAGGGCCTCAACACCCTCACAGGGAAAAATTTCTTCTAATCTAAATACTCTTTTAGTTTAAAAATATTCCTCCTTGTCCTGTCACTGTCTGTGTAAAAAGTTGTCATTACTGGTGTTAAAGGTTGCTCTCAATCTATTTTATAAACCTCCTTTAGGCACTGAGGGGCCTAATGAGGCCCCTGGAGCAATGAGATCCCCCTGGAGCCTTCTCCAGGCTGAAGACCCCCAGCTCTCTCAGCCTGCCTCCAGCCCATTCTCTGAATTCCTTGCTGACTGCAAATACAACCCATCTCTACAAAGATGTGTTTGCCAGTCTGGTCTGACTCAAACCTCAGATTTATATTACAAGTGATGTTGGATCCTAACTTCTCCTACTGGCCCTTTCCACAACCACATTACGATTCTCTATGATTTCCTCCCATTTTTCCTCTGTTCTCCAAAGTGCCTCATAAACAATTAACCCAATAATAGAAGTTACACATTTAAACAATGAATACCTTTGAGGTGTACTGGAAGATGTCAGCGATGATGCGCATGGATGGCTCTGGGGGGAAGATGTAGGTATTTCTGACCATGAACTCCTTCAGGATGTCATTTTGGATCGTCCCTGTCAGCTTGGCCTGAGGCACTCCCTGCTCTTCCCCAGTCACAATGAATGTAGCCAGCACAGGAATGACTGCCCCGTTCATTGTCATGGAAACGGACATTTTCTCCAAAGGAATTCCATCAAAAAGGATTTTGGTGTCTTCCACTGTGTCGATGGCAACTCCAGCCATTCCAACATCTCCTCTAACTCGAGGATTGTCTGAATCATAACCACGGTGGGTGGCTAAATCAAAAGCAACTGATAATCCCTGCTGGCCAGCTACATGAAAAAGAAAGGAAAAAACCCCCCAAACAACAAAGTGATAGTTAGAAGTGTTGAACAGACTTGCATCAGGATGGGATCTAAATTTATTAACTCTATTTTACATGATTCAGGCTTGGATGGCTAACTAAATTTTGATGTTAAACACTGTTCCCTCCCCAAACCTGTCCAAGGTCTCGTAGTCTTTAAATGAAAAAGTTTGTAACTGGGGGAAAAAAACTAAAAAGGTAGTCCTTACTGTGCTTTAAAAATTCCTGAATAACAGCTCACCCACAGGTTATAAATATGCCTGGACAGGCAGTATATGACTTATAGGTCAGCTTGGCTTAGCTGGGAACAGAAGTGTCATAAACTGTCATGTTATCTTCTCTTTATCACCAGCTAAACACACACAGACTGTTCCCTGGCTCTACTAACACACGCTGTTATTTGTATATCTGCAATAAGGGAAAATCATTAATATAAAGCAGGGAATAGGACAGCCAGAGCTCTTGTTGCTGCAACCTGAAAGCAGAACCCAAAACTCTGCTGTCCCCAGGCATTCCCCGCTCTGACCACTGACTGGGCTGTGCTACCAGCTAACCCAGGTTACCACGTCTGATTCTGTGATCTCAGCTGCTTCAACCCTGGGGTGGATCCAGATTATGTCTATGTGTTAAGGTGCAATAACTAAAACCAGCATTCAACACATTCATTCTCCACCGCAAAATGAAACAAAGGCACTTCCAGAAACGATCCAATTTCCAAGTAATAAAGAAAGACAGTGCCACTGGAAAGACCTTATCAGAAATTCAAACTCATAGCGTAGAATAATCACATTTGCCATGTAACTGACTGAATTCATGTCCCCCATTGCTTCACAAGGCAGTGTTGTTTCCCAGACCAGCTGCCCCACCTTTGATGTTGTCCTTGTAGAACTTGTTGCTTTCCTCCACCGTACTGAACCCAGCATACTGGCGGATGGTCCACGGCCTGTATGTGTACATGGTGGGGTAGGGCCCTCGAGTGAAAGGCTTCACCCCTGGCAGCTCCTCAGGGAAGTCCTCCGTGTCCCTTTTGGAGTACAAAGGCTTGATGTCGATCCCCTCGGGGGTGTGCCAAATTAAATCCTTTGGATTCTTGCCTTTCAGCTGCTTCTGAGCCAGGGCAGCCCACTCGGGGTGCAGCGGCTGTCTGTGCAGGGCGCGCCAGGCCAGGAGTGCGCAGCGGCGCGGCCGCAGCCGCAGGACGGCATCCCCGGCCCTCAGCATGGCTCTCCTGGCAGTGGGGGGTGAGCTGGACAAAACAAACATGTATGTTGTGTTATCATGTGCACCTAACATAGGAGATGTGAGGATGGAGAGGTCAAGCAGTTTGCTAAAGCCAAAACAATCCCTCAGGAGAAAAATTAAATGTGTTGTTCACTCACTGATGTGACAGCCAGCCCTTCCTCTTGCCTTTCAACCAGGAGCAGAGTTCAGGAAAAATTCTACATTTTCCTCTAACCAAGGAAAACATTTCCACAACTTATCTACATCCACATCTGAGATGTGTAACTTATTTCAGTCCCTCAGCATTACCGTCATTAATCAGTCACTGAAAAGCCAGGATGAGGCATGAAGATGGCATGGCCAGTTACCCTCTCAGCTTCACATCTCTCTCATCTAGGAATTCCTTAACGTCAAAGAGAAATGCTTTTCCAGGGATGGGGCAGCTACAGCTTCTCTGGGCAACCTGTGCCAGTGCCTCACCACCCTCACAGGAAAGAATTTCTTCCCAGCATCCAACATTATGGAGGAGCTCTGCAGGAAGTGAGCTGTCAGAAAATTGCTGATATAACCACACAGTTTGGAAAAGATGGCTTGGGCTGGATGGAAACTAGAGATAGGTTGAAAAAGAAAGGAGAAAAAAGGATGTGGTATGTGAGAACACAGGGATTATACAAGCTGCAGAGCTTGTCCCACCATGTATGAGACTGATAGGGGCAATAATGTGAACAATTCCCTGTGAGGGTGGAGAGGCCCTGGCACAGGTTGCCCAGGGAAGCTGTGACTGCCCCTGGATCCCTGGAAGTGTCCAAGGCCAGGTTGGATGAAACTTGGAGCAACCTAGGATAGTGGAAGATGTCCCTGTCCATGGCAGGGGTTGGAACGAGATGATCTTTCAGGTCCTTTCCAACTCAAACCAGTCTGTGAGTTCAGTAACTCCTAAAAGCTCTAAGCTCCTTTGCTTCTGCTCGCCATCCCTATCCTTGCATTTTCTTGCAAAAATAAAACCTTTACAGCTTGGCTTCATGGGTCAGTCACCTCCTCACTGCCTCATCTCTTTCACAGAACTCCCAAGAAACACACACTTCCCTGACATCTTTATGAGAAATTGTGCATGCAACGGGAAAACACCTGTATCACTGCAGCCACACCCTCCAAACATGTGCTTTAATATTGTATATGCCAAATGTGGTATGCCTATAACTGGAGAAGCACAGAGGAGTTCCTGAGGAGCACTCATGCCCTGCGGGGATGTGATGCTGCAGCCAGGATGGAAGGCAACCTGTGCCCACACCCCCGCATGGGTCACAGGGTGGGTCAGGCTGGAAGGGAGCACAGTGGCTCATCTGCTCCAACCTCCCTGCTCCAGCAGGGCCATCCCAGAGCACGGGGTGCAGGATTGTGTCCAGACAGTTCAGGAATATCTCCAGTGAGGGAGACTCCAGACCCTCTCTGGACAATCTGCCCAGTGCTCAGTCACTGCACAGGAAAGAAGTTCTGCCTCCTGTCCAGGTGGAACTTGCTGGGATCAGTCCCTGCCCGTTCCGCTGGTGCCATTGCTGAGCCCCATGGAGCAGAGCCTGGGCCCTGCTCTGCCCCTCCCTGCACACAGGGACACCCAGGGCTGAGGGCCCCTCTCAGCTGGGGATCCTCTCGGGGCTGGACAGCCCCAGCTCCCTCAGCCTTTCCTGGGCAGGGAGATGCTCCAGGTCCTTCATCGTCCTTGTCACCCTGCACTGGACACACTCCAGGAGCTCCCTGTCTCTCTTGTCCCAAGGAGCCCAGAACTGGACACAAAACCTCAGATAAGCCTCAGCAGGGCAGGATCACCTTCCTGCTGGCAATGCTGCTCCTTACGCACGCCGGGATTATTCCTGCCCCGGTGCTGGACGCTGCATTTAACCTTGTTCAGTTTCAGACAATTCTCTGCCCAGCTCCCATCCCCGCCCCCCGAGGAGACCCCAGAGCCGCCCTGTCACCCCCTCTCCGCACCTCTCCCTCCTCAGCACCCACAGCAGGACAGGAACCCTCCGCTCCCCGTCCCGGGACAGCGCCCGCCGCCACCGCCCGCCCCGAACACGCGCCTCGGGCGGCCAATGGGGACGGGGGGCCGGGCCGGGAGCTGGGATAGGGGACGAGGACAAGGACAAGGACAGAGGCAGGGTTCGGGGCTGCGGACACGGACAGGGACATGGAAAGGGATCAGGCTCAGGGCAGGGATGGGCTCCCCGTTACCTGCCTCCGGCCCCGCCGTCAGCCCGCGGCCCCCGCGCACGCGCGGCGGGCGGGAGAGGCGTTGCGCCTGCGCCGCGGGGAGCGCGGGGTTGTTTTGTACCGTGGCGGCGGGGCTGAGGCGGCGCCCGCNCAGAGAGGCTGTGTAGTCTATCTTCACAAATACAGAAGAACTGTCTGGAGACAATCCTGTGCCGTGTGCTCTGGATGATCCTGCTTGAGCAGGGAGGCTGGAACAGATGACCCGCTGTGGCCCCCTCCCGCCTGAACCGCCCTGTCACGCTGATCTCGTAACGCTGCACAGGTGGACTACAACTCCCAGCATGCACTGCGGTGGAAGGTGCGTGTCCCAGGCGGCGGCGGGGAGCGATACTTGCCGGGAGTTGTAGTCCATACCTCTTTTACGGTCCGCCGTGAAAGCTGTCCCACAACATCGGTAGTTACGGGGGAGGGGAGAGGCAGGGCTTATTTACCTAGTGTAGTGTTTATTTACCTGGTTTAGGCCTCACTTAACTCGGCCGGCGCTTATTTGTCTGGTGTCAGTTTCGACACTTCACTTGGTGAGAAGTGACAGGGCCTGAGTGAGAGAAAAAGTGGCCTGAGGAGGTGAGGGAAAAGCTGAATAAATCTGAGTCGTGATGCTTTAGAGACGAGAAGGGTGGTGGGGTTTGTGGCTACTCCCCTCTGTGACTGCTTTTCCCTCTGTCTCTATAGTAAGAAAATAAGCTGTAGGTTTGAACTGCATCAGGGACTGCGGTGCTTAGGTGCTAAGGTAAAAAGTTTTGGTAATTGGATGACTACGCTGAAAATTAGAACGATAAATCATAGAATCACAGAATGGTTTGGGTTGGAAGAGCTCTTAAAGATCATCTATTTCCAACCCCCTCCCGTGGGCAGGGACATCTTCCAAATGGGGATGCTTTTTTAGTGGTCCTACATTTAAGTAAATTTACCAGATTTAGGCTCTAGGTTAGCAAATATTCAAACATTTCGTCTCATTTAGGCTTATTTGGAGCTTATTGGGTTGGGCCCAATTTCCATCTTTTTTTTTTTTTAAGTATGGTTTGTGCTGTATGGGTTATAATTGCTGGATTTTAATTTTGTCTTTGTTTCCTCCTGTTCCTATTGGTTTACAGTTAACAAAACCCCACCACGCATCTTCCAATAAAATGGGGAAACCAACTGGTGGGATAGCAGCAAAAAATCCTTTAAAATCGCAAAATCAACAAGGGCCTTCCAGCAAAAAAAAGAGAGCAGATGAACAAGGAAGAAAACAAAGTCAGAAAAGACAGGTATTCATTATTTTGGATCAAACAAAGTGGAAAGGTAGCTGGGGGATGGAGAGAAGAGGAAAGAGGTATTTTTTTCCATTTTTAAAATTGTAATTTATAGAGAATAATTCATTAACTAAGAATAGTCCTTTTGAGGAAATGCCCAATGTGAAGAGCTCTTTTGAGCAGTCTTCAATAAAGCTTTTTATTGTTGTGGTCAAACTCTTTTGTCAGACACTGGCATAGTGAGTTCATAGGAGTAGATGAATGATTGAACAGTAGAGGATGTCTCAAAATTGCCACGTTTGCTGCAAATTTTTCCCTTCAGCAGGTCCCTCGGACAGTCAGAAGGGAAGCTAGGGAACATGAAGACTATTCCCCTGCAGGTAGGGTCCTGTTCTTTCCTGCTAAATCTGAACTGTTTTACACCTTTGACTCTGGTCTGGCTGAGCCGAGTTGCAAAGCTGTCTGTCCAGGTTTGACAAGTCATGCCTTTCCCTTTTTTTCCTTTGTGGTTACAGGGGAAAATGGTTCTTCAAAAAAGGTGAAGCTGTCCAGTGCTACAATAGGATCTTGGCAGCCTCTCTCAGAGAACAGTAGGCTGTTCCTGGAAAATATAGTGGATTCAGTAGTACTGTAAGTGCCAAATATCCTGGTGGTTCTTCTTTGTTTCCACAAGGAATAAAGTAAAAATCATAATATTACTTGAACTGGAAGTCAATGTAGTTTTTGATGTGTTCTCTGTGCTTGCAGGCTTTGTGATGGAAATTCTGCCTTTATTTTCTTTCCAGATCTGTTTTGTCCCAACAGAGGGAGAAAAAAGATGATGTTCAGAAGCACCTCAATGTACTGAAAGAGAGGTATGAAATTATAAATTAAAAAAAAAAAAAAAAAGAGGGAGAGAGTTCTCCTACCTAGTTGTTTTGTACCATACTTTGAGGGTGAGCTAAAACACTCTCTGACTTAAAGCTATATCTCATGTTACTTAAAGGAATTTCCAGGTTTTACTAAAATGATCATCATTTGGAAGCAGTTAAAAATCCTCCTCTTGGAACGTAATTTGAAAAGCAGAAGGGTTAGAACTGGGAAAATATTAATTAATGTCAGTTTAGAGTCAGGGAATGTAGAGGCCAATGCAATATAATCCACAGAAGGTCAGTGCAATAGCAAACCTGAGACTGTTCCTGGTTCCTTCCTTGGACATCTCCACATGATTTTGGAAAGCAATTCAAGGCAGCTTTTCTTTCTCTCTGCAGCCTTCTACTTCACTGGCAGCAACTAAGTTTAAAACTAAAGCGAGATTAGTTTTTTCCCAGAATTTTCTTTTTGCTTTGCAAAGAACTCCAAACAAACCATGCTTTCCTTTTTTTGTAATTAAAGGGTGCTGAGAAGTTTCAAGACTTTAAAGGTGCCTCCAGGGAAACTGAGTAACCTGAAGAATATCCTGAGCCTTCAAATGGCAGAGAAACAAATGCTTGAGATGAACGAGGAGTCTTTGGTACATCTGCAGGTAGGAAAAGCAAGGAAGGGAAGAAATAACCTGACCACACTGCTGGCCATGCCTGTGCTGTGGTGGAGGAGTGTCCAGTGTTCATCATTGTCACCCACCTTTGCTGCAAAGCTCTGTGTCTTTTTGGATGATTTTTCAGTGACTCAGTGTTCTGTGGGAAAGACCATCTCTACAGTAAATTTCCTTTTGTGTCTCTTATTTTGTTTCATTTTAGGAAGAAATCACTGAAGCGGAGCGATCAGCGGAGCGCATTGAGGAAAATATACAGCAACTGCAGTGCAAAATCCAGATGCTGAAGAGACAGTTAGAGGAAGATGAAAAAGATGCCAGGAAGGTATTTCTCATGAATTCTTGTGTACTCCTATAACCTAGAGGAATAGGCTGACTTCCAGAGCTTTCTCAAAGAAACTGTTTCTCAGGCAGTGTTGTTTAAGGAAGGCATCATTTGCCTTTGGGAATGGGTCTTCGTAATCTTTCCAACTTCAGCTGCAGAATTAAGAAGTTTGGTTTCAGAAGCTAGATAATGACAGATTATTTTTCTACTTGTGTGCCTGATATTTGGGGGTTTGGATTGTTTTTTCATTCTCTTTTTGTTTTTCTAGGTATTCCAGGAGAATGGCAGTGGAACACTCCACCTCCCCGAACTCCCCAAGCACAGTTTGCAGGCACCCACTTTGCAGGTGGGTGTGGAATATATATTTCTCTTTTCAGAGACACTTTGGTTATGAGGAGGAAGGCAACAGAATGTGCTTTTATCCCTTAACGTCTGCCAGAGGGAGCAATTCTAAAAATTCAGAAAATTTGAATAGGTTTTCATTTTCCTTTTTTATTTTTTTTCTTTTGATTGAGAACTATATGCTTATATTTTAAAACCAGGACAAAATCCTAAAAAACTTCTTATCCTTGGAAGTGTTTAAGGCCAGGTTGGATGGGGCTTTGAGCAACTGGGGATAGTGGAACCTTGTGGGGGGTGTCCCTGCCCATGGCAGGGGGTTGGAGCAAGCTCGTCTTTAAGGTCCCTTCCAACCCAAACCATTTTGTCATCTTACGATTTAAAATATCGCATGTCTTTTCCTAGAAGCCCTATGGCCCTAGGGAACTTGTAATTTCTGAAATATATCTATAATTGCTGGTGGGAAGACTCGTTCTTTGACTTTGAATCTTTTTTGTTTTAGCTGTAGCTGGACTGCATGAGAGTGAAATTCCTGTTGCAGTCGACAAAAGCTGTTTTTTTATTTGTTGTCTATCGTTCTTCTTTAGGAGGAAATTTTGAAGGTAAAGAATCAGAGAGGCCTTTTAAAGGATTTGAATGCTATTCAGCAGTCAGCTGACTTGAAGAACTTGTTAACCCTCATTGAAAAGACCTATGAGAAGGTGGATTTGCTTTGAGAAGCCAAAATGTGTGGAATCTCCGTGCTGAACTTGGAAACTGCTTTCTTCCTAACGCCTTCCTGTTGTGACTGTGGAGTTTCTGTTAAAACATTTTCTATTAACATTGGTATATAACATTGGTATATAAATTTGTAGATATATTTTGGGACTCAAGTGATTTAAGTCATCTGTCAAGGTTTTTGGGTGGTTTTTTTTTGACCTGTGATGACTTCTAATGATGATGTATCCTGTCTTAGGAGAAGGGAGGGAAATGGATCCTGGGTTACTTGGATGTTTTTACAGAATAAGGGAACTGTCCCATTGAATTTGCACTTCTATATCTGTAGTCTGTATTTGGGAGTTTAAACCTGAAACAGGTAGTAAAAATAAGCTTATCTAATATTTCATTGTAAATCGCCTGTTCAATTTTCTTACTATTTTTTAACAAAGAGCCCTCAACTGCAGATAACGGAATATTTTTTTCAAATGTACAAAATTATTTTTACATTTTCATTACTTAATACAAAAACCAACATCAAACAACATGAAGTACTTTCTCTGGTTAAATTCCCTGCTGGAAGATAGCCATGTTCTTTACACTGACTTGCCTCATAAACTCTTGTAAATGCATGGAAATGTAGTCTGAATTCCTTAACTCCTGTTTTCAATAAAATATGAATTTTTACTTCATTTTCATGTTTTTTCCTATACTTGGCCCAATTTTTTGATCCCAAACCAACTGGTTTAGTCTAGACTTTAGGTCTATTAGTCAACTCATAGGCGATTTTTTATACTAAAATTTGTCAGCTGTATACTTCTATTTACAAGCTGCTACTGCTCCTAATGAGACAAAAACTAATTATCTCTCTTTTCCGAGGGCTTGAAAACCTCTGGAGTTAGAATCATGTAATATTTCAAGTTGGAATGAACCTGTAATGATCTCTGAGTCCAGCTCTCTACTCTTCACAGGATTACCTGAACCATGTAGGATCAGAATAATCAGACTAAGTACTTGCTTTATACTGGATCACAGGAAAAGAAATATAATTATTTAGAAATGTGTCTCAAATTTGTGATGACTTAGCTAGGGGAGAAATTACTTATATAACCATTTCCCCCAAATACATTAATCCAGAGAATGGATTAAAGATTTTCCTTCATGCCAGGGAAGGGTTAAGTAAAGATAAACTCCTTTGCTTTCATTAAGGGTGATTTATTGTGTGGGTTTTGAACTTCCTGAACCAGATAGAGACCATTTTTAAATTTTTTTAGTTTGGAAAGAAAGTGTAGACAAGGGCAGTGAGTAGGAGTCAGATTCTGCTTCCACACAAAGAAGTTGAAATAGTAACTGAAGAATGAGCTTCTGCATTACAGCTCTAGATAGTTACAGCGGCAAGCCATAATTACTTCAATTTAATTCTTTTTCCCTGATCCTGGGTGATTTATGATAGGCTGGCTGTAGGTGTTGTTACTTCGGGGTTGTCATGCACGCATAAACAGGGCAACATGAACCAGGGGACATAAATCCAGACATTTATTGGGTGGTCTTAGCTCAACTTGATGGTGGATCCTGTTGGACAGAGTTGCAGAATAACCAGGTTGTTGGTTTTGATGAGATTTGAGACCTCTTTCAGAAGGTTCGCTGTTGGTCTGTGTGTGTGGAGCTGTGACCGCAGCTGTGTAATTTGACCTGGGAGCACTTGAAACTTCAGTTTCACAAACTTGGGTTTAAGTAGGTAAGGCATTTTCCCGTGTATGTATGCTTTATTTACTGAGTTTGTCCATATAAGGAATATTCGGGGAATGAACTTCTGGATTCAGGTCAACTTGGCTTAAAGATTTTCCGCAGAAGTGATCTGCAGCAATGTCTTGGTTAGAAAAGACAGGTGTCTGCTAGGGAGGGCAGGACCCCGCTTTGGAATGGGAATTCAAACTCCCTCCCTCCGAATTATTAAAACTTTGATATTAAGTCGGCTCTCAGGCAAGGATATGGGGATAGGAATAACAGCTCTTTACTGGTATGTACAACAGGGAAAACCNTGCAGTAATTAGTCTCCTAGCAACTCATGGGAAAAAATTCTATAAGGAAAAAACCCCAAATCTAACCCCCCAAAAGCAAGCACAGAATTGTGATTTCTTTGCATATGGAAATGGAATGAGTGTGGGCTCGACATTTCTGAGTCTGAATTGTAGCTTGCTAACTATTGCTAGCTCCTTCCCCAAGGGAAAGCTGTCAACAGTTTTCTCTCTTCAAAACATCTCTCTCCATTTCTCAGCACAGGTTAAGTAAGCAGTGTTCCCTTTCCCATAACAACTGTCCCCAGGTGTTGTTTCCTATTACTTAACCAATGGAGAGAAGTGTCAGTCTCATGAACCAATAATAGACCGTTTTAGTGCAGCATGTTATAAAAGAAACTGTTGGAATTGTAAATAAAGCCTTCTTTCTCTTCTGACAACTATATGGAGTCACTCTATTTCATGTCCTACTGTAACAAAGGAGTAGAGAGAGGAGCCAAGGGAAGAAGCTGCACTGAGGCACTGGGGAACATCAGGATATCCAGCCCAGCTTCAAACCCAGCTAACTGCCAAGGTCAAACAGCCCTTGTGCTCTGACAGCCCAAAGCTCTGAACATCCCGCATTTATCTCCTTGTACAACCTAAGCACAGCTTCATGGCTCATATGTCTTTTGGGAAGAACCTGGACTTGGGAGCATTTTCTGGGATATGCTTTCAACAAACAGTGAAAATGACAGCAAGAATAAGAAAGCTGAAGGTCTGTTTTATTTAGCACAGATTAAGTGATCTAAGAGATTAATCCATGAGCCACCAATTACTTCACACTTTTGATCTTTTTCTACCCTCTTCCAATAAAGAAAAACAAAAGAACACCACTTTGGTTTAGAAGTACTGGAAACCTCAATTGAAATATGGATTGTTTTGGTCAAAGAATTAAGAAGACAGATGCCATGGAAAAATGATTTAAACTTTTTAGAAATGCAATGGATGCTGATTAGAGCTCTAGGAACGTGCTACAGCACACATTTTGTAGGGTTTGGGGATGACATTAAATGAAATGGCAGGGCTGAGGTCCAGGTCTGAGTTGGAAACTCCAGGTGGAGGGTGGAAGTTGAACCTCTGCAGGAGACTGGTGAAGAAGAGGAAGAGCTCCATTTTAGCAAGAGTCTCCCCAGCACAGATCCTCCGCCCTGGAACGAAATGCAAAAGGACCACAAGAAAATGAGTGAGAGCTGCTTCTTCAGTATTGAAAGACCCCCCCGCCACCCCTCTTTTATCTGTTCTTACACTAGAAAAGGTCAGTGGGAATCCAGAACATCTGAATGTTATATCCTAGGTGTGAATAAAGAACACAGTAGATTTTAAGTCTGTTGGGTACAAGTTATCAGAGAGAGAGGAGTTTTGATCTTCAGAGGTATCATACCAAAGCCAGCTGGTGATGGGTTTTTATTTTCCTTTGTGTAAATGCTTGCATTTGCAGATAAATGTATGGAAATGTAGTCTGAATTTCTTAACTCCTGTTTTCAATAAAATCTGAATTTTTACTTCATTTTCACATTTTTCCTCTACTTGGCCCAATTTTTGGATCTGGTTTAGTCTAGACTTTAGGTCTATTAGTCAACTCATAGGCGATTTTTTATACTAAAATTTGTCAGCAAATTCCTTGAAGATTCACAAATGCTGGCCAGAATGGGGCTAAGAAGCAAGGTGGAGGAGATATTCTATGGATATCCAAAAGTGCTATAAATATAAGTTCTTTCGAATCCAGTAGCTAGTAAACTGCTTTATTCATAGCATGATGATTCAAGGCCAGAACTAACAAAAGTCTGAACTAAAAATTGGTTTTAAAACCCCTGTGTGACAGAAAGTGGAAAATGGAGAGCTATTGCATGGCTGTGATGTGAAATTAGCCCTTCAGGGAATGCCCAGACCTAACATCCCCTGGATGTGCTTTCAGCTGGGACATCAAGACTTAAGTTTGGAAAAGAAGATCTGGGAACTGGAAGTGTCATAAATTCTTAAAAAAAAAAAAAAAATTATGGTGTACTGGATGGTGAGTACAACAAGAAAAAAATCATATTTAAAGATCATACACAGTTGAAAATATAGAAATAGGGTCAATAAAACAGTGGAGAGTGTTGTGGATATGATAAATAAATTAACCAGAGACTGATGTACGGGAACTTAAAAAGAGCAATTACAGAGCCTGCAAAGCAGGAGAAATGCCAGAGAATCAGTGGGGTTGGAATCTCCCATGATCTGGCAAATGGTGAAGGTGTGTAAATTCAGGTGAATGTCACACTCTGGGCAGATCCCTTCTGTCCTTTGATTTTACACAGAATTTGGGGGTTTGTATGGCAACTCCTTCTTCTTGCCACACTATATGAAATCTTGACCCAGCTGGTATTTTTTGTGACTTTTTAAATGGGATGTGGAAAAGTGAAGCAGGAAATGTCCAGATGCATCTTTGCTGTGTGTTCTGTGTAAATGTAAAAGAGAAAGCACCTGCTGAAAAAGGCATGAAAGCATCTTTCTTCACAAATTTCCCGTTGGCATCAAGGAAGTGCTCAGGGTAGAACATGTCTGGTTTCTCCCACTGCGACTGGTCTTTCAGGACTGAGGAGAGTAAAGGGATGATGTAGGTTCCCTGCAAAATAGGACAGAGGAATGAATGCATGGACAAATTCAGAAATAAGAAATGTTTAAAAGAAGCAATCCTACAGGCATCTCACCTTGGGAATGAAATAGCCTTTGAGGGTGGCATCTGCAGCAGTCTCATGAGGCAAATCCAGTGGCAGGATATTGGCAAACCTCTGAATTTCATGGATGACAGCATCTGTGTATGGCATCTGAGCTCGGTGCTCGATCCGTGGGGGGTTGGACCCTATCACTTGCTCTATCTCTTCTTGGACCTTTTCTGAAGAAAGAGGCAACTCTAAGATACAAGGACTCATTCACCCCTGAGACACAGTGTGCTTTACTAGTGTAAAGTATAATAGACCTGGAGTGCAAACCATAATTTCTCCAGAAATCTTTTTTTCCTTTAAAAAATAATGGGAGGTGAACAGGACTACAGTGTTTGATTGATTCTTTACCAACAAGAAACCTAAAGACTTTTTTTCTGCCATCTCTTCTGTCTAAAGATCCATGTTCTGCCCAAGGGTTGTCTTGAGATCCCCATTTGACTCCAAACAATGCTGTACCATCAGCTGGAATGGAGATGCCAGACAAGGGCAAGTCCATGAATCTTCTCAGGTCCCTAAAGCCTCAGTACAGTCCATTTAACGTCAGCGTAGGCCTTTGGTTTATTGACACTTTCTCAGGGAAACCTGAGACAAAATCATTGACCAACACAAGACAGCTCTTTACTGATTAATTAATGAGATTTCACTGAGCAAAGGGCCGGGCCTGTATGAGCTCTGTGTTCTGCTGCTGGCCAACCAGTGTGACCCTCACTGGGTCTGAACCTCAGGGCACAGAGACAATAATTGGTTGGAAATCTCAGCTTTTTGTAACTTGACCTATTAACAGACGTGTTGATCCTGATTAGGCTCCTGTTTGGTCCCTAATATCCTGAGTATAGCAGTATCTACCATTAAATCACTTACTCTGGATTTCAGGGTACTTTAGCATCAGCAGAAAGCCCCAGTTAAGTGTGGTGGAAATTGTCTCAACACCAGCAGTAAACAAATTGCTCACCAAGCTTAGCAAGTTGCCATTATGGAAATACCCATTGGTAGTGGATTTCTCCTGAAAAAAGTGATTGAGATAAAAGGATGAAAACTCAAAGCTTTCCATGTGAAAATGCAGGTTATGTAGATAAACATTTGCTAAGAGACAAATCCTGTATTTTAAAAAAGTGTGAAAGACAAGGAAGAGCTTTGGGCTTGTGCCTGGAGGAAGGTGCCGACATATCTTTGTATTTACTGGGACCATCTGCAAAGGGAGCTGCCTTCCCCATGGGAAAAGTAACTCAGATATATCAGAGACCCCAAATAAGTCCCAGTAATGCCCAGACAGTGATTCCATTCTGTAATGTGTTATGTTTTCAAAAGAGCCAGAAGAGCTGGGACAACAGAGAGAGCAGATAAAAAGATGCAGCCTTGATATATATATATATATATTTATACAGTCTGAAGAAAATAAATAAGGATAAATGTTTGCTGATTAAAAGAAGTTGGAACTTCAATAGCATGGAGTATCTGTTCAACTCTATCACTTTGTCTACGGCCTTGTCATATGTATTTTCTCAAAGACAGCTTCCCTAAAGAAATTCAGCTGTAATTGTAAGGAATGAAATAAAATTGCAAATGTCTTCATAGAACAATGAAAGATAGAATCAGCAAGAAAATAATTCAGTTACCTCCTGCTGTTTAACCAGGAAAGCATCAATAAAACTCCTTTGGTCATTTTTGTCCAGGTTTTTGAGGTTCTCTACAAAAGTAACTCGTACAAAATCATGGAATTCATCTCTGTTTCGGAGGAGAGCCTTGTTAGCCCTTAGGAGGAATCCAAGGTATGGAAAGATATTGTACATCTACAAGAGTGGAAGTTGTTAGAGAGGGTTTATCAGCCAGAGCTCTGAAAACACTACAGAAACAAATTAGCAACATTTGGGCTTCTTTGCAGATACAAAGTCAAAACCTCAAGATTAATATTTTTTTTTTGAAACACGAAAAAGTGACTGGATGAATTTGTGGTAGAAAATTCATCAAGGACCACCAAATACATGTAAAACTCTTGTCCCAAATTACTATTTTTCAGGAATAGTGCAGGTGTCAGGCTCAAACAGCTTCAAGCCGCCACCAGGCAGATGGATATGCTGGCCAGCAACTTTTTTTTGTTGTTTTAGCCAGTTCTTCCACTAAGTGTTTTATTTTCGTTTTCCAAAACCTAGATAAACATAAATCAATCCAGGATGTGGCATCATTGCATGCAAGTATCTGAAGGTATTTTTCATTTACTACTGCTCTTAAACTATATCTTAAATATGTTTTTGAGCGATTAGGGGTTTTATTGTTGGCTTCATGATTCCAAAACTGTCTCACAAGATTTTGTTATCCAAGAAAGTGCTTTGTAAACCTATTATCCAAGTCTCAGACTTTCCTTTTTCATAGAATAAACTGATCACCAGTGTTGCTATTTTTCTTTGGCATCCAATGAAACAGCAACATAAACATGTGAATCATTACCGTAACCAAAGGTTTCCCAGCAAGCCTCATGTTTTCATTGGTCAGATTTAGAAGTCTCACAAATCTGGAGTCTTTGTAGTCAAATCGTTTTCCAAGCAATATTGACACAATTATATTAGCAACTGCTGCATTAATTATTTTGCTGAAATCCATGGGATTTCCTAGACAAAGAACAAGAGAATGTAATAAAGAGATGTAATTTGTAAATGTCATTTTATTATTAAATATTGCTATTTATTTGTTGTGATTGATTCCTATCATTGATTATTATCCAATGTCAGAATACCATACCAAGACACAAAAATTCCAGGTGAGCCAAATTCATCAAACTGGTGTACATTTCATAGAAGGGTCTGAACTTGAGAATGCTCAGAAAGCCTCTGCATACTTTGACAAAACCTTGGAGGTAGTGAGGCCGTGGCACAGGTTTCCCAGAGAAGCTGTGGCTGCCCCTCTCCTGGAGGTGTCCCAGGCCAGGTTGGACAGGGCTGGGAGCAACCTGGGATAGTGGAAGGTGTCCCTGCCCATGGCAGGGGTGGAACTGGATGAGCTTTAAGGTCCCTTTAAACCCAAACCATTCTGTGACTCTGTGATTCTACAGGTTTGAAGAATGAACCCTCCACCCACCTTCCTGTGAGGCGATGGTGTCTGCCAGGTGCCCGTACTCCTCCACAATTCGATCCTCAATGGCCTTTTTGCCCATCCCAAAGTCTCGTAAGGCTGTGAGGGTAAATCTTCGCATCACCTTCCAATTTTCACCGTGAGCAAAAACAACCCCTGAGACCAAGAGAACATTTCAAAGTGGCAGAAGGTTTTAAATAATTTTGTAGGCGTAGAATGGAGCTGTTTAGTAGCAGACAATTTTAAAACAAGTTAAATTGCATCCAGATGAGGAAAAACACAACAGTGTCTTAAGTATTTCCAATCCTCAGCAATAGATTTATTACACAAGCAAAGAATAAATATTTAAGGTTTATTTAATCAAATCTTAAGAAGAATATATATCCTCAAAGACACTTGTCACTGAAAGAAAGTGGACATTGGAAATTCAAGTTCAAACTGCTGGTCATCATAGTTTGGAAGTAGAATTGTACTGAGATCTCTGATGACTGCAGGAACAAATTAAGTAGGAACAAATGTCTTAAAAAGTAGGTAATTTCTTAAAACCTACACCATCAGTTTTTTCACTGACATAGTTACATCATTTAACTGATGACCTCATTTATGAGTATTTTTTCAAATAAAAAAAAATAGAGTGAAAAGCAAGCTTCTATGCAATAATATGATCAAAAGATGCAGCTGTTAAAATGTTCACAGAATTATTCCTGAATTTCTCCAAAGACCTGTGGAGATATAACTATGAAACTCTTATGCTAAATTAGAATGAAGGTTGGGTATGAAATTCTTGTTTTGAAACCCAGCTCTGTAGACAGTATTTCTCTTTTTAAAATAAATCCACAGTTCTCAATATGTTACATGCTACCTATTGTCACATTCTGAATTTAAAAGCACTATTTACCACTGAAATGACAAGCAACAGCAGAATAGTAATTTCAGAAAAGGTGGTTCTATGATAAGTCCAAAGTAACACAAGTCCAGAGCCATATCATGAGAGCTAAAAATGCTTCTTTGACATGGATGCCATGTTCTAGATCCCACAAATGTATCACTATCCATTATCTGTTGCTGTGGTTATTTTTAGAGTTATGATTGTTTTTGTTGCCACTGTCACTAGTTTCAAAGTTGAATAAGTGTGCTGAAGTTAATTAAATTGCTCCCTATTTCCAATGCCTTTTGTGATCTTTGATCCAGTGTTGTCCCAACTCCTGCTTCGACTATAGGAAAAAAAAAATTGAGTAGGTCAAGCTGATAAGGAAAAATAAGACCAACTTACCATTTCCTTTGGTCAAATCTTCAAAGATTGGGATTTTAGGTCTCTCTGCAAATGCGTCTGCCTGGTTTACGAGAGCTTCCTTCACTGTCTCATAGCCAGAAATCACTACAATTTTCCTGTGCCCCATCTGAACACTGAAGACTGGACCATATCTTTTGGACAGCTATCAGGAGAAGAGAACAGTGATTTACAACTTTTACAGCCGACAAAGAAATTTGCCACCCTTTCCAGTGCTGCTTATTTTCCAGTCCTGCCTCTGGGTTACTAACATGGTAGATATTTTCCTGACTACAGGGAAAGACACTTGATTTGAATGATGGGGGTGTGCCAGACATTGTGGTGGATAATGACTAAGTGGCACAGCCAGGAGAAGAGTTCCGTTGTGCTAAACTGAGCAAAGTGTCAACAGGCGGAAGTCCAAGTCAGCAAAGGACTGCACCGAGAGTTCTATCTTCCCTCAGAAACCCTTGTAAACTCAATTTATGACTCATGTTTTTGCACTTATCTCTATGCTATTGTATTTCTTTTGTGTACAGGCTACGCCTGAACAGCCTGTTCAAATGTTCACTACCATTGTTTTATTAAAAATAAATCAGTTTGTTTCTGGGCCAGGATTTAGCATTAGATACATTCAAACTTTTATACATGATTTAATGCACCATGGCCTCAGAGACAACATGGCACAGTTGTAACTGGTACAGGTAGATTTATTTTTATGTAACTTGGTGTTCCTGATTCTTCTGACAGCTGGAGGGGGGTTTCCTGACTGCGCTCATTTTCTAGTGAGTTTGCAGAGAGAAGCAGAAGGCATCGATTTGGCATCAAGATGCAAAATGTTCAGCAAGTGGTAAGCAAGTACAGCCAGCTGAAATAACAGGAGCAGAGACTCATATCTGAATTATGCTCAAGCCAGAGAACAAATATCCAGCATCAGAAAGAATATCTGAATTACAGAAGATACATCTTGGTGCTATTGGCCTGAAAACAGGCTGGAACTTGCTTTTGTCAACACAATTGGGCTGTGTTGGAGAGCTACAGTGATATTCCAGATATTGCATCTAGGCATTCTTTTGATTTGTGGGTACAACATCCATACAGGTTTGTTGGTGCAAATAGCCCTTTCAAAATCATCAGCAGGGAAGATGTGTAATTTTAATGTCTAAGCAGGAAAAACTCTTGAGAAAGGAACAGGTTCATAGAATTCTTCTGACTCAAAGTCAGCAAAGCCCTGCAATTAACTAGGTAAAGAAAGCACTAGAAGAAAACTGAAAGATTTATTATTTTGGTAAAGGTTGGTCCTGAATATGAAGAGTATATAGTTATATCTTCAGCTTTTAGTGAAGAAAAGAGGAAAGGGAGATGAGAATGTTGATGCATCAGTGAAGGCAAGATGCTGCAGTCACAGCTTCAGGTACATCAATCAGTGGAAGGCATAGGGGTTTACATCACATATCAAAATCATTCCTTATTCGATTGACTTTTTCTCAAAATTGCCACATAAATAAGGTGGACACTTGCTATTAATTTGAAAGTTGTTGAAGGTTGAAACCTGGATACATGGAGAAAATATTACAGTAAAAAAAATGCTGCATTCAACATTTTCTGCTCAAATAACCATCTCTTGGTCCTTTGCTAAAGGCTGAAGCATGGATGCAATATATTGGGTGCAGTAGGAGAAACTCTCTGACATCTTGGACTATGGGGCTTGGTTGATAGGACCAATAGAAAAGAAAATGAATACCTGTAAATAAGTCCTGTAGGGTCTCTTCAAATCAAACAAAAGAAGGTTTCCAATTACAGGTAATGGTCTTGGACCTGGAGGAAAGTTATGGCTTTGGTTGTTCCAGAAACCTGCTGTTTTCAAAATGGAGAGAAAAGCCAGGATCAACACTAAAAGAATGGAAGTGCTGCTGTTCCAGAAACCTGCTGTTTTCAAAATGGATAGAAAAGCTAGGATGAGCACAAAACCAATGGAAGTGCTGCTGTTCCAGCCCATCTCTATTCAGCCAAGTATTTGCCACAGAAGAGAAAAGAGAAAATATGGACTCTGGATCTCTGTCCTCCTGAAACAATTTCACTTGAGAGGCTCTTGAGTTAGTCCATAAACCTCTTTTCCAGCGAAGGGTATGTTTTAGTTGCAGCTGATGACTTGTTTGTTCTCTTCCTGTGTGCTTCCTAATGAATCCTCAGAAGGGTACAGAGGCATATAAATGTTTACTAACCAGCGTGACTGGGTTACAGTGTGGGTCACTGGGCGAGTATGAAAGTCCAAGAACATGGATAACTGCAGGTCATCAACCTGACATTTGCTATAAAAGCCATAAATTCTGCATGCTGTCCAGGTTACTGATTAATCATGTTTTTGCCTTTAGCACAGATATCCTTGATACCCTTGAGAAATCAAAATTCCATTGCCCAGGGGTGTAATGCACAGAGATTTATTTTTTTAAAGTGTTTAAGACTCACAAGCTGAGAGCAAATGAACATTTCATTGCAGAGTTCAGACAGTACTTAGTGTGAGAATCTCCATTCAGTTCTTCACACATAACCCGGTTTCAGGCCTCTAATAAATCTGTTGGCCTGACAGTCTGTTATTTTTATCAAGATCTGCAGGCTTCCAGGGAACGCCTTTCCTGTTTTCAGGTTGTGTGCAATCTGCTTTCTTCCGTGCTTCCCAGGGCTTTTCAGGCCTGCTGTTTGCTCACAAAACTATTTATGGGTGGCATAACTTTCATTCCATTGAATCAATTGTGAATTTGAAATCACAGAATCACGGAATTATTGAGGTTGGAGGGGTCTCTGGAACTTGTCTGGTCCAATCCCACTTCCAAGCTGGGCCACCAAGAGCCACTTGCCCCAGCCTATGTCCAGACAGGTTTTGAATATCTCCAAGGACCTAAAAAATTATATGAACCTAAGGAGGGAGACTTCCTATCTCCTGGGCAATTTTTGTAAATGCTTAGTCATTCTCACAATATGAAAGTGTTTCCTGATGTCCAGAGGGAGCCTCCTGTGTTTCAATGTGTGCCCATGGACCCTGGCACTGGGCACACACTGAGACAAGTCTGTCTCTGACTTATTTGATCCTTCTCCCAGGCGTTTACACTGATAAGATCCCTTCTCTCCTCTAGGCTCTAAGCTCCCACCTCTCCGTGTTTCCTCTTATAAGAGATGCTCCAAGCGCTCCAGCATCTTTGCGGCCCTTTGCTGGACTCTCTCCAGTGTGTCCATATCTCTTTGGTTCTGGGAATCCCAGAGCTGGACACAGCGCTGGGAAAAGATGTCCTCTGTTGGCTGAGGAAAGGGGGCTGAGGTACAGCCTAACTCAGGTGTCTCAGAGTCCAGGAGAATGAACAGCAGAGGAGTAGGCGTTGAAAGAAGGAGCCAAGGGGAAGACTGACCAGAAAAGTTGAGTCACAGCCCACAGAACAGTGTTTGGAAGAGTTTCCTGTAGAAATCTAGAACACTAAATTGCATGAGGCCTTGAGGCCAGAACCCAAAGGTTGCGTGAGGTGAAGTGCCTCAAGGCTCAGCCCCTTATCCTTCTCTCCCAGAAGTGTCAGGGTCCCTGCAGAGACATGAGCAGAGGCAGAGGAGAGGAGGGAATGGGGTAATTCCCCGGGGAATGGCGGTGCAGACACCTGGGGGAAAAGAGTCCTGGCACATGGCTCGGAGCCTGGGAGAGGGGCTTGGGCAAGCCTGCTCTTGGCCTGGCTCGCCCTGAGCCTGCTGCAGTCCCCAGGGGCTCTGAAGGAGACACCAGGACATTTCACCTACCTGGAAGGTGTCCTGGGAAAGGTTCAGGGCCAGGGTCCAGCTGTGCGCCAGTTGGCCTGATTCTACTTCACCTTTCCAGAGCAGGTAAAAAGGCACTTAAAATGTCGAGTTTTCCACATATATCTGGAATTTAACTAATAGCAAGGAACTGAGAGGAGGTTGAAAGGTGAATATTTTGCAGCAGGCTTGAGAAGAACAGGAAGAACTCTCCTTTGGCAGGAGGAGACATATTTGGTTAATATATTTTGAGAAAAGGTTAATCCAAATAAGAGAGAAGGAAGACATCCCCAATAAATGTCAAACAAATACAGCTGGTTATCTGATCATTCAATTAATGTGTTTATTCAGCAACAGATTTGAGCATAAATGCTAAAAGAAATTTTATAAACAAATATTCAGCCAGTGGCTTTCAAATAAATTTTCTTTTCAGTAATGAAATACAAAGATACTGCTCTGACGGAGGTAGGAATGGAGAACTATAAGACAGCCTTCAAAGCTATGGTCACTCACTGGTATTCTGTAAAAGGCTTGACCTTTGGTTAAGTTTAAAGAAGATATTATTAAAGTTTTTGCTCATTAAAAAATACTAAAAAACCCACAAATGACAACACCTTATTTAAGCTCTTTTAACATAAAAACAAGTCGAAATGAGAACCGAGGTAAGACAGAAAGAGTGCTGAGTGATTGTTGGAAGGAGTAAAACATTGCCAGTCTTTTATGAGAAAGAAAAAAAATGCTGATGACTGTGAGCCTTGAATTTAGAATAGTTGTATTTTAACTTTTGTTTACTTTTCAGTCCCATCCTTTAAGCTCATCCTCCACTCTGGGTCTTGTTTAACTCCTTACTTTTCTTTTCTGTGAGTGTAAGGCTTCGTCATGAAAGAATAAAAGGTTCTTAGTAAAATATTTTAAGCTTCTGTCTTTTAGGTGTCCAGTCACAAATTACACAGAAGTTGTAATTAATTATTAATGAAGCTTTGCTGATTCAAGGTATTCAAAGCTTTGATTAATTGGGAAATAACCAACCAAAGAAAATACCCTAAGCCAGAGAACCAAATACCACTGACATCTGCAATGTGGAGCTGAGAAATTTGGGTAAACAAAACCTTTGGAGAAACTGATTGTATTCTTCAAGGGCACTATCACATGGGAAGGAAAAGAACATTTAAAGCTCTGATTAGACAAAGGGATTCATCTCCCTACCCTGTTTTTTGAGAGAAACTAAGGGACTTATTTCTCTTGGGGAGGAATCTTCTCAAAAAGAAGTTCGGGGACAATAATGAGTACTTAGAGGATGAGGGCATGGATTATTATGGGAAGATTATAAGGAGAACTGGAGAAAAAAACTGTATAGTTCATTTTTTCCCTTTTGGAATTAAAAAAACCCCCAAAAACAACACCCCTAAATGGTTTTACTGAAGGCATCCATCACCAGGGAAGGTTCAGGTTGGATATCAGGAAAAAATTCTTCACTGGAAGAGTAATTAAACATTGGAACAGGCTCCCCAGGGAAGCAGGGGAGTCACCATCCCTGGAAGTGTTCAAGCAGTGAGTAGACATGGCATTCTCAATGGTTTACTGGCCATGATGATAATCCATCCAAGGTTGGGCTTGATGATCTTGGAAGTATTTTCCAACCTTAAGGATTTTATAATTCAAAGATTTACTGGCAGCGAGTGGTGCTTCCTCATTCAGGTATTCCTGTGTGGTCAGCACTCAAAACTAGTGAAATTACCTCACCCCCCTTTAGTGTGAATGAAAGACCCTCTGAATTCTCAAGTAGGAATTTGAGGGGTAAAATTTGTGTATTGAAGATAAGATTTTTACAGGCTGTCCACAGATGGAATCTTTTTAAAGTACTTCAACACTTCATAAATTATGCACAAAATACTCCTAAAATCTTTAAAAATGTAATATTTACATTGTTACATGCTTCCCCAGTTTTTACAAAAATGGATGTGTGACAGCTTTGAGAGGACAAAGAACATCTTACAGCCAACAAGGTAGAAGAAAGTCAGTCATTGCACGTCTGCAAAAGAGCTTATCTGAACTAAAGTGTGATACAACAAATGTATTTTTATTCATGGATAGAAATCTGACATATCCAGCAGTATACAGCGGGTATAACATATGGGACAGCCCTGCCTAGTATCTTTCTAAAGATTTTCAGGGAAAAATACATCAGCAGAAATTGAAAGGTATATGGTATTTTATATGAGAGGAGTTTTCCCCCCAAGTCTGATAAGTAAGACTTGAAATAAGATCCTAATATTAAAAAAAAAAGGTTGAAACTTCACCCACTTTGGCCTCTTATTCAGAGACATCAGCAGTAGCTTTCCATGAATGATGGACTGAGGCACTGTGTTCCTCCTGTTTGATTCCCAATTCCCATCCATTGTCTCTCACTGAATTATCCCATGCACAGAGGCACCTCATGGAGTTCCTTCAGCTACCTCAATTTTTGTCTCTGAACTGAACAGCCATTGCCATCACTTCTCCAATGAAGTTAATTTTCCTTAATTCAGCTTCAGTTTTCTTCTTTTTCCTTTCACTTCTTTTAGGAGAAAGTGACTTCAGAGTCACTGACTCGCCCCATGGAAGTTCTCTGCTGAGTCTTCTGTAGATTGAGCATGGTTCTTTCCAATCAGTTCCAAACAATTCATGTTTTTCTGGAGCTGGCATTAGTTCAGGTTATCTCTGTTTACATTTACACTGCTACAATCCACTTCTTACTGTTGAATAGAATAAGACCTATTATGCTATCACTTGGTTTTTACAGCTCCTGCTCAGTTCCCCTATTATGTCCTTGAAACTATCTAAATCTATGAGAATAAATAAATAGATCTATGGCAAGAATGAATTTTTTTACTATTTCATTTTCTTTTCCTTTTCAATAAACATATTAACAATGAATCTTGATACTCATATTGCCTCTCATATTGCCTTATCAATCACTGTATTCTGTGCTTTGCCATAAGAATTATTTCAATATTTTTGCTTCCTGTCATAATCAAACTTCAAAATACAGCACATTTTCTCCTCCATCAGAAAACAGGAAAACTCACTCTCTTAAAAAGTTAAGCTGGGATACTCTGGTGAAAAGTTTGTTAGAATCCATATAAAAAATATCAATTCATTTCTTCTTAATTACCCCTATACAGTTGGAGGATGTAACTCAGAAATCTCACAATTAAATGTATTATCCTGTAATAATCTCGAAACCCAAAGTTTATTACAACAGCTATATTGCTGTCAGTGACAACAAAAGATAAAATATAGATAATTTTAAAGAGCAGATTGTGGTGCCTTTTTCTGATCAACAGAAATATTAGAAGGACCTAATTTATTCACCTCAGCTTGGGATATTGACTCAGTAATCTAAAATCAAGCTTGTTTTCTTTTACAAAAATATAGCTATTTTTCAGGCTTTTCTTAAAAACTTGGGTGTGGTTGGGACAATACTTGTATGTTGATTCATTGTTTCTTAGTATTAGAAACAGAAAAGAGCATCATTAGGACAAATATTTCAGATTAATTATTTTTCTACATGGCAGCTTCAAATCTGCTGTGCTCATCACGGTGGCTGGAGTGAATTTCGGGTACTGTCTCCTCCTCTGTAACCTGCCATGAAAAACAAAGAAAAGCTCAGTTAAGGATATATAGATTTGCTTTTTCCATAAAAGAAAACTAAAATGTGCCAAGAATGTAATTCTGTTTGTATATATTATATGTCTGTTTATTAACATTGACACAGCCTGAGATGAACCATCAGTTCTGGATACTGAGGAATGAACTCAGGGTTTTCTTCACAGAAGAAGGAATTTAATTCATTAAAAAACTAATGAAATTTCCTTTAAATTCACATTTTATTTGTAAAGATTGTATATTATACGTTTCTTCTTGCTTTGCCTTTTTGGGTTTGTCCTGGGATGAAGGATAAAGTTCAGATTGCCTAAATTAAGAATACGTCATCAGTCCCTGATAAGGAAGAGGATACCTGATACAGTGAGCACATAGGAGAAAGATAAAGGCCTCCACTGTGATATCAATTTGTTGTCTCTATTTCTGCTTTTTGTTCAAGATGAGTCCAATGCAAAAGGCATGATTACCTAAGAAGTCCAAAAATGATCCTGAAGATGGCATTGATAAATTCACAGCCTGAGGTAGAGCAGCATTTCTGAATTTTGAAGAGGCAACCTTTCTGACTCGTGTGTGCAAACCACAAACCACAAAGCCCAGTAGACCAGTGACTGTACATCCTCCCACATAATGAAAATAAAAGGAAGTTGTGTTTTACCTCCCAATAAGCAGAGTCATCAAAGCAGTTCTGGTCAGATACTTGTCCCAAGAAGGGCAGCTTTAGAATAGCACCTGCAGGAAAACCAGCATCAGAGGTTTAAAAAAAGAAGAAAATGACCCAATAAGTGTCCCTCAGGTGTGCCCTAGGCAGCCAGCTAAGTTTTCTGACTGATTTCCTCATCTGCAGGAAAGCCCAGCCATGCTGGGGCATCAGGTCAATTATTCTGAGTGGTGATGCATATCTCTTCATACAAACATAAATAAGAGCATAAATAAGAGTTTGTTTTTAATTGACCAGATTTCAGACCAGAATCTTCTATTTCAGCCTGACTTCTGTTTGTTTGTTTGGACGTATTCACAAACACATGGAAATGCGTGACATCTCATTGGGTATGTCTTGATCTCAAACTAATTTCTGTTCAGAATTTGAAGTGTCTGAATCTAGAGAAGAATTCCTTCCAGAACAACACCTTGTTATTCCTACAGATATAAAACTCAGTGTCTTTGGAGCACGTATTCAGTAAGATATGTAGAATCACAGAATCATAGAAACATTTAGGTTGGAAAAAACCTCCAAGATCATCAGGTCCAGTTCTAGACCAAACACCATCTTGTCAACCAGAACAGACCCCTGAGTGCCATATCCAGTCGCTCCTTGGACACCTCCAGGGATGGGGACTCCATCACCTCCAGGGGAAGGCCCTTCCAATGCCTGATCACCCTTCCCATGAAGAAATTCTTCCTGAGGAACCTGAACTTCATTTAAAGATAAAAACACTGGAAAACTCCTTTTCCATATTTGAGTTTCTGTCATTGGGACCCGTTATTTCAATTTTGTATTATTTACACAGAATTGTTGATACATTTAAGCTCTCCATGGAGAAAACCTCTAAATTCGTGTGTGCTTTTAGTCACTGTAAGCATCCCACTGACCTGTGAGTGCTCCTCCCACCAGTGCAATTCCAAGTGTACTTCCCAGGGCAGCAGCCTGCAGGACAGGTGTAAGCTGGTGACCATTCCTGAAAAGGGTATAAAACCAAACCATTGCCTATCAAAAAATTGTTGCACTTTGAGGCTGGTTATCAGTCTTACAACATTGTTCTTGCTGCATGCTCGACATGGTGTCTCATAGGAGAATATCCTAGAATCTTTATGGCTGGAAAAGATCTCCAAGATCATAGAGTCAAGCAAATCCTGCCATTGCTGTGTACAAGACTGAACTCATGACTTTATTTTAGCCTTGTTTTAGGCTACAGATGAAAACAACTTACTTGGGAAGGTTATTAATGGCCTGTAAGCCATTAGAGAATACTGTCTGTTGTCAAAAAACCCAGCATTTAATCTTTCTGGAGTCTTACAAGATAGTGGAAAAAATCCTTTTTGCCTTTATTTTTTTTTTGAAATCTTACAAATACCAGCAGTGTAATTGTAGAGTCATAATAAAGATTTTTCTATGTTTGAATGGTTCAGTGTGCTGTTTCATTATGATATTTTAATTTATTTATTTTTATTTGATCTTTTAATCTGCAACAAGCTAGGCATTTAACCAGTCTGTTAAAGGCAGGAGATCAAGTAGAACCCAAATTAAATGAGAATACAATGCCTGACATCAAATCAATGATACATTTCTGAAAAAAAAAATTATAATTCGATCCAAAGAAGTCAGCAAATTAGAATAGACCTTCAAAACTCAAGAAATTTCTTTCTCTCCTCTCTCTATAGCTCACCTTATTTCCCTTTTTGTTGCAGTTACTATGATTCCAGCAATACCCCCCACAATTCCAGGTAAACCATGTAAGTTATGAACTCCACAAGTGTCTTGAATTTTCAGCTTGGATGCCATCACAGGCTGAAATGAGGGGAAATAGGAAGTTAGAGTTTATAGTGAGTTTATTGTCTTCCATGATCTCTAGATGAATATGCAAAAGAAACAGCAGAAGTACAAGAATCAAATCATTATTAAAAGTCACCATTACCTGGAGTTTACTGTATCTATCCTCCCTTTGTAGAAAAGCCAAAGAGAAATAAAAAATGGGAGCAGATCTGGGTCCCCAGTACTTACAGTGAGGAACTGGAATCCAAGGACAGAGACAAGTCCAGCAACGACCCCAATGAACATGGCAGAAAAAGGGTGGATTGCCAGGTCAGCACAGGTACCCACTGCTACTCCTCCTGCCAGGGTGGCATTTTGAATGAGAACCTGCAGAGGGGACACAGAGGGAGGCAGAGGTCACACACGAGGAGCAGAGGCTTGTTTTAGGGCTGAGTGCCTCTGAAGGCTCTCTTGCACATGCTGTGCTCAGACAACTGCAGCTGCTGGAAAGGGGTGGGTGAAAACACAGCTGGATTTTAGGGCAAGGGGATAGAAGCTGGTTTGGTTTTGTCTGTTGTGCAGCTGCACTGAGATTTCCCAGGAGTGGGTCATTTCCTTCAGAGGGCTATTTTGGCTGTTGTAATAAGGAAACTCAAGTAAGAACATGTTTGGAATAAGATCCAAAAGTCCACCTGAACACTGGACTAATGTCTCTAAGGTCCAGCAGGTTCTGTGGACAAGAGAGAATCATCACAGAATCATTAGGGCTGGAAGAGACCTTTGAGATAAATAAATCCAACCATCAAACCAGTACAACCACCATGTCCCCAGCCTATGGTACTGCTTTCCAACCCTTTCTGCGAAGAAATTTCTCCTAATATCCAGTCTAAACCTGCCCTGATACAACTTGAGGCCATTTTCTCTCAACCTGTCACTTGGTATTTGAAGGAGACCAAGCCCCACCTGGTTCAACCGTTTTTACTCAGGGATTTGTAGAGAGTGAGAAGATCCTCCCTGAGGCTCCTTTTTCTCCAGACTGAGCCCCCTCACCTCCCTCAGCCACTTCTCATCAGACTTTATAGCTTTTACAAGTATAATAGCTCTAATTCTGGCCATAGTGTTGGGAAAGGCTCCAGATAGCCTGGACAGGTAGATGGGCACTGGGAATCTGCCTACTCATCCTTATTAAGGAAGGTTGACTCGATTTAACTCGATTTTAAGCGTTATGATGTGATTCTTACCATACTGAATTTGCCTCTTTTATCCACCAAGCTGGAGAGAGCGAATGTTACAATGGTACAGGCAGCCAAGGAGTAGTAAGTGTTGATAATGGCTGTTACCCGGGCTTCTGCGCCATTTGCAATGGCAGAGTTAAAACTGGGCCAAAAAAGCCAAAGGAACAGGGTACCTGGATGAATAGAAGTCAAAACAAAGCAAAAAGCTTTTTAGTCACAAGGGCCAATACAACAGAGTGAGCTACAAGAAATGAGAATGATGATTAATGAGAAACGTGGAATAGCCAAAATTCTGGAAGAAATAATAGAATATGCAGAAGCTTTTGACACTGGGAGCTGAGATTTTGACACATGGTCTCTTGTCAAATCTTACTGGAAGGCTTTGTCATGCCCCACTCACTGTCAGAGCTCACTTACCACTGTGAAACGCCAGCCAGAACAGGAGGCATAGGCAACAAAATTCACATGCAAATCCTTTATCATCAATCAATACAACTGAAAGTTTTAGCTGGTTAATTGGTCTATGAACAGTTCTCATGGACACACAGATATATGATTTCTGACATTCATTACCATGACAGGCACAACTCAATCCTTTTAATTATGGAGAATTGCTTTGAAAATACTGCTGAAAAGCGCAAGACTTAATGGAAAGGAAGTCACCACTAATGCACAGTGAAAGCATATATTTAATTTGATCTTTCCGTCCTTGGAAGCAAGGAAAAACTGTAAAAATATGTGTGTCACTGAAAACACGGTGCTTACATGAGACTAAAAGGAATTTGCCTCCGGAAATGTACTTAGGAAAATGAATGTAGCATAATAATAGGAAATCAGAAAAAAAAAGGGATGGAAGAGAGATGAACAGCTGATCAGTACTCGATATTTATTATTCCACTTACCAATCATGGCAAACATGTCTGAGTGATAGGTGGATTCATCATTTTCATGTTTGTTTGTCAGACCAGGACGATGCAAGACGAAAGCTGCAGCCAAACCAAAATAAGCTCCAAAAGCATGGATAGTCATTGAAGCTCCAACATCTGTGGCCTGTAAGAGGGATCCAAAATAATGCCACAGATTTTATACAACACAAAGATAAAGGCCTGATGAAGAGAAGCCTGGAGGACTTAATGGTTTAGTTCTGCAGTAGAAACCAGAGCCTAGCATAAGGAAACTGGAAGTATTACAAAGTGAAAGCAATTGTTATAAAGAGAAAAAACGATTGCTATGAAGTTGTACCTTGAATACTTTGGTAACTAGATGTTCATTACATGCAAACATGGTGATCTCCAAAAGAGTCAGGATCAGCATCTGAATGGGACTTGTCTTCCCCAGGAGTGCCCCAAATGAAATCAAAGCAGTTGCTGTACTGAAGTCTGCATTTATCATGCTGAAGTTAAGAAAAAGGAAAAAAAAAAAACAAACCCAAAACACATAAAAAAGAGAATATTAGTTTAAAAGCTGTAATATCGAACTTGCCATTAAAATTATATCATTAAAATTATAGAGCTTTAACTTTTCAGATACATAATTATCAAGTTCATCTTTGTGGATAAAAATTAAATCAAACCTTTCCAGATGGATCTTGTAAGGATCTTACCAGCTAGGGAAGAGTAATTGTAGAAGGTTTCCTCCCACTTATACCATATATGTGCTTAGCTGGTTGAAATGATGATGAAAAGGCAGATGAGAAGTGTATTGGGATGTGCAGGGATGTCGTGGAATCACAGTCATTTAGATTGGAAAAGATCTCCAAGACCATTGAGTCCAACCTTTTACTCAGCACTGCCAAGCTCACCAATAAACCATGTCCCTCAGTGCCACATCTGCAGGTTTTTTAAAACACTTCCAGGAATGGTGACTCTACAGCTTCCCAGGGTAGCCTGTTCCAATGCCTGACCACCCTTTCTGTGAAGAGATTTTTTGTAATATCCAATGAAACCTCCCTTGGTGTGATTTCCTCTTGTCCCTTCAGGCCATTTCTTCTCCTGTCCCTGTTCCCTGGGAGCAGAGCCCGACCCCCCCCTGGCTGTCCCCTCCTGTCAGGGAGTTGTGCAGAGCCAGAAGGTTCCTCCTGAGCCTCCTTTTCCCCAGTCTGAGCTCCTACCCCAGCTCCCTCAGCTGCTCCTCCTCAGACTTGTGCTCCAGACCCTTCCCCAGCTCCGTTCCCTTCTCTGGACATGCTCCAGCCCCTCAGTTTCCAGCCCTGACTTCTACCTAGGCTTCAAAGATGACAGTGAAGTCTTTGGTCAGATGGTTTATATAATCCTGGAAGCCTTGCACTCCTGTCTGTCTCTGTGGATCCTCTTTGCATGAGCTGTCAGGCAGGGGACTGGCAAAGGTAAATACAACCAGAAATTGATCAAAAACTTAGAGCACAGAGAGGCACTAACCTGTGTATCCCTCTAAAAATGCCTGCCTGTAAGCATTAGGGAGCTACTTTTATCATTCCTGCTTTGCCCTCAGTAATATTTGGATGCTGTTAATTTCAAAATTGTTCGCACGTTGTCTCAAAAAAGAGAACTGCAGATGTGGAAAACACTCTGAGACCTTGGTAGAGGCAGGACAGGTGAATAGGAGGGGCATTAAATGTGCTGAGAGATGTTGCTCATGAGGTCTTTAATTCTGTGGTCAGTGTTCAGACCCTGCTTGAGTATGATGCTCATGAAAATCATTCCTTGAGAAGAGAAAACCTTGTGAGTGCATAGACATGCTGCCCCAGCCTTTCTTCTGTGACCCCATATGCCACGGAAAGACAGATCCTTCCATGCCTGCTGGATGCAGGATGTGCTGTGCTACTGCTGGAAATCTGCCAGCTCCCGCAGCTTCAGAGAGTCAAAGCAATCTCTCTACAGGACCCACACCTCCCACACATAACGCAGCATCTCAAATTTCTTCACGAATTTTGGTTACCTTGGCCCAGTGCACCAGGAGTGGCCCCCTCAGAGGTGAAGGGCAGAAGGATGTCCAGAGGTGGAGAGTACAGCTTAGCAAAATTTAGGTAAAGTCTGACCCCACAGATATGGTTTATGGCTTCTACTGCTATCTTGAGGGATAAAAATATCGATTTTTGTAAATTCACATATACCTTTCGATGCTAACAGGAATTTTCCCTTGTTTCATGTGCCAAAATCCTTGCATCAGAATTCCCCACTGGAGGCCGAAGGCAGCAATGAGCATGTTGAAACCAACACTGCTGAATCCATATTTCTTCAGAAAGGTCATCAGGAAACCAAATCCAACAAATATCATCACATGGACATCCTGAAAATCTGAAGGGAAAACGTGTCTATGTAGGGAGTGTGAAGAGTGACTGTGAAGGGTGAAAAGCAAGGGACAAAGGCAGCTTGAGTAGAGAAGAGTTCCAAACTCCAGTCATGCATGGGATCCGTCCTTCCCACCTCATCACCAGTCTACCAGCTGAAAACATTGTCTGGAAAATGCCACACCTAATTATTGATTATATTGATTCCTGTACCATTATGGATGGCCACTGGATCTCTATACTTGCAAATTTACTTGTGTCCAGCACTGTCCTCTCTTTGTGAAGCTGCCTGGAACATCGTCACAGCTTCATGTCCTTGCAGAAAAGTTGTGTTCCCCTTCCAATAGAGGTGGTCAGAGCCAGTGTGTTCTGACAAACTCCAGAACTGTACACAGAATTTGTTTGGGTGAGTGCTAGGTATCCCAGTGCAAAGGAATGCTTGGGATCCCTAAAACTTACTGTCCAAGACATTGATCTTTTTACATGGATAAAAGAAAAGCTAATTTTAAGGCAAAGTTTAAATTTAAAAATGAATATAATTAATCAGCACACAATTAGTCTTCTTTCAAATATTTGGTTGTTTTTTGAAATATGAATTTTGTTAAAATACGGTTAGTTCTTTTTCTACTTTTTAAATTTATTACTTTAATTTTCTTTTGCTTTTAATGCAAACTGAATCCATCACCACAACATGGATACTTTATATTTTTAAATATTTTTTACTTTTAAGCTTTATGTGATTTAACTGACTCCAAACCAGACAGGTTTGAGTCCTGTAATTGCGACTTTTTGTCTCATTTTACTGTTAATAACAACCTACAGTATAGAGACCCCACTTTTAATTTTTTTTATGTCATTGCTCTTGCATGCCAATAAGCGTGAAAAACTTGAGTTGGTTAATATAACACTTGGCTTGAAGTTGCAATTCTTATTCTTGAAGCTTTCCTCAGTTTTGCATTACCAGGCTTAGCCAAAAGAGGGCCCAGAAGTATAAGAAGTTGCTGGGAATTCCTAATAAACATTTTTATATTTGCAATGTCATATTCCAGCCCTGCCCTAGCACTGAAATCCGCAGTGAGAGACTTTACTTTGCATTTAAGAAACAGTATCATTGGTTGGCTTGGGATTAGATGATAAACTTTAAGATCCCTTCCAGCCCAGGCCATCCTCTGATTCTATAGAAATGCATGTGGTTCACAAACACCTCCAACCCTTTTGTTTCCTCTTCAGGCTGCACATTTTAAAGCTGTCTGGACTTATTCACACAGGTTTAACCAGGTTTAAAGTCCTGGTTAAAACCAACTTAGTTCATGGATGTTGAGGACAAATTCCTTCTAGTTTAGCCCGTACCTTGAACTTCAATTATCTCTCATGCATGATTTTAAAGAGTAGGTCTGGAGTGACTTTAAATGATGAAGAAAACAGCATGATTTGAACTGAACTGTTTCAGTAACCAGCTGTGTTTGACAAAGCATAGCACTTCTGCGAGAGAGGAAAATAAAGATTGGGAAAAACACTCCAGCAGATCCTGAACAAAGCCATTGCACAGAATGCTGCAAGGCTGGCCAAGACCAGCGTATAAACTCCACCGTAAGGTGGTCAGCCTCAACACAGAGATGATTGTGACAAACTCTAAAACTGATCTTGCTTGGCCGTAAGCTGTAAACCATAGAACCCTGAACAAGAGGGATGCATAAGTTTTCCTAAGCCATGAGTCATGGATGCTCACAGGACAATGCATACAGGATGCCAACATGAAAGAAATTCTCCTTGAAAGTGCTCTAAGAACCATCACATCCTCTTGTTCTCCCATTCCAGTGGCACAACACCCCTGAAATTGTCCATCCAATTTGCCGTGCCTGTACTTGTATCCACCAGAAAAAGATATAATGCAAAGCTACACTTCGGGAATGATCTCAGCTTAGCCCTCCTCACCTGAGTGCAAAGCTATGCTGATCCTCAACTATTATTTTCATTTTTCTTCTGTCCAAAATCACTGAAATAGCTTGAACTCATGGTTCTGAGGTGTCTAAGGCGTACAAAATCAGGCCTTGCACTGCAGTCCTGAGAATATAAATTACCTCCTGGATGAAAGAACCAAATCTGTGAGGTACAGATGGGTTAACATCCTAAGGCATAGCATGGGAAGCAGTTTGAACCTATCATTTTGGGTTACCATCAGTGTGGGACTCAAGGAAAGTCTTGGCTCAAGATATTTCCTAATACAGCTATATAACCATGCATTAAATTTCTGCTAAGTCCTCAATCAAATTGCACTTTTGTTTGCACTTTGTACAGCTAAATTTGAGAGTAAGGGATCCTAAAAGTGAAAACATACGTATTGAGAAAATCTACTTTTATTTCCATTTTTTTACTGGGAATGACCTCCATGAGGTCAGCATCTAAAAAGTCAACATGGCATTGGTAGTTTTTGCTTGGTTTATGTCACTGCTGGTAATCTGAACAGCCTGGCCAAAAGAAATATATTTTCTTCTCTCCTAAAACACTGTTCCCACCTTAAGAGTAGTCTCCTATCCATGCTATGCCTAAAGCCATGCCTGGCAGGAGGTCAAGGGGCCAGTTTGCATGAGCACAAACCATTCCAGAAGGCTGCTCGCAGGTCAATGGTGTGGGCAGCCAAGGGACAGTCATGCACTGCCTGTGCAGGAGACAGCAGGAAATTCCTCCCACAATTTTTAGACATTGATATTAGTGAAGAAATAAACATAAGTGATCTCTGACTGGGTAGGTTGCATTAAAGGCCTAAATTGTAGTGTTAGTTCTGTTACCTGTGCTGTCAAATTATTCATGTGGGTTTTGGCATTATTTTGCCTAGGTCAACAGTGACCTCCTGGGTCACAGTGGACCAGGACTAATTCCCAATACTCTATCTAGGTGAGGCCACCTAATTTAGGGGCTTGGATGGTTCAATACAATTGGGATAGTTTATTATGACACCAGCTAAGACAGCTGCCTTTGTTCAGCCTGGAGAAGAGAAGGCTCTGGGGCGACATTAAAGCACCTTCTAGTACTTAAAGGGGACCTATTAAAAAATGGGAGAGTGACTTCTCAAATGGGCAGATAATGATAGGACAAGAGGGAATAGTTTTAAATTAAAAGAGGAGAGATCTATATTGGGTATTAGGAAGAAATTCTTCCCTGTGTGGGTGGTGGGGCCCAGGCACAGGCTGCCCAGAGAAGCTGCGGCTGCCCCATCCCTGGAAGTGTCCAAGGCCAGGCTGGACAGGGATTGAAGCAACCTGGGCTAGTGGAAGGTGTGCCTGCCCAAGGAAAAGGTGGAATGGGATGAGCTTTAAGGTCCCTTCCAACCCAAGCTTTCCTTTGGCTCTATGAACGTCATTGACATGGCCAAACCGTGTCACAGAGAGTGGGCTCTGGCACAGCCTAAGTTACCGTATCTCAGGGATGCTGCCACATCTCAGTGGAGTTAACCTAAATGTGAGTAATTAGCCCCTATGTCCATCAGCTGACCTGCACCTGTAGCTGAATAATGCCCTCCCTCGCTGTTCTCTGACCCAGACAACGCTCTCTGTGAGAATACGCAACACAAGATTACTCCAACCTGACATCATATGCCCCTGTCACAGCCACAGAAAAGACAGTTAGAATGAGAGGATAAGAGGGATACATTCAAAATTACACAGGTGCTGCCTGCAGGAAGAAGTTCTGTACTCTATGATCCTCACCAAGCTCGTTGCAATTATGGCTACAAGTCATTGAGGCCTCAGAGATGAAAAAATTAACAACAAACCTTCAATACTGCCAGGAAAACACAGTTTGCAGCTCTGAAAACTTTCTTTTCTATTTATTCACAATGGTCTTACTTTTGCATGAGGAGGAGGGGGGTGGGAGAAGTGAGTAACTACTTCTTAGGCCAAGAGCTTTTTCTGATCTTCACAAAGTATTTGCAGAGCAACAAACCGACAGAAACATTTTCAGGTTAACCATTACTGCCTAATGGAGCCACTGCTTTGGAAGATAGCAGGGGGTTATCCACCTTCTCACCAAAACTATGGCCCTTTCTGGAGTCTAGCTTTCCCTAAGTCCAGCTTTAACATTTTATAGCGATGATGTATATGCAGCTCAATTTCTGTGTTCTCATAAGGCACCTTTTCAAAACCTGGATGGTACTAATGAAATGTTCTATTCATTTTGATTATTTAATACAATAATCAGGATAGAAGGTCTGGCATTAAACTCCCCCATCCCTCTCTGGAAAATGCTGGAATCTTTCAAAGTAATACACAGTTTTCCAAATCTTAACCTACTATGCAAACACTAGAACTATTTCCCAGGCTCTCCTCTCCCAGAACAGTGAGCTTCTCAGCACTGAGGTACTTGCAGAATTTTATATGTGCTCAATTTGGATTTATCTTTAATACCTGCATTTTTCACACCTCAGAAAAATGTGGTTGCCCCAAAACACAACTTTCTTTTCCAGCTTTATCAGTAGGTCTCATAAGCTATTCAGAAATCTTGCTTAGGATCAGTTTAAAGAAATTTCAGCTTTTATAGATCTTAAACAGAAATACTTACGTGGGTATAAGTCTGTAGAGGAAGAATCTGTGTCATAATCCACAAATATCCCATACAAAACAATGACAATCACTTCCAGAAGAAGCGCCAGGATCGAGAACTTGAACCTCATGTTAGTGTCAGAGTCTGGAGGCATTGCTGGAGAGCAGGTGGCTGTGAGAGCTTGATAATGGGTGTTTGCCTTCCGAGGAGCGGGCTAATTCTGTGGATCTGGGTGATATAGCAAAAAAAAAAAAAAAAGAAAAAAAAAAGAAACAGAGACGTGAACACACCGTCACACCCACTATGGGAGGGAGAAAGTATGGGTCAATATAGTGATTTCTATTTCCCAGAGTACTTCTGTGTGTAAAATGCTGGCTTGCATGTGGGTTTTTTTTTTTTTCTAGTTTGTAATACAAACCAGTTCATCCAGCCACAGTTGTACTTCTCACTGCCTATATGTATTCTAAAAAGGAAATAATCTTCAAGAAAATTTGACAGAGCCTGGTTTGCTGCACGTAGAAAGGAACAGTGACTCTCAATGACGTTTCCTGTAGTCAATAATATTTTCAAGTTGTAGCTCTTCTTCCAAAAAGTAAATAGTTCTGCATTGCTAATAAACCACGGAAAATCAGCTCTCTTCTTATAGGCTGTGATAATCAAAGAGAATCTCTTTCAACAAACTGAAGTAATTTTTTTTTTTTAATTTTACAATGAAGTACTCATTCTCAGAGCACAAGTTCTCATTGTAAACTTATTTAACAAGGAAATTATTGTACTTCTTTATATGTACAAAAGATATTCATAGTTGTTAAAAAGGAAAGCTGTAATTACTAAAAAGAAGATTTTGAAGAGAACAACCTCATTTTTCATTTTAAATGATTGCTTTTTTTTAACATTCCCTTTAGCTCAGACAAAGGAAATAGGTCAGAAACCAAGTGTATTACATAGTTTAAAAAGCTTAGTTTATAAACGTTCTCACAAATGGAGGAGAAAATTAAATTTCACTTAGTTTACTGTTGGATGATCTCTTGTTCTTGAGAATCACATTGCTTGTCAAAATTTGTCTTGAGTCCTCAAAGTTTTGTGAATAAAATATTGTACTGATGTGAGCAAATTCACCTCTGTTGATCCAGTAGTCAGAAAACAGGGCAAAATTGTACATCAGGAGCTTTTATTTAATGAAAAATGGTATCTATTAAAAAGAGGGATGATATTGCAGTAGCTGACTAATTGGTCATGAAGAAGTAGTGCCAGGGTACAGCAATAAAATGCTGTGTCAGTCCTTGGGTATAAAAACCAGGCTAATATAGAGATGTTGGGAGATGATGGTAAGTTGTGCTGCTGTCTGGTGAGATACTGCTGGCAAACTGCTCACGTGCTATGACATTTTAAAAAACTCAGTTTTTTTTAAAGGTACTTCTATTCTGGTGTACAGGGCAGGGCCATGACCTTTTCTCTGTTCCTAAGTCCAATTAACAACTCTCTGATATAAAGGTAGAGTTAGACCATATCCAAACTAAGTTTAAAATTATAGCTTTTTCTCCCTGAAAATGAGTCTGTGCATTTGGAAGGAAAACCAAAGTATTTAGCAAGAAAATACTCATCTATCACATGATGAAGCCTGCAAGTGGCAAAGCTGAAATAAGCACGTATGTGTTTTTTTTTTTTCCTTCATATCAACTGTATTTCACTTGAGCAGCTCAAAGAGAGGAAACAGCTTTGTTGAAAAGGTATCATTCATCCTTACTGCACCACAGGGTAGGACACATAGCCAGATTTGATTATGAGGACCAGTAAGCTCCTACATTTGCTCAGGAGGTGATTAAAAAAGGACAAACTCATGAGAAAAGTTTGGGGTTTTTGTTGTTGTTGTTTTTTTGGGTTTTGTGGGTTTTTTTTGTTTGTTGTTTTTTTTTTTTTTTTCTCAGCTCAGCTGGGAATACCTTGTGTATTCATTGCATAAAGTTTTTCCTAGTGAAGATCTCACATGACATATGTGCAATCCTTGTGTTAAGATCTTTCAGGGGTGCATAAAAGTTTCCTTGCTGAAATCTTATCAAGAAAAGAGCCTTTTAATAATCTTTTAGAATTTAAAATGGGCCAAGTCCACTCAATGAGGACTTTTTCTGAGGTTATTGTTTTATGTCTTAAATCTCATGCAGGTATGTACACACACAGAGACACAAAATCTGTATTGGAAGAGTATTCATCCATGTCTTTTTCCTTTTCCCTTGGCTAGGAAGAATAACTTAGCTATTTTCCCAGTAAGGGGAACTTATTCCCAGCAGCCAGAGAATGGCCCCTAGACATGTACAGGGGATTTACACACAAATAAGAATACTGAAGAAATTATATTCCATTATTTATACACTCTAATATTTGTTCTTCTAAAGAAATGAAACATTTCTCTCTCACCACTAACAAGGCTGAATCTGTCACAAATTATCTTCAGATATTGCCAACTTTAAGCTAAAAGGGCTGGCAACACAAACTGCCAGGAAGAAGATGCTTTATCTAAGGGGTGGAGCTGGACTATTTTGCTCAGTGGACCTTTTGGGAAAACCCAGTTTGGCCTGACTTACTGCCCCAGTTTTTGCTTGTTGAGGTGGGTTTTGGCACGTGTCATATTTGGGCCTGGGCATTGCCTCAGGAACAGGTGGACATTCTCCTCAAGCCTCTCCAAGGGAAGAATTGTGAATAGCTGTACCCTGGGTACATACACACCATCTGCGGAGAGTACGGAATGTCTGTCCTGCTAAATCAGGAAAACAAGGTCTGGATCTTTCAGCCCCACATCACACTGGAAACTTTGTAGGAGATCCCACATTTTGATCTGATGCATTTCCCAGCAGAAGCAACGGCTGTGTCAATGGCTGGCTGTCATTCCCATTTCTTTCCTGATTGCCTTGTTTCGAACACAGGCCTTCCAGGTGATGGGGAACAGCCACCTCCAACACCTTTCAAATGCCTTTGTGTGTCCACCCAACCGCTGCATAGGGAAATCAAAATGCACGCATCTTGAACTGTTCCTCTTTAGGAAATTCCTTTATGTCTCCTTGTTTGCTTTACCTTAATCCTGGTGGCTATTAATGCAGAGGAAGGAGTGAGGGTGCTCTTTGACAAATATTGTTGCACACTCAGATCTACTAAGTAAATTCACATATTTGTCATTTAAATAACTGTTGGATTTTTTAAATACAGCTTTGCATCTAAACAGGAAATTGGTGATATATCACAAACTTCATGTAAATAAATGTGAGCAGTTATGGCAGAGTTTCGAGCTTCTGCAATGATAAAAATGAGAAAGAAAGGGGTTGCTTGGCCAGTATCTTACCTAAAGAATGAGAAAGAATATGGATTCAATAATCTTTTTACAGAATGCCCTCAAGCATCATTAGGAGTGGCATTCAACTGACCACTCTGTGCATTTCTGTACCTGATCTAACCTGCAATGTTTTCCTTTTAAATCATATACTCATAGAATCATTAAGGTTGGAAAAGACCTCTAAGAACGTGAAGTCCAACCATTAACCCAGCACTGCCAGGTTCACCACAGGACCAGCACCACCAATGACATTCCCTTAGCACAATATCTACAAGTTTTTTCTTTTTATTTTCCAGAAGAAATAGAAACTTCCAAGAGCAATTGTTTTAATGTTAAAGGAAATTACCTAAAATACCTGGCTACATAGGCCAATGAATGGAAGTGCCCTTTTTGGTCATGTTGGTGGTTGACACAGGTTCAAATTGGGTTCAGGATGTCTTCTAGAAGAGGCTGATATAATTTAAGACTGGGCTCAATTCACTGAAGTCTGAGCTACAACGATTGCTCAGTCAGTGTGGATTTACAGAGCATGACCTTGGTGCACAGCAATCTTTAATTTTCCTCTTGTGTGTGCTCTTCTTGTAGACACAGCTATGGAGACCAGAGAAGTGGAATAAGGTGTACCTTTCCTCCACACTGGGACAAAAATATTTCTTAGAGCTCCTGAACTCTGAGCTAGGTTTTTTTGAGAACATTGACATTTATCCCATTTCTGCAGTGTTTCAGTAGAAACATTCTTTTCATTAAACAATAACTTCAATTCTTCAGTTCAGCAGACCCCTATTTCTCCTGAAGTTGAAATCTCAGCCAAGAAAATGCAGTTTGTCCATGCAGTCCTTAAATAGCCTCTTTCCCCTAAGGAGGGAAGTAACATTCCGTGGATTTTCCGACTCCTTAGTTCGCAACAAAAAGACCAAAGAATGGGTCAGGCTGGACAGGAGCACAGTGGCTCATCTAGTGCCACCTCCCTGCTCAAGCAGGGTCATCCCAGAGCACAGGGCACAGGGTTGTGCCCAGACAGTTCTGGAATATCCACAGAGAGGGAGACTCCAGACCCTCTCTGGACAGTCAGTTCAGTGCTCGGTCACTGCACAGGAAAGTTCTGCCTCCTGTCCAGGTGGAACTTTCTGTGCATCAGTTTCTGCTCATTGCCTTTTTCTCTTGACTGGATTCAAATCACCCCCACCAGCCCTTTAGCTGATTTCTTATATATGTGGGTTAATATTGCAGTGTCTCTTTCTAAAATAAATGTGTTTTATTTTTCTATTTGAAATCTCACAGATTTTGTTCTCTAAGACTTTGCTTGATTACTAGACAGTATTTTTAATCTTTCCAGTACACAAAGAACAATAATAGAAGGTAACACTAGAAGGAATTAGCTTTTTTTCTTTCCTCTAAATAGAATAGGCCAAATAATTACATCCAGTTCAGCTAGGTTCAGCTAAAGCATGACTTGTTGAAGAGGAGCGTGTTTCACTTAAAAACTTCACTCTTTCATATCTGCTTCTATTGCATAAGTGTTGCAAAGCAGCGGTTAAAAGCTGAAACAGAAACTTTTGGTGGAGGTGTGTCCCAAAGTTGCAGGAGAGCTGTTTACTAGAGATAACAGGGTTCTGCTCCCTTCTACAACGGCCAGTGGGCCTGTCTGAGCTGCTCCTGTGATAAAAAAGAACCTCAGCTAAGATGGATGCTTTGCGTAACACCTAGAAGCTCTACCTATTATTTTGTGAAAACAATAAGAAATACTAACAGTTAGATGTTCTAGTCTCAGATGCTGTGAATGATGAATCATGTATTTTTATTGACTTTTGTTATGTTAATGTGTTTCGCTTGCTCCCCATCAGTCCCCTGTGCTTACTTGTAACAGGGCACTTGATGTGGCTGTTCCTGCCTGAGTGAAATCCCTTACAGAGTCTGGTCCTAAAAGCAAGCAGGTCTTAAGCTTCTGATAAAGCACAAGGAGATGGCTACAGACATGGCAGTGAATCATCTCAGCTGTCCTTCCTTACAGAGGACTGGCTGCCTCTAGGTTTCAAAATTCACTCTGTAGCTGTAAGCACACCTGGATTTGTGTTGACTCGGCACCACGCCAGAAGAGCACTAGGAAAGGACACTTGTAAAAGAAGAGAATTGCATTTAGTCTTGGGTATTAGGAAGAAATTCTTAGAAGAAGGAATTTGAAAGAATTCTTAGAAGGAAGAAATTGTGCTGAGGCCCTGGTACGGGTTGCCCAGAGAAGCTGTGGCTGCCCCATCCCTGGAAGTGTCCAAGGCCAGGCTGGACAGGGCTTGAAGCAACCTGGGATAGTGGAAGGTGTCCCTGCCTGTGGCAGAGGGGTTGGAAATGGATTTTATTTTATGTCCCTACCAATCCACACCATTCTGTGATTCCATGATCCCATAAGTCTTTTGTTCCTCACTGACCTTTCATGATGCATTCCTTACTTAAATCAGCAGACACAAGCACAGGTCGATCTGAGCAATCCCAGAAAACCTCCTGCTAAGCGTGGCTCTTTCATCCTTTATACAACCATCAGCCTCTGGAGGTTGAGCTGTGATGTTCTCAGTGGTACACCATCAGGGTGTGGTTTAGTGGTAACATGATATAGCTGGTCTGATTCGCACAAGGATTTGTCAAGCCAGAGAGAGACAGTAAATGTAAAATTTCAATGACCCAGTGAGTGCTGTAAACTCTGAGCCACACCACAAGTTAAACCCCAACATGAACTGTTTGTTTCATTCATGTGTCCATACTGACCCACAAATTCTAATCATTTTGACCTTGGCACAAGTTTCAAATGTGGGTAGAACAATTAGTACATAACAAATTCCTATAAGAAACTCCCATATTGTTTGTTTTTCCTGTGTACAGCTAACATCTCCTCCAGCTGGCTGAATGTTAGGCAAGTGGGGAATTCTTTGTTTGCAGCTTGAATGCTGACTTGATGGAAGACATGATTTGTGACCTCCATAATTAATTTACATGACTGGTTTTTAATTGTCAGGAAGTAGGTGGTAAATCACTGAATATCCTGAAGTAGTCCTGCACTATTGAACTGACAAGATGAATTTATTATTTCCTGACAATGGGCCAAGAACAAATTCAATGAACAACTACAACTCAACTTACTATCTAAAATACAGCACTCCTTCCGGGCCAAGCCAACACTGGAGGTACTACAATGAAATGGGAGAAAGTAAATACGAGTATGGAAGGAAAAATGACCTCAGTGGAAAAATCTGATCTTGAAATGCTCATACCAAGCTGTGAAAGGTACAAGTTTTTGTGCTATAGCTTATTGGATGCTACATTCTCCTTAGATACCTCTAATTGAACTCTAAAACATGCACAGAGTGCAAATAGATCATACAAAGCTGGATAAAAATCTTTATACTGGTTTGTTCCACTGATCTGTCTAGATCTGCAGTGACTCGTAGTGCAAGGTTACTGGAATAACTGAAGATCCAAAGATTTAAGCTTGGTTTATGATATGTTATGGTTAATACTATGTCAAAGTGGTCTGGATTGGTTTCCTTTTTCCAATACATCCATCCTTATATTTATTGATTACAGAAAGGATGGTCTAAGGCACATCCAGGTGGAAGGGGAAAAAGAAAGACCAGAGACATACTGAGCCAAAATGGTGCTCCTGGGCCATGGGTGGTGTGAGAGGCTTCGACCTCCTCAATGCTCATTAGTAAATACTAGGCTCAGATGATTATGGATATTTCTGGGTATTTTTACCTGCCCAGCAAATTTCCACATCTTTGGGTGGCTTCTCCCTTATCACAAGGTTTGTCTCCTTGCCTTCACACTTTTCGACTAGTTTTCATTTCACCTTTTGCCTCCAGGGTCTTTACACATTCCTTTTCCATTGCCGTTTTTCTCCTTTCCCGTTTACTGATTTCCTCATGAACACTGAGCCACTGCTATCTGTGATGACTGCTTCCAACATCTAATTTATTGTGACTGACATTTTTTACCTCTTCAATCACCCAGCATTTGTCTCCTCAGGAGCATGGAATTTTAAGGTCATTGAGGACTTTTCCTGCAATTGTAGGTAGATTACCACATAATAACTTCAATAGATATTTTATTCTGTGTTTGTAAAATTTTCATGTCCTTCTTCATTCAGGTGGAAGGCTGCTGCTGACCTTTCCAGTTTTTATGCTTAGAAATCGATTTTTTTTCACCTAATTTCTTAATGAAGTATGTATATATATATCTCAATCTATCTATATCTATCTTAGTTTTGTGCTGAAAATAAAGAGTAAAATGCAAGATGTTGAGAAATATCTCTTGTCATAAGGAATAGTGGCACCTGCACAGGAGCCACTCCTAGAAAGAAGCATCAACTTAAGAGTCTCTTTTAGGAGATATTTTCTGGTACATTGTTGGATGAGTGAGCAAAATCACCTCCATCATCTGACTGGAGCTGCGCAGCCACATGCACATAAGAGATGAATCCATTCTTGCTTTGAATGTACAGAAATTCTGTAATTTCTGTGCTTCAGAAGCTATAGGGCTCAGACACTGTCCCTGACTCCACAGTGTGTCAGTCCTGTGCAAAAATCACAAGGGCTACCATTCCATTTTTGCCAAAATACGCCTCTTTTGACTCTTCAGCAATCACTTTGTGGGAAACTTATCATATGTGCCTGCACAAAGAATGCTGTATATCACTAAATAAAAATAACACATCTAATATAAGATAACACTTCCTTTGCTATCTTCAGTATAGTTTTCTGGAATTCGTTTACATTGGGAAAAGACATTTTAAAGAAGATAGGTGAATGGTTTTGACTGACCTGAAAAAACGCTGGTGGTGTAAAATCAGTTAATGTATTAAAAAATTTTGTGGTTCATTCTACAAAATAAGTAAAAGCCATAATTTGATTTCAGTGTGGCATCCAGGGCTTTCCTCTTTTACTTTCAGCACTTCATGGAGCAGTGGGAGAAGAGAAGAGAAGAAAGCAGAGGAGTATTAATGATACAAAACACCAGGTGAAAAATATAATTTGATTTCAAATGGTCATTTCTGTGGAGAAAAACCCCAAGAATCTGATTATAATGGTTTTAAAGAGTAATTTCCAGTTGCATGTGTTGAGCCTCGGGCTCTCCATCAGCGACTGAATGAATATTTAACATGGTCTTTTTCCATGCCAGTTTTCTACCTCAACTTTTCCTAAAATTTCCCCTCCAGCGTTGTTATTGATGCTGGTGTCAGAGTATCTGTTAGTCCCAGGGAGCAGTCTGAGGCTGGCATTTCACAGACCCCAGAGCAGAGGGTTGGGCCCAGTGACCAGCCCAGGAACCCTCAGACGTCACTGGTGGGTTGAAAGGGAGTGTCACATCCTCACTTCTATCTCCCAGTGCCCCCTGTCCCCTCTGACTTGTGGTTAAACTGAGATATAATTATGCTGGAGGTGTGGCTATCAAATGTGATATTATAATTTACAAGGCCTAGTGCTTTTTGGGCTCTTTCTCAGTGTTCAGGAATTAATCTTCCTTGCCCTGACTGTGTGGGTTTATCTCTGCCTTGCAGTTGGTGAGGCTGAAGCTCACAGGTCAAATGTCTTGCTCAGGGTTCAAAGTCTTGCTCACAGCCTAGAGTGGAGACAGGAGCTGTCAAGAACGTTCTTAATCAGAGAGTTCATCTCCTGTTTTTCACAGCTTAACCATGGCCTTTACACTTAGAGAAATCCCATTTTTGGCAGCTTGGCTTAAAGAGATGGGAGCAGCCCAGGGGTGGGGGACATCCTCTCCTGTCCCTGTTCTGATGGACCTTTTCTGCTCGGGCTTGCTAAAACATCTTGCCATGATTTCATTTCATGGTAATACATTGCATATTCGGGCAAAACAATTTTCTAATGTCACGTGAAGATTTCCAACGCTTGCTTTCAATTTAGCATGAGGTCTTGACCGGGTAGCCTGGAGTTGTGCCAGGGAAGAATTAGATTGGGTATTAGGGGATATTTCTTCATGGATGGGGTTGTCAAACATTGGAATGGGCTGCGCTGGGAAGTGGTGAAGTCACCAAGCCAGGAGGTGTTTAAAAGGCATGTGGAAGTGACACTTGAGGTCATGGTTTAATGATGAAGGTCTTTTCCAACCTCAATGAATCCATCATTTCATGTTAACCTGATGGTGAGATTTGTCAAGAACAAAAGTGAGGCAAGGTTTGTGGAAGATTTGTTCTAACACAGCAACAGATGGAGGAAAACAGGAGATACCAGCCCATGACGCTCAGCAAGACATTGGGATACTGAAAGTGATGACCTTCCCTTTGGTTTAGCTCAGAGGCCAAATTTGGTAATGAAACTGCTGCCATTGGTGCATTTCAAATATCAAAAATATTCTTTCTTCAGAAACTATCAGACTGTTAAGTTACTTCATAACCTTTGTTCAAAACTTTGTTTAAGGCCCTTGCCATGTGAGTTAACAGCTGAAGTTCTTACACCCCTCTTCACAGATAAGACTTAGACTTGTCCTGTAGTAGTTGCTCTTATCATCTCTCAGCATATGTGCTTCTTGTGAACCAGAATAGAAAGTGTAAGAAATTCATGGTGTTATTTACTTCTCACCTGGACTAACACCTGAAAGGTAACACAATTCAGAACAAACCAAAAAGAACATCCTAGTACCAAAAATGTCAAGATATCAGTATGAAAAATAACTTTGTGAAGAAGCAGGCAAGTAATGGAGAGAAATGTCATTTGACATGCTGGATCCCAGCAAATGTCATATTGCTTTTACCCCATCTGTGGGTGATAAACGCAAACTCAGCAGCATCTCAGCTTTAACAGGGAAATGAACAACAAAATCCCAAGCACTCCTTGAGGTGAGCTCTGAGAAACAGGAACATCCAGGCAGCATTTCATCTCACCTCCTATTTCTTCTGTTGCTTACCAACAGGGAAGCAGAATCTTTTGAAATCTCCTACAAAAGCACAAAGGTAGTGCCTGGATACCCTGCAGTAACCCAGCAGGGTGTCTGGTGCTCCAGCATGACGATTCAAGTTGTAGGAGATCCCTTCCAGCTCCTGCTGCTGCTGTGCTCAAACATCGTAGCTGGATAGTCAGAGCATGAAAACTGGCTCTCTGGGGAGGGAGCTCCATCAGAAATCTCTGATAATAAACTAATTCCTTGTTAAATATTCATTGGCCCAGATAAAACGGGAGGAAAGAGGAAAGACTTGGAAAATAATCCAGAAAACACTTGAGAGTTTTGCCAAAATTATGCATCCCCCCTGTAAGAGAATTGGGGTTTTACAGGTTAGTGTTTTCTGAGGAAAACACATGCTTTTTAGGAAATTTTCACCAGCTTTACTTTGAATTACACTCTCTACAAATCGTAGAATCAAAGTTTGGGTAGCAAGGGAGATAAAAGATCATCTTGTTCCACCCCCTGCCATGGGCAGGGACACCTTCCACTGTCCCAGGTTGCTCCAAGCCCCATTCAGCCCAGCCTTGGACACTTCCAGGGATCCAGGGGCACCCACAGCTCTGAGTAACCTGTGCCAGGGCCTCACCACCCACACAGGGAAGAATTTCTTCCTAAGATCCAATCTAACCCTGCCCTCTCTCCATTTGAAGTCATTTACCCTTGTCCTGTTGCTCCATGCCATTGTAAAAAGTCTCTCTCCAGCTTCTTTGGAGCCTTGAACAGTGGCAGTGGTCATGAAGGTGAAACTGAGCTTCAGGAAAGTAGAAAATCAAGGCTACCAGAATTAGTAATTTATATCCTGGAAATCATACATTTCTCTGCTTCGATGCTCTCAATTGTTTTAATATGGTGGTTGTTTGACCAGCAGACACCGGAAGAAACAAGGGAGGGGAGGAAACCGCTGGCAAACAGTTTCTATATGTTTCGATTATTTATTGAGCCAATATTAGCTAAGAAACTTTGTGCAAGCAAGTGCTAAAATCAAGCCAGACTAGGCCCAGAACTTTAATATCTGATAAAAGGAGCTATCCTTTATTCAGGTAGAAAAATGGAAAAAAAAAAAAAAAAAAGCAATGCAGGTTCATATCTGGGTATGGCTCACCCTCTTGTGTCTTTATCTAGAATTGCAGTCTTGTGAAGACAATTATTTTTACTGGCCTGAAATAAGAAGGAAAAGTGGTAAGTGAGTTCTGCCCTGCTCGAGGTTTATGCCCTGCTGGTTTATGTGATTCAAGGGCCTTGGAAAACCAGGACCCTTTCAGGAGCAGCTGGAGATCTGGTGGGACACTCCAGTGTGGTGCAAGGTTAGTGAGAAAGAGACACAGGAATAAAATTATCATTTATCACCTGCAGGCAGACATAGCAGAACTTTTGTGATTAGGTCAGAGGAAGAGTCGCAGTTACAACATGTGCCTCTTATTTGCCCGTACAAAAAATTACCTCCCTTTCTGCTTTGTACTTTTTGTCCTTTCTCATCCACTCTCACACGAAGTATAAAAGAGCCCCAAAATATCCATAAGGAATTTTCTGAATGAAAAAACCCCAACCCTAGGTTTATAAATTACTTTGATTAAGAGCTCTGTTTGTGAACTGGTGGCAAATCATGTATTTATTTAGCAGGAAGACTTTCCATTAACAAGCAACAAAAAGTTAACAGAAGAAAATTTAGTGGCATTTAAAAAATTATGCAAAAAACCCTGAAGTGTTTTAAAATTGGGTGTCCCATTAAAAAGAAATAAATCAGTGGCAGATCCACTGCAAGGAGAGACATTAAGTAACACATTAGTAGCTTAAACGTGATTTCTACAAAACCTAAAATAACATCAGAGGTTATTTTGAGCTACTAGTCTAATTTAAGACCTAACTAATGGTCAGATTTCAGATAAAATTATTACCTATAGGTCAATCTGAGCAGATGCACTGAGAGTGAATACACCTTACAGTGAGTTCTACTCTCTCCTTATAATCCCACAGCAGCTGCTATGACACCCAGCAGGACTTCAGAAGATTTGAGTGGTGCATTTGCAGCTTGCAGGACACTTCTTCTTCACCAGTGAGTGACTACAGCCAAACAATGCTTTCAGATTTTTGCAGTTTCCAAGGAGGTCTTGATACTTACAAGGGTTGGCTAAAATAAAAGAGAGAGAAGCAAACATATGAAATATTATATGAAAACTGAGCTCTGGTTTGATACTTCTGCATTTTCCAGAAATTCCAGTTGTTCATGTCTATATAAACTTTGTATTTTTGCACTACTATTAAAATGGCTTGAATATTATAGAACGTGGGGGTTTTTTAGGAGACTGGAGTGACTTACTGCAAAGCCCTTTGTCACAGTGGCCAGGACAGTCAGCACATTTTGGTCCACTTCTGTAAGGCATAGCTATTTGCATTGGGTTATTTCCTCTGAAATTTGAAAGAATTACAAGACAAAACAAGATCAACATGAAGCTCGGAGCCATTAACAGGAGTTTGATATTTACTGCAGTGGAAGGCATCCAGAAGTTTTTGGATAAAAGTATTTTCATAGGCAGTCATGTTTTAGTTTCAGATATTATAGAATATTAAAAAAAAAAAAAAAAGATTTTAAATGAGAGGGACGGTAAGGTGTGGAGAAACAAAATTATTTGAGTGATTGTATAAGTATAGCATTATCTGGTTAAAAAATGTATGTGCTTCCTAGCTCTGCTTCTCTAATAGATTTCAACTGATTGAGGTAATCATACAATCACAGAACCACAGACTGGTTTGGGTTAGAAGGGACCTTAGAAATCACTTAGTTCCAACACCCTACCATTGGCAGGGACACCTCCCACTAGACCAGGTTGCTCCAAACCTCAGCAAAACCCTTCTGAAATGCTGTTCTTTACCTCTGTGAATATTCATTTGTCATTGGCTTCCACTTCACATCTGATTTTCTCCTTTGTGATCAAAATTACAGCAGGATTTGTGCCAATGCCTGATTCTGACAGAGATTAAACCCTTGTTCATCTGCTAAAATTTCCCTAATATCTCTTTCAATGTGAAATAAATCAAATAGTGATATTCAGCATGTTGTTAAACTTGCAACTCCCACTGGTATTTTCAGAAGTATGAATGGTTAAAGTAGATTGCAATTATTTTTTCCTATAGACAAGGATGTTTTGGAAACATATCCATAATCATCACGACTGAGCAAGAAGGCAGTACATACGCAGGGCAGTATTGGCAAACGTAGAAGTACTTGTATGAGCTTGTGGGACAGTAGGAAACTCCACATCCCACCTTGTAACTGTTGTACCAGATTAGCTGTAGGTTAAAAAACAATCACATTAGTTCAGAGTGAATTCTTGTAAAGAAAAAAAAATCCCTCACAAAGTAACAGAACCAGAAAATAATTTTTTTTTCTTTCATTTTTTTCTAGTCAGCTTTTAAATTTAGAGTTTAGTTGTTATACAGAATACATTTTAAAATGAGTTTCTTCCAGTTTCCAAATGTTTTTTGAACACAGTTTCTGGAAGTACATTAAAGTTGAAATTCAAATATTTTCATCATGGGTGTTTTGCTTTGACACTTCTTAATTACGTATTTCAATCCCTGTATAGAAAATATTTATTTCTAAGTTAAAAGTTTTTCTACAGACTAATATTTCCTTTCTGGACAACTCTTCCAAAGTACTGGTTCCATTGCCTCCTAATTAGATGGAGAAGAATTTTAGCTTATCATGAATCTTTGGATCAGAGTATGAATTATAGATAATAGTTTGATGACACAGATAAGAATTTTTTCCTGCTTATAAATAACTACCAGCGGACTTAAGTGTGCTTCTGGTGTATCCCTGCAGTTTGTTTTAAATCTCCATACCTGAGTGTAGCTCTCAACATTGACATTTTTCGAGATTGCTCCATATCCATACATGAAATTGGAGGACTGACTGTACCACACTTGAATTGCATCAGCCCATGTTCTTGGGTAGGTTGACAGTAACACATTTTCACCACAAGTGACACCTGGAGTAGAAGTAAATCTATTTTATTAAGAGAGAAGCAAACTACAGGGTGGGAGGTGGGACAGAGGGGCTGTAGCTATATTCTAAAAAAAATGCCTATGATGCCATTCACTTTGCTCTGTGATTTTAAGGACTTCCAAAAATTTGTCTTTCAGAGTGTTCATCTGACAAAATGATGTTGTTGTATTTAATAATCACAGAATCACAGAAAGGTTTGGATTGGAAGAGACCTGAAGATCATCTTGTTCCAACCCCTCTGCCATGTACAGGGACACCTTCCATCTGATAATCCTAAAAAGCTGTTCTTCAACAGATTAAAATTAATATTCTATGCTTATTTCTATTTCACATTCACAGGGCCCATCTGCAAACTGTCATTAGCCCATCAGCTCAGGCTCCATCCTTGTCAGTACCATTAATAACTCTCTTGTCTCTTGGGCTGATTTTCATCCCACACTGATTTGCCCATTTCTGAGCATTTTTGGCAGCTTTCTCACTCCACACCTGAAAGACACAAAGGAAGAAGTATCCAGGTCACAGATAGGTTAGTGCAGCCCGTGAGAAGGAAAAAAAAGGGAATGGCTTGAATGTTGAGCATTGAATACACGCATGGCCATCAATAGAGAGAAGATGAGTTTGCTGATTTACTCTCCTGGGGCACAGGAACCCCATTTCTTCAACTCTTAAAGATTTCAGAGCAGGCTATTTTGCACAGTTCTATCACATAGTCCTGATCTCCAGATGGTGCTGATTAAAAGCATTTTTATAACATACTTCTGCTTTCTTTCAGCTTTGTGTCTGAATGAACACTGCAGGGTGCACTGGACTAAATGGTATAAAACTGATTTTCAGCTCAGGTGCAGCTGAGGTGTGGTAATTAACATCTGCTGGGCTTTGAACCTGGGGAATGTTTGCAGTCTGTGCAGCACTGGCCGGTTCATCTGCTCATGGGACAGGGATAACAAAGACTGTCAGGCCTGACAGGGATGGAGAAGTTTTGCAGATTTAGATCTCTTTTACCCTCCTGACAGTGCTGCTGCTCAGGTTCCCATTCCTCCTTTGCTTTGCTTGCTCTTTCATTCATCCAGGTTTGTTTCTCTTTTTAGATTCAGAGAAAAAAAGATTGTTTGGGTTGGAATGGACCTTGAAGGGTCTTTTAGTCCAACCCCTGTGCTATGAGCAGGGACATCTTCATCTGGACCAGGTTTCTCAGAGCCCTGTTCAGCCTGGCCTTGACACATCCTGGGATGAGGCAGCCACAGCTTCTCTGGACAGCCTGTGCCAGGGCCCCACCATCCTCATCATAAAAATCTTCCTCCTATATCTAATCTAAATGAATCCTCTCCTGACTAGCAACAACCACTACCCCTGGTGCTATTGTAAGAGGCCCTAAAAAAGTATTTTTCCTCATTCATATAGACCCCCTTCAGGCACTGGAAAGGGCTCTTAAGGTCTCTTCAGATCCTTCTCTTCTCCAGGCTGAACACCCTCCTCTCTCCCAGCTTGACTCCAGAGCAGGCATGCTCCAGTCCTCGGAGCATCTTCCTGGCTCATGTTGAGTTTCTCATCCTCCAACCCCTCCAAGTTCTTCTCATTAGGCTGCTCTTAATCCCTTCATCCCACAGCTTCCTTTGATGCTGGGTTTGTCCCATCATTTCCTTTAAGGGAAAAGCAGGGTAGATGTAATTCATAGCTCACCATCTTCAGCATGTTACTGGCTGTGGGAATTACAGATCTCCGTATTTCATTGTGTAGCTCAAGGATCTCTTTTTCATTTTGAGACTTAAAATGAGGAAAGGAGAAAGCGTTCACTTTTTTATACGGAATACCCTGGAAAAAATAACAGTAAAGGTCCTAGTTAGCAGAAGTATAATAAACAAGATAAATTATGAACTTCTTCTCACTTTTGTTTGGTCAACTGAACCTACCCCAATAATTGGTCTCATAAACCTTGTTTAACTTAAGACATTTATAGTGGTAGAAATAACATCCCAGCAAGTTGTTTCAGGCTGCAGCTCAAGTAAAGGAAAGTATCAACTTACAACATGGTTCACCTCGGATTTATTGAAGAAAAGGACAATTTTCTTCCCTAAAGTACCTGTTTCTTTTCCTGAGAAGATCTTGATGAATAGCTCTCATGCAAATACATGCATAGCAGAAATCTTACAAACCTAATTCTCTCTAGGAGATTTATGAATCAGATTTCTAAGTCTTAATTTATTTATTTATGATTTTTTTTCTTTTTTAAAATTGGCCCCATGAAGGGAAGAATATTTTGATAGGCAGAATCACAGAATGAATTGGGTTGGAAGCTTAAAGAGCCAGTAGCTCTGAAGCCCCTGTCTTATACAGGAACACCTTCCACTAGACTAGGTTACTCAAACAATACGCAAATGATAATATTAATAGTAATAATTATACGAAAATCTGTATTAAATGAGAATTCATCTTCAATGTGTTACATAAACATATTAACAATACTTGCACCCCATAATTCTAAGTCTCTGGAGATCACAAGATCAGACTATATCAGGTCAGATATCTATACAAAGGAGTCAGATATGGGTGTTTTGCACAGATGAATGTTCCTACCTGTCCATCAGATTGGTGTAGCAAAGCAGCCAGGAAAATAATTGCAGTTAGTAGATCCATTTCTACAGGGGGAAAAAAAACCAAAAACAACCCCCTCAAATCCATTAGTCTCTGTTGCATACATTTTATGGCATAATGCGATATGTGAGCAAGATACAAAACCATTGCAAAGTAAAGCCTGCACAAAGTTTATTTTAGTTGATCCTAAATATGGATGTGCTGAAACTGTGCAAAGGCATCACTGACTCCTACAGAGAGAAGACTCCACCTTACATGGAAGCAGAGACTGTAAATAGCATAAAGTTGTGCATTATTTGAACCCCCTTTTGACTCCTTTATTCAAAATATCTTGAATTTTCAGCATTTCCTTCATGTTTGCCTCCCTGTATATAAAAAAGTACTCATTAATGTGTTCAGTACTGTCACGTCAGAGTTCTTTTCAAGCATAATCCATAGTGAGATCTGTTGTTTTGGAGTGGAGCACTGAACACAGGGACTGCTGTCTCCATTTCTTTCCCACTTCCCTGTTTCCTCATTAAATCAGCATCATAATGGCTCAGCCAAATGGTGGTGATCACCCTCATGTTTCATCTGACACCTAGACATAAAGAAAACCTTCAAATATGATGTTATTAACAAATAATGTCAGCTACTGCACTCTGACTCCTGAGGCGCCTCATGGAGGTGTACACAGACACTCTGAAACCCACTCATGCACACAGGATGCTTTTTCTGCGCATCAAAAGAAGCAGAAGTTATATATCTTTGTATTGATAAGGATATATGGGGCAAAGGTCTTTTTGGTTGTTAAAAAGATGTGGCAAAATCCCAAGAAAGACAAGCTTTGAGCTCAGCAGGTTGCCTTAAACCAGACAAGAAAGAGGGAAATAGAGGTAACAAAACCCAAAAAAATATAAAATGCCTTAGTGCTGACCTCTGAGAAAAACCCACAGTGTGAGCAGGACAGGTCAATAGAAATTTAGGAGATTCTGCTTGACAGGGAAACTATCACTGTAAAAAAAAAAAACAAAAACAGACCCTCCCCTTTAGTTTAGAATCACTACCCCTTGTCTTATCACGTCATTCAGATATTCAGTCTTTATCTTGTTTTCCTGTGATTTCATAAGGAAATCATTTGCGTGAGGTAGAGGCAGGGCTCTCACTGATATTAATGAACAATAAATTATTAAACTGCAAGGATACTTTTAGACACAGAGGAATTGTCTTGCCTCTACACACAGAAACAATTTTTTGGGGGACGTTCCAGATTAAGTGCTGCAACAGGATACATAAAATGTTTCTAGATCCAGAGTTAAAGTAGACTAAATACTACTGCATATCTTCAACTACCAGACTCTACCATCAAATCTGTCTCTTGGACTGAATGTGTTGGGCTTTACTTTCAAACTCAGACGATGATGGCTCCCAGTTACAATTATCCTTCCCTGTCAATAGTGCTCAATCCACTAAATCACTTCTATGCTTCTGAAAAACAAATGCCAGTGATGCACTTTTCGGTGACTCTACTTAAAAACCTGAGGTTTCATGAAAATTTGGTTGAGTGTAGAAACAAGTTAAATAAACATTGATAGCTTCAAAACTGTGAACAAATTTCTATTTGAAAAATTCAGTCTTTATGTTGAATTCTGGTGTTTCATTCTTCAGTCGAGCCTTTCTCCTGCCATCTGATACAGCTTTCAGGGCATAGCAGGTTTGAAAGTTTGTCAGAGTAGGAATATTTGTCTTTTCAGTTATTTTGATATATTTTTCCTCTACCTTCTCTGAGTTTACCTTTTTAAATTTCATTAAAGTTATGAATTTATTCTCCATTTAGAAAAGTTAATCAGCTTATTACATACTATAATATATATTAGACATTTCAGCAGCATATATACATGAAAGTTTGGACAGATAACATTTAGAGATGACAAAATTCTGAGTTCATCTGTACTGGTGTATCCCAATACTCAAGTGAAATAAATCCAACACCAAAACAATTCAAAAGACATTAGAAAAGCATTCCCCATGACTGACAATTCCATGCAAAATGGATTTTTTTAATGTTTACATTTGAAGAAAGAAGCAAGTGGGTCCAAGTGTTACACTTTGATCTAAAGAAATGTGGGAATTCAACTCCACTGAAGCAATTTTTCATCCCTACTCATGGAAGGTGTGGTTTCAGAGAAGATATATTTTATTTTACATTCTTTCCCTGAGATAGTATAAGCCGAAATTTCCTTTCAATTATCACATTATCAATTATTGGTACAACTTAGCTATTAACTTCACTAACTTTTTTAGCACAATGAACAAGAGACTATGGATAAAATCTCTAAGGCTGAAGTTCAGTTCTGCATACATTACCTTCATCCACCAGAATCCTCCTGTACCTGAGGAAGTGGCAGGAGAGAGAGAGGCTCTCCCCAGTCCAGGGTTGTATATATACATACATTTCCCCTTTTTTTTTCCTTGTCAATATTTATTGCTGATAAATGACATCAGCTTTGGGGCTGCCCATTGGGCAAGAACTTTTCTTTAGGAACAGGTGACTGAAAATGAACCAATCCAGCTGCATTGTTCTGGATTTTTTTTTCTTTTTGTCTCCAGGGTAAGGAAAAAAAGACAGAAGAGCTGTCCTTTTGCAAAACTTCAGCTTGTGGTCTGATCTGCAAGCTATGGTGCTAATGTGTTCACAACATAAAAGACTGAGTTTTGAGCTGGTTGTTTTACAGTCATCTTTCCTGTTTCTGGCAAAAGAATGGGATAAATATTTTGAGGCAGAGACACAAGTGAGCAATTTCTTAGCTGTACAGAGAACAACCTGTACTGCGGGCAACACAGTGATGTTTTCTTCCAAGTGGTTCCTAAACTTCCATTTGCTGAATAAAACTTGTATTCTATCAGCTCACTGAGGCTGTAGCACTGGGCATCACTTTTTACCAGCTCATGTAGTGATAGGACAAAGGGGAATGACTTTAAACTGAAAGGGTGTGGGTTTAGAATAGATATTGGGAAGAAATTATTGACTATGAGAGTGGTGAGACACTGGAAGAGGTTGCCCTATGGCTGTCCCATCCCTGGAAATGTCCAAGACAAGGCTGGATGGGGCTCTGAGTAATCTGGTCTAGTGGAAAGTGTCCCTGCCCATGGCAGGGTGTGGAACAAGATGATCTTTAAGGTCCCTTCCAACCCAAACCATTCTGTGATTCTGTGATTCTGTGATTCTGTGATTATTGTGCACATAACTCACCCCAGATGTAGCTCATGACTAAGTTATTGCAGAATGGCTGCAAATGTTTCATGTCTTCCTTCTTCATTCTGGAGAGATGCATGGCATGTGCTCTGCTCTAACGCAGCATAAAATGGTTGGGGTTGAAAAGACCTTAAAGATCTCCAAGTTCCAACCCGCTGCCATGAGCAGGGACACCTTCCATAGTCCAGGTTGCTCCAAGCCCTGTCCAGCCTGGCATCACTCTGCTCATCTTTCCTTCTCGTAGAATCTTTCTTTCCACTCTCTTATAAGATAAATATCACAAAGGCAGCTTTGACAGGTCCTTACTGCTCAAACACAACCTTTTCTGCTTCCTTCCTTGCAGTCTGTTGGCTCTCAAAAGGCATAAAGCATCTGCCCACGTCCTTATTCCTTTCCTGGTTCCCTTCCTCACCCTTGCTCTTGCTTTGGTGTGTTGCACACAGAGCACCCTTTTCACCACACTGGGTGGAGGTTGCTGCCCATGCTGCAAGTCAATATTGTCTCACTGTTTCCAGATTTCTGCCGAATTCCTGCAGCTGTCTGCTGTTGCCAGAATTGTAATGTTGTGTTATAATCCCCGTGTACGAAAACACAGCTGCCTTTGTTCTTTCTTTGTATAGCAGGCAGCACTTACGGGAAGTTGCCTCTGATAAGGGCCCCCATATCCTTCCATATTCTGAGATAAGGGCAAAGGTACTTTTTTATCTGAAGTGCTTGTGACAATTTTGATGAGGCCGGGGTTATCACCATCAGAAAGTCTCATGAGACACCAACGATAGTTGTTAAGATTGCATTTCTATTGACTGTGAAGGGAGGCAGTCCAGCAGCTCCAGATTCCCAGTGTCCTGGGAGATAGTTCTATTCTTTTACCCCTTCCACTGTACTTAACAATTTTCATTAATTCACTACAGTCACCTGAGCTTTATTTGTACTGTTAAAATGAAATTATGCTACTACAAGTAGTCCTTGAAAGCGTGCCCCACCTGTTTGAATAGTGAAAACCATTTGTTCTCTAAAGGATGACTGTCAGATCTGCTACAATTCATGGTCTGTGGGTGAAATAATTGGGAGGAAATAAAAGATTAATAAAACGGATATCCGGAACCATGGTACAAAGAATAATTTAGCACAGCAATTCCCACTTCCCCATGTGGAATACCTGAAGGGGTGGGGTAATTTAATTAAAAAAGAAATTAAGAATTTATTCCATGGGGTTCTGCAAATGTATATGGATTTTTAAAAATAAATCTATGGAAAGTTCTTAAAAAAAGATCAGTTTGAGTGATTTGACTGTGGTAGTTATCCTCCAGGCCTTGTGTAAACCTACAGGAATCTGATTCATCTCAAGCAATGAAGACAAAAATCCAGTTTTTTCAATTCTTTATTTTCACTGAAGTCAATTACAGTTGTAGTAGAACTTCAGATTAAAATCCTTGCAGTTCTGTGTAGTTCAGAACATTGCACAGATCTTTTTCTTGGCTGTCAGGACATCTTGCAGACCTAACTTTGTTAGGCGAAAAGGAACATTATTGATTTCTTCCACACAACCCAACTCACCTTTCACTCCAGATTATTATTATTATTATTATTATTATTATTATAGAGAGAAGCAACAGAGTCAATCAATAAAAAGTTGCTGTCAGAGTAACATAAGCACAGCATAATGGAATAATGAAAAAAATATTGTTATCCAGAAGCTTTTAGAGGCCTAGTCCTTCTCTTGTGCTCCCAGAAAGGGATCTGTGAAAAATTGACTGTTCCTTAGAGATGTTTTTCCATATGTTTCTGGACATTTTGCAACAGGGAGATTTCATGGTTTCCGTGGGTGATAAATGCCACTCTTTCGTAGTACTTCTATTCCAGAAAGCTTTTAAAGTTTAACATACAAAATTGAGGGAGGGATTTTGTGTATGTGTGTGAAAGTCATTTTCATGAAGCCCAAAATGGATTAGAAAATGATTCAATCGGTACAATTATACACTTCTCATATCAAGGTTCAATACATGCCTGTGCTCATGCTCTTCTCAATCTTTGCTGAAATGTAGCAAAGCTGAGCACTGTAAAAATGCATAATTGTCCTTTTTTAAGCATATATGGATTGCTAATTCAGCTTCACTTTGGATCTAGTAAGTCATTAGAAACATTTTATAAATCTCTGCTATGAGACATGAAGACTCTGACTCCAGAAAAGAAATCTGGGGTAAAACTCATTCCATCTCCTGGGACAATCCAATAGTGAAAGCACTAGCAATTTTGGCTCAACTTTTCCTTGCAAATAGATAAAACACACTCGGAAGTCGCCCTTGGGAAGCAGCATCTAATATATTTTAAATGTTAGATTAGAATAAGAGAAAATATCAGATACAGGTCAACGAGAGAGATGAGCTTCATCTCTTCAATCATATTTCTTCCATAAATCAAGTAAACTAATGCCTGTTGTAAATGAATTATAACAACAGTGTGGAAGGATACACAGAAAATGAACAGAAAAGAATTCTGTGTGGAAACCATTAGAACAACACTTTTTTTTCAGATATGTCTTCCTCTTTGAGAATCAGGTGTAACCAAACAAAAGCCCAGTTGATCCTCTAGAACAAATCCCTTATTTAAACTAAATCTGGCCAACAGGAAACAGAGCAAACAAACCATAATGACTTTTCTTAGAATTCAAACTGACTTCTGATATAGGTGATTTATTAATTTTTATTGTTATTTAAAGGAAGTGAGAATACAGACCTTTCTCTCTAACCAATAGTGAAAGACACAAAACAATGCTGGCTCAAACTATCACAGATAGCTCAAATGTAATGATCATCTGGGGGAATTTATTTATTACTCATAAAACAGGTTTCATGTTCAATTTACATGGTTAATAACTTCTGACATACTTCTCTGAGAAATACATGTTACACAAATTGATGTTTTTCATGAGCACTCCTTTTTTGCAGCATGTATTTACTGGAAAAAGATTTTCTGTAATTTAGCAGTAGTGACAGTGTGGGGCCTTTTACTGTGAAATCTTTTAAAAAGTGTGGATGTGAAATTAATTCCTTAAAATACTTATATTCTCTAGATGCTTATATATGAGCATTTTAGTCTTTTCATATATTTGACATAAAAGTAAACCAGAGTTGTTGTAGAGGGTGCAGAAAGAAGGTTGATCTTCTTGTAGTGGTGTCCAGTTGGTAAAAAATACCTTGAACCTGTTGCAACAAAAATTAATGCTAAAATGTGTTAGAAAACAGGAAAATCTGTTTTCCAAATCAGTGAGTCTCACACAACATTCTATTGGAGTGGTTGCAGTAAGAAAAAAGAAATATTTGGAGCTGTGAAAATAAGTATTTGTAGAAACTCCACTTAAAATCACAGAATTCCAGGTTGAAGAGTCATTTGGAAATGATATTGCTGATTGAATGTATTTTGACTCATAATAATTCCTGAACCAACTGCATTTGGCCACAGCCAAGCTTCTTTGTGGAGTGACTTCTCACCTTTTTTAGTAGTGACAGAGATTTGACAATAGTCTGAAGCTGGAGATTACTTGATAGAAGATGAACAGAAGCTACATAACCAGAGGGTATTTTAAATACCCGTTCAAAGCATATCTTGCCACAGCCTGACATCCAGGAGCCATAGAGTTGGCTGGAGAGAAAGGTAAGAGGGGGCATTTATTTGCTGGGAAAGGCCTGAGAAAAAGTGCTGCAAAGGCAGACATAGATTCCTGATTTCTGCATCCTGCAAGATTTTCCTTTTAGAGAGACTGATGTGATGTAATGTAAAATGTACACATAGTTCAGAAAGATGAACCTAGAACAAACCGTTCTGTGATGACCAGCAGAAAAATGATTGCTAAGGAAAGAATATTTCCTGATTGAAACTGATACACAATTTTTACAGCTTTCTGCTGTTGGAAAGTATCCAGCTGTTCACACGAGTATCGATATCTTAGTATGCATGCTTGTGTTAGTGTTTTTCTTTGGTCAAGTCAGGGAAAAGCAAATACTATGCAGCTCTTCATAAATTTGGTAAATAAACTATTTTGAGAGAAGTCATAAAATTCAATTGAATTATACAGTTGTCCAACTAAAATAGGGTGCCTGAAGTGTAAGCTTCTACTACAATTCCTACTTACATCTAAGTTATCCCACCAGAAGGAAGGAGATCTTCTAGATTAGCGGAGACCTAAGTCTGAATGTAGCAGCCCATGAGGAGGCACTTAGCACCATCTCATATGAAACAAGACACCTTTGCAGTGCTAAGGATGCTGCAAGTGCATATGGAAGACTTGGACCTTCCCAGATTTTATCCAGAGCCCTGGCAGGATGCCCTGGGGAATGTCAGGAAGTTGAGGACTCACAACTGAAGTAAATGCTTTGAGGAATATGAATGGCTGAGAGAATTGGGATTGTTCGCTCTGGAGAAGAGAAGGCTCCAGGGAGACCTTGGACCTTTCAGCACCTAAAAGGGTGCCAAGAGAGAGATGGAAAGGGACTTTGGCAAGGGCCTGGAGTCACAGGACAAGGGGTGAAGACTTCAAACTGACTGAAGGCAGGGTTAGATTAGATGCTAGGAAGAAATTCTTTACTCAGGGGGTGGTGAGGCCCTGGTACAGGGTGCCCAGAGAAGCTGTGGCTGTCCCATCCCTGGAAGTGTTCAAAAGCAGGTTGGAGAGGGCTCAGAGCAATCTGGGATAGTAGAAGGTGTCCCTGCCCATGACAGGGACACCTTCTGGAGATGAACTTTCAGGTCCTCTCCAACCCAAACCATTCTGTGGTGCAGCAATTCTGTGATTCTGTGTGGGCCTGATATTTCTGAGTCTGAGAGACTTTAGCCTGCTAGCAGCTGCTGACCTTTTCCCAAGGGAAAAATATCTCGAGAAAGCTTCTTCTCAAAACAATCTTAGTAAACAACTCTTCACTCTTAAACGCAATCTTTTCTCTACGTAATGTTCACATTTCTAGTTCTGCTTCCCTAGTTTAACCAATGGGATTAGAGAGGTTTAGTTTCTATTCACCAATCATGTTAAGTCTGTATCAGAACACTTTATAAAAGGTAGTAAGAATCAGACAATAAAGCCTTCTTACGTTTTTACCTTCTGAAAAAGTATTTGGAGTCATTAATTTTCTCGTGTCCTACAACGACAATTCTGTGAATATTAATTGGCTGCTATACAGGCATTTATGTGCAACCATGAAACTATTAATTATGTCTCTGAAATGTAAATTGAGATCTAGATCTTCTTTCAAATTACAGTTATATAAATGCTGTGACCCAGTTCTATTCCATTTACCCAGACACTGACCTCATGGAAACTACATTGGGTTTTACAGGGGGTGGCCCTCAGCTGTCCATGGATTGGCATCACTGATGCCTGTACATGTCCCCGTTCTTGTTGCCAGATGATTCACTTCCTAATGTTTTTTGATTCTATTCTTCATTCTCCCTTTTCCTGAGTTCGAGCTCATCTCCTCCCTTCCCTCTCACCCCATTATCTCCTTTTCTAATTCCATATCCCACTCTGAACCTAGTTTTGCTTCTAGTCTATCCAAACAACTATATTTCTGAGTGTTCACATGGCAATCTTGTCTGTATATGACATTACTGACACAGTAAGTGTGAGAGTCACTGCAACCTGATCTGCCATTTTCCAGGTCATATTTATTTTACTGTACCCAGCCACTTGACGTAATTTTTCTATTTTAGCCTTGATTCCTCTATCTGAACACAAAACTTATCTTTTTGTGCCAGCAGTTTGCATACTAGAGCAGCAGAGTAACTTTTACACATTTCTGCTTTGGGTATGTAAAGAGAAATGCAATAGTTCCCTTTTGAGGCCTTTGCTACCATGAGGCCTCTTCATCTCACAGACTCGTTTGATGGAAATCTGAAATATTAGATGTGTTTTGCCATCAGCATAGCTTCCATGGATTTATGCATTGCTTTTTCAGGAATTTGATCCAGAATTTTTCCCTGGATCAGATGAGGTCAGTGATTCAAATGCTCCCTTTGTTCTCTTTTTGGGCAGAAGTTCCATATCCATCATCCCAATTCTCTAAATGACTTTTGTGTGATGATTGTCATCATGAGATTGGTTGTTAAAATCACAGAATCACAGATTTGCAGGGGACATTAAAGTTCATGTAATTCCAATAGGCAGGGATGAGATGCACTAGAACAGGTTGCTTAGAGCCTTATCCAACCTTGCCTTGAACCTTGGTCATGGTTCAAAATTTAATCGATTACTTCTTTAAGTATTGGTGGTGAATTTCATCAGCCTTGACTCCCTCTGTCATCCCACTGTTCTGTTCTAGGGAAAACCATTTACACGGACATTTATTGCATTTTCCTGTGTATAAGAAGGGGTTTAAATTTCACTGCCTGGATTACCCCCATGTCTGTGTGCCTTTAGAAGATTAATACTGAACAGTTTTTACACTGTGACATTCTCATATGACAGATCTGCAGATTTCAGTCTCACAGACCTTTTTCTGACTTGTCCGTTGCTCTGTGGAAAGCAAACACTTTGGGTCAGTGAAATACCACTCCCACAGAGCCAGGGAGTGTTTACCAGGAAACTTGCCATTTGCCAAAGTAATTTTTCTTTAATATTCCATATTGTACAAGCAGGACATTTTTTCATCTGCTCCAAGGACACTTTTAGTGCCAAGCAACAAATCACAAGCTCTGTTCAGGTTATCAAATAATCAAGTTTACGTATATTTACCTTAAAAGAACGTCATCATCTGAGAGACTGAGTTTTTAAGCAAATTACTACTCCTTTCCTTGGTCTTTCTTTCTTTCTTTCTTTCTTTCTTTTCTTTCTTTCTTTCTTTCTTTCTTTCTTTCTTTCTTTCTTTCTTTCTTTCTTTCTTTCTTTCTTTCCTTTCTTTCTTTCTTTTTCTTTCTCTCTGTCTTTCTCTCTCTTTCTTGCTCTTTCTTTCTTTCCTTCTTTCATTTTTCTTCTTCTCTCCCTCTCTTTCTCTCTTTCTTTCAGTGCTGTTGTGATACCAATTTCCACCAGTTCTGTGAACACAGATGGCTCTGATAGCTCACTCAAAAATCTGGGGATTCTCAATTTGCTCCTAATCCAATTTAATGGTTTTTAATTTTTTTCCTTTTTACATTTAAATGTTGATGTTTTCCTTTCTAAATCATTGAGGTGCCAATACACAAATCTCAACAGTACTTAATCTCTCTGTTTTTATTTTGCTGACCCTGTGCAAACTTTCCATCTGCTCCTTCCCAGTTGCAGGAGTCAAGTGTGGGTGCTTGAGCCCTGGATCCAGGAACACAGGCAGCCAAGCCCTGGCACACATCTGGATGGAGCTCTAGATGGCAGAGCAATGGCATTAAACTCATTCTTAGAGGAAAATTCAAAGCTGGCACAGGTTGCCCTGGGAATCTGTGGCTGCCCCATCCCTGGAGTGTCCGAGGTCAGTTTGGATGGGGCTTGGAGAAACCTGGAACAGTGGAAGGTGTCCCTGCTCATGGCAGGGGATGGAACCAGATGATCTTTCAGGCCCCTTCCAACCCAAACCATTCCTCTGATATTTTCACCAAACCACTGCCCCTGGTTGGAACACTGGGAGCGTCAGGGCTCTGAGGACTTCTTTGCAGAATGACAAAGTGCAAAATGACCAATCTGGCCTTGAAACATTCAGCGATGTAACTAAGACCTTTTGGTTTACCAGTAAGGAACTGGTATTTGTATTTGAGGAAAAAAAATGTTTATTTTTATTTGACGCTGGAGCTTCAACTGCTCAGTTTTCCACCAGAGGGCACTCCTATATTTTCAATGAAAGCAAATGTTGGCACAAGACCGAGCAGTTTAGTGTGAGCGCCGCAATTCCAGCTGTGACAAGGCAACGGGAAAAATGTAGGAGCAGAATGACCTTGTTGCACATCTGCCAGCATTGTCCATCATCTGAGAGCCTCCACTGCCACCTGATGGGGCACAGCCAGGCTTCAGAATCCCTTGTGTGTCAGGCTGATGCATACAAAATAAATAACCAGCTCGTACACACAGTGTCTGATATAGCCCAGTTTAATGAAGGGATCTGTGTCCTCCTTATGAGAAGCAATAAAGCCACCTGTGTCACCAGAGCTGGTACTAGAGTTCAGTATTTTCCATGGAATATTCCATCCCATATACAGGGATCCTGTGGTCTTATCTTCGATCATAAAACTACTCATTGTTACAAAAATTAAATCACTTCCACAGCTGATGCAGCTTGAGTTGATTGTTTAGTTTTTGAACTCAGCAGTTTACATCAAAATACAATGCAAGACAACCATCTGCAGTCAAATCTGTAAAGACTGAACATTCTGTTGGCTTAGCTGGACTGTGACCCTGTCAGGGATATATATTATATGTATATCCCAATGTGTGTGTGTATATATACCTATCATATATTACAAGGCCTTTTTACCCCTTTTTTAGCTTTTATAACTTAGAATGATTTTCAGTAATTAAGGTAATATACTTGAATGAAGAAAATCCAGGCACTTTATTTATTGATGCAGAAGAGAAAGCATGATTTCGTGGAGATAAAAATAAAAAAGCTCCAAGGCTCTGAATAAAATTCTTCAGAAAATTAGTAGTTTGTTTTATTTATACATACAAGAGTAAACCAAGCTCTCTCAAGTCTGAATTACTTCCTAAAGATGTATTAAATCAGGTTATTTTTTTTAGTTACTGCAATAGTTATGCAGTTTAAGGAGGAAATAAGATTTTCTGGTTATCTGACCAAAATATAGATGAACAGAGTAAGCAGAGATTGGAATTATGATGCATTTAGATGTTCTGGCACCATGTCAAAAGTGGCAGATTCTCACAGCTACTCATAAACTGATCAGGTAAATACTTTTCCCTTCCTCTTAAGTCAAAGAGGAGGAACAGCCTGAAATCAGACTGTCACACTCAGTTCTGCTCCAAGGAAATATCCCTGTTAAACTGCACCCAGATGAGACAAGTCAGGGCAGAGCTAGGCTGAACAAACTCAGAGGAGAGCCAGGCTGAGCTAACAGGTGTAAGCATGTGTCATTTTTTCAGTCCTTTCTTCTCACTTGTATTTTTCCTATGGACACCTTTGGCACAGTTTCTGTCTGCCACAGTTTTTTTTTCCCCCAACTGGTTATAGCTCTGCATTCTATGGCTGTATAAAGGTGACTTTGTCTGCCTGGTTATGTGGTGGCTCCTCTCCCCTGTGCTCCAGCAAATTCATCAGCCACTGTCTTCTCTGGCCAAATCCATCATTCTTAATGTAGCCAAAGGGGGATCAAGAATATGGATCTCCTATGAATGTGTGGTGTAGCAGATACCTCTGTGCCTTCAGGATTTGAATGTGGGGAAACTGGTTCAGCTAATGGGACCAGTCACTTCAATTCTCTGCAGTGTTTTATGATGACTTATCTTAAAGTACTTCATAGCAGAAAATGTCTCAGTGTTTAACTGACAGCATCTCCACTATTCACTTCCTGGCTTTTGATCCAGAACCTTTTTCTCTGCAGATCCCTCACCTTCCCGCTCCACCCCAGCCAGGCCTGCTGTGATCAAAATCAACCTCACTACAGCTACATGTCTCTTGAACCTGCAGATGATGAGGAAAACCTGTCCCTGCCAGAGCGTGATGCAGACTGCTGGAGTGGTATTCATCTCACCGGGGCTCTACTCAAAGCCATTCTCCTTGTGCTGCCTTTAGAAGCAGTGGAGGAACTTCAGGCCTGTATTTCACCATTTCTTCTTTCAGCAGATGCCTGAGACAGAGGCTGGATGAGCAGATAAGGTAAATCACTGCCTTGACATCACCAAGAATTTTTTTTTATAAGCAGTATATGAGTCAAGTCAGTCATTATATCTCTTTCCAGGTAAGGTTGAGGAAAACAATTGTTTGGGGAAGAGATGAAAGGAATGGATGGTACATTTTATCTATGATAACTTTTTGGGTCTTAAGGCCACTGGTTTGGCTCTGATCACTACAGCTGAACTCTTCTTCTTGAACCATGTCTTCAAAGATGCTGAAGGGCCCTTGGCATTATTAACTTGTCAAACATGCCAAGGCTTTTCTGGAAGGTAATGCTATTTGGTCTAAGCCAAAATTGTGCCAAGGACTAAGATTATAAAGGCATGGAAAACCTTTTCAGTGCTCAGATCTGTGTTCTGAATCTGTGTAACCTGTCACTACAGACAGACATAAAAAAAAAAATGGATGGAAAGATTTCAGAGGACAATCTATATTAAAAATGCCTGAAATTAAGAATAGACTCAGGTCATGCCATGGAGGAAGAGTTTATTTATCCCACTGTAGAATGCCACCAGTGATGTACCAACAGTCTGTAGGTATTCTCTGAAGTACACAGGGAAGGTGTTAGACTGAAATGGATACATGATTCATCTTCTCATCAGTGTGTTACCTCTGGAGCCTGTTTGATGGTGTCTCCACATTCTGCAGGAATGATAAAATTGGGTTGTACTTCCTCTGTGAGAAGCAATGAAAAATCCTACCTCTCCACTTCTTCAGCTGCTGAGCTACTTACAACTACCTCATGCACATGTGCACACGTGTGTGCACACGTCTCCTGTTCCTGCCTGGACCTCAGGGCTATTTTCAGTGTGCATTGCAGCTGTTGATGTGTTTCCTGGTCATGAAGAGGGACAACAGTGCACACACCATGTGCATTCCACAACTGTGGAATATTCAGGCATGCTGCACGATTGCTATTTTGTCTTTGAAACATGCCTGCTGCTTCCCCAGAACTGAGCAGATACACTCATTCATATTGATATTCCTGAGGCTTTCATGGGCAAACTCATTTGCTCCGGTTGAACCCAGCAGCTGTGTGGTCCATCTTGGCAAAGCAGAGCTTCCAGTGCTCAACCTGTACAATCTTGTTTCATGTTAACTGGTAATGGGGTGGGCCAGCTGTCAATTATGGCTTAGCCTAAATGGCCTTGTTGTTTGCTGTTATTTCCTTAAATTGAGCAGAAAGGTGTCCTGTGCATTGTGTATTACCTCCTAGCAGGATGAGCCTCTTGCTCCCACCCACTGCTGGCAAAGCAGATCTGATGCTGCAGTTCCTGAAGTGAACAAAGCCAGCAGGGGCTCAGGGGAGATGCTTAATGCAGGGGATAAGATCAGGCTCAGACACCGAGCTGCTTGGGGCGATGCATTATTAAATGCTATCTACTGAAAAGCTCCTTCTGTAGAAGCCGATTAATGACATCCCACTTTATTATTCCTTATCTTTTATCTCCACCTTGTTTCACAGATGTAGCCAGCAGTACATGGCACTAACCACAGACCCGTGGCACTCATTAGATGGTGGCTGCTCCTCACAAGTGCCATCAGAAGTGCAATTCCTGTCCCTGATTTTGCTAATGATGCTGGTTCACACGTAGCTGTGTCACTATTCAGGCAACCTAGACAACATGGTCTTGTCAGTCTCAAACTAGCTGATCTTTTACTTATTGTTTCCTTTGACACCCTCCTCTGATAAGCTGGGAAATCAACACAAGACAGACCCTGCAATGTATTTCCCCAGCTGTAAAATCTTAGCAGTAGCTCTGTAGAGGACTTTCATCTAACGAGTGCTTCTTCTGACCTGTTTTCTATTTTGTTTGAGCTTTGCAGCTGCAGATCTTAAGGCACGTTTAAACCAGGAACACAATCTTGGTTAGCTGCTTCCCGTACCTCATGAAGTGTTGTGCCTTTGTGTGAATGTGGGTGTTTAATTCCAGCAGCTACAGAGTACAGGAAAGTCAAGAACATCCAGTTGCTTATGGTCCTGCATTTAGCTTTGACACTGTGATTAGAGGAGACCAGTTACCCCCTCTAAGAGAAAACTAACCAAAGGAATGTTTTTCTGCTGGGTTAGTGTCCTGGTTTATGTCAGCAAGAGTTAAGCAGGCACAAGGACACTTTTCTTGAAGATAGCTAAAACTGCCTCAGTTTCTTCTAATCACAACCAGATGTGGATTTGGTGAGGAAGGAGAAAAGGGGTGGATTAGTAGCATCTTCATGGTACTTGTGGTAATGGTGTGAGTCTTGTGTGACCAAAGACTCAAGGTTTGTCCCTCATTCCGAGGCTGCTCCTGATGCTGGGAGCTCCATATTCACCACCAAACCGTGGCTCTATGCACCACGTCCTCACATTTTTTTGTGATTCCATCGTTTCCCTGGGCGGTCAGTTCCAATGTCTGACCACTTTTTCAGTCTAGAAATTTTTCCCAGTATCTAATCTAAACCTACCCTGGCACAACTTGACAACATTTCCTCTTGCCCTGAATTGTCCTGAATTATTTCTTCCTGTGATTGACTGTCTCAGTACTAGCCAGGCTGTGGATCATTTTCTGCCAGATTAGGAGGCGAGACCAATTAATAAAGGAGGAAATGTAGCAGTGGCACTGGGGATGATCTTCCTCTTCCAACCTGTGTAACCCACCTCAGGTAACTTCATTTCCATGCTGAGGCCAGAACAGCATTAACAGCTAAATTTATGGGAAAATTGACAGCAATTTTTTGATACTAAATTATAATCCCATGTGAACTCTGGCTAAATGTATTATAGACAGAATAGCAAACGGGCAGTGCTTGACACTTTAAGCTGAGAAAGTAGAAGGGGTTTTATTAACATATTACAGTGAGTGCTGGTTTGTGGACAGGCTGAGACTGAGATTAAAGGATCCCTACAGACAGCTCAGGGAGACATAGAGCTGCTTAAATCCAAATGTGTGGTCCTAACTGCTTCTGATAGCACTCTGCCATGCCCAGGGAAATCTTTAACCCTTGTGTATACCCCAGCACAGAGGGAGGGGGAGGATTAAAACTTTGATTCTTATTAAATTGAAATAGGTCACTTCTTGCTCAGTCATTTGTTGCAATTAGCATCTAATTTGGAGACACCTCACTCCTGTGTCAGTCACTATGTGGGCAGCCTGGGCACCAAACAGAGGGTTGGCAGAGCTGGATTTCAGGGTGCAAAACATCAGGTTCAGGAGCATTTCTTGTGTCAGCTGGGCTACAGTTGTTCTCAGGCACCTCTACGGTCTCAACATGCATTTCCTGAGTATGGACCCGATGTTTTCTTTTCCAGCTACTAAATGATAAAATGATAAACTACAAACACGTATAACTACCTATAGATTATTTCTATTTTCTTTTTTTTCTTTCTTACCTGTTCAGCAATCTGATACAGCAGACAGAATGGACAGTGACATAAAGTTAGAAAATCCACCTGAAAATGGCGTTGTTGGAGTTAGTAAAAGTTCATTTCTTCATTGTAGCATTGATCTAAAAAGCTTATCTCTGACTTAATGTTGCAGAGAAAATCAATAAAGATTATATTCATACAAGAAGAAAAGGCAGCACCTTTCTGCTCAGATGGTTAATATTTCAAGTGTAACAGTCACAATTTTTTAAGGTCATTATAAAGGACATCAAAACTGGAGAAAGAACAAACTCGGTTCTGCCTGCCACAAGATTTTTCCAACTGCCATTAAGGGACATTCTCTTTGCAATGGCAAGAGACAGGACACTGCCTTGGCTCAACCGTCCACATCACCATGAGACAATTATTGCACTTAAAGACAAACTTATTCCAAACTAATCTGTGGTCAGGAAGTTGCACTAGGTGGGTCCCCTCTAACTGAATTTATCCTGTCCTATCCTATCCTATCCTATCCTATCCTATCCTATCCTATGTACTTTTCCACGATGAACCAGGAGATCCATCATGTGGGACATAATTCAGGCCCTGTCCCAGAGCAGCCAGCTCTCTGCAAGGAGCTCCCTCATGAGTAGGTGAGAAGGAGGAATGGGAAATAACCCCTTTCTACAGGCCTTCCCATGACATCTCCTCATTTGCCCTGGATCCTTGCTAAAGGTAGGCAGGGTATCTAGGGTTTCTCCTTGAAAGGTGGGAGGAAGCAGGAACAGGATGTGCCAGAGGAAAGCCTGCTCTGCTGTGGGGATCCCAGTGATGACAGGAGCTACCAGGGACGCAGCAAACTGCCTTGCAAGATGTTAGGAAGTGTATATTATAATGGCTTTTAAATCTTTTACCTGCAGTGGCTGCAACATGGCCCTTTGGTATCATAGTCTGTCGCTAAATATTTCTCATGCCCTAGAAACATCAGTAGCTGAGCCTCACATAAAGCAGTGGTTTTAGAGCACGTGGCACAATACTCTGTTTCTAAACATTTCTGGAATACCTCCAAGTGAGGAAGACTCCACTCCCTCTCTGGACAATCTGTTCAGTGCTCGGTCACTGCACAGGAAAGAAGTTCTGCCTCCTATCCAGGTGGAACTTGCTGGGATCAGTCCCTGCCCGTTCCTCTGGTGCCATTGCTGAGCCCCATGGAGCAGAGCCTGGGCCCTGCTCTGCCCCTCCCTGCACACAGGGACACCCAGGGCTGAGGGCCCCTCTCAGCTGGGGATCCTCTCGGGGCTGGACAGCCCCAGCTCCCTCAGCCTTTCCTGGGCAGGGAGATGCTCCAGCCCCTTCATCATCTTTGTCACCCTTCACTCCAGGAGCTCCATGTCTCTTTTGTCTGGAGGAGCCCAGAACTGGACTCAGCATTCCAGATGCGCCTCATTGGGTCTTCTTGCTCACAGGGCACACTCCTGGGTCATGGACATCTTGTCATCCACCAGGACCCTGAGGTGCCAGAGGTCTCTGTCTCCTCCCCCAGCTCAGGAGCATCCATGGATGTGTGTGTTCAGCTGCATGGATTTGCCCTGTTTTAGTACTTTCATCTGAACTGCACCTCCCAAGTTTGTTACTTAAGCCATCACAACATCTCATCTCACTGAAGAGAGTTTGTTTTGGCAAGATCAGGTCGTGAAGGATCCATGCTGATGTTTAGTACTCTACTGGTTACAAAATGCCAGGTAAAACGTTTGTTCCATTATCTTCCTGGAGATATAAATTAGGCCTATTGACCTTTATGCCCTGGGTCAGATGTGTGATGATTAGTTTTTCCCTTATTACACTAGTTCTTTCCTCTTATGAGAGACTGAGAAATGAGCTCTTGTGGTTTGGGTTGCAGAGGAAGGTAACAGAAATCACTGCAGGAAAGACCTTGAGGGACTGGAGAGTGTCCAGAGAAGGGAACAGAGCTGGGAAAGGGTCTGGAGCACAAGTCTGAGGAGGAGCAGCTGAGGGAGCTGGGAAAGGGGCTCAGCCTGGGGAAAAGGAGGCTCAGGGGGAACCTTCTGGCTCTGCACAACTCCCTGTTAAGGGGTTGTAGCTACAGGGGGGGTTGGTCTCTGCTCCCAGGTAACGAACAATTGGATAAGGGGAAAAGGCCTCAAGCTATGCCAAGGGAGGTTTAGATGGGATATGGGCAAAAAATTTCTTCACAGAGGGGTTTGTCAAGCACTGGAACAGGCTACTCAGGGGAGTGTTGGAGTCATCACCCCTGGAAGTGTTCAAGAAATATGCAGCTCTGGTTCTTAGAGACGTGGTTTAGTGGTGGACCTGGCAGTGATAGGTAAATGCTTGGACTTGATGATCTTAGAGGTCTTTTCCAGCCTTAATGATTCTATGATTTCTTGACCCATTATTCATGGTAAAGGAGTCTTTTGTGAGTGAGGATAATGGTTCTGCCCACTTCCTTATTGAAAACAACACTGGATTAGCTATTGCAATATAATCATTCTTACTTGGACTTGTGTTAATTATTTCAGAGTGTAGTAAGTCATGTTCCAGCAGTCACACCTGGCATTGCTTTATTTACTTTTAGAGTTGTCTCCAGCTGAGAGGGCAGTGTGCCATGGAGGGGAAAAGTGGTGGAGATGAATGTGGAAAAAAACCCAATCCAAATAATAAGCCCTTTGAGTTGTGAAATTGAACTTTTAACTTAATACTTTCACACTAGAAGAAATGCCACTGGAATGAAGGAGTCAGAAATGTGTGATGAAATTATTCTATACCAAGGACTCTAGGACTTGAAATCTTAATTGTGATAGCAGCTTTCCTACTAAAAGGGGACTGGAATGTGCAACCTTTGTAAGGTGAGACTGAAATACTATTTAGCCCCATTGTTAATTGCAGAGAAGAACACCTGTTTACTAAAGGTCACAGAGTGGGGATTGCAGGTTATTTATACTGATTGCTATTTCTGTCTGAAAGGGAGTCTGATGGAGGGTTACTTGCCTGACTTCTGTTTTTGCCTAGGAAATCTCGCATGACCTGTTTCTGCTCATGCTGCTAACTATTTAGGCTCCCTTCAACACCTAATGCCAATTAAGTCACAACAGTGGTGAAGTTTAGAGAATTTTATTTCATAGTAATAAGAAAGAATGAAAATTATGATGAACTGGTCAGTGAAGAATGAGTAATTTAATGACTGATACAGCAAAAGAAGATAGTAAAAAAACTAGGAACACATGTCTACTTGTTATGAAAAACAAATTTTCCAAATACAGGGGCCCTCCCCCTTTTGAGTATCTGGTTTTGAGAATTATACTCTCTTCTCAGAGAGCCCTTTTTCTTTACGAGGCAGGTTTGGTTACCTGTATTTAAATACAATCTTACACTATAAACAGGATTCTTAATTTAAATTAACTACATTTGGTTTGTTTTTTGGGGGTATTTTTTGTGTTTTTTTCACAACTGAGCATTTTACAGTGGAACATATGTCAGCAACAGATTCTAAACCAGAATAGAACTAGAGGAAACTACTCTGCTCTCCTAATTTCTTTTAAGAATTACATATTTCAAGCAATCCTGTTTATCTTCTGGTCCTGTTAACAGTACAATACTTTAAATTTTCAATCAAGTTAAAAGTAGTTACATGACCAAGCACTATCCATCTATGTCAAGAACATAATAAACATATGGAACACAGACCTTTAACAAATGTTTATTAGATAACATTTAGGGAGAAGAAAGATGAGAAAAGCTAATAATTAAATATATCTGGCAAACAAACAATAAATTTAAATTAAAATCCCTACCAAGTCCTGGACCAGTATATAAAAAGAATATATACACATCATCCTACAGATTTCTCTGGTGTGAGTCACTGTACTCAAGTCAGTCCTTCTGCACATATTGGAGAGGCAGAAGGATGGAATCAGTTTTTGTGGAAGAATTCATTAAGGAGATGGATATCCAGGAAGGTAAAAGTTGAGCCTGTTATTTTATTCCAGTTTTGTATTGACAGGAGCAGAGCGGTGGACTTGAAGTTCTGGGTACATCTTGGACACTTTGCCAGGAGTGTTGAAAAAAAAGCATTTTCAAACTTTCAAGGGTTGGCTGCAAACAATTTGAAACACAAAATTAATCATGAGTTGGAAGTGAAAACCTGCACGTGTCCTTTCAGAATAATTTTTCATCAACATTATTTTCTCTTAAATGTTTGCCTCTCTATTGCCATTTACTCCCCAGCAGCATCCAAACCACTAATTTGACCACACATAGAAAATATGTGGCTCTCTCAAGGAAATTTCTCACTTACCCATAAAGGCATGTGGTGAGAATTTGGTTAACTCCATAACAGAAGATAGGAAGTAAATCTTGTATTGTGAGACTCAGCCCATATATTTTTATTTCCTATTAGAATTCTAAAACTCAGGCTTGCCACTTGCTCTTATCAAGTGTGTTGCTACTTCCATTTGACCTGCCACCACTGTTCAAAGGATGGAGAAGAAAAAAAAAAGGTAAAGAAATCCCCTCTTTCCCTAGAATTTCTAAGGTTCAAGGATCTCTCCTGGGCATGGAAAAGCATTATCTCACATAGGTAAAGCAGAGAGCATGGTGAAATGTGATTCTCTGATAGTGCTTTTGGCCTCATATTTCAGCAAATAATTTTTTTAAAAATCAGTTTGCATAAATTAATTGTTGTTTAGGGTTTTTTTTAAGCATCAGCTTCACCTAGGTCACAATTAAAATGTTTGGAACTTACTGCACAATCCATTCTCACAGGCATTGGGGCAATCTCCACAGGGCTCTCCTTCCTTGTAGGGTGTCTTCATTGAGCTTATTAGGTTTCCCCTGAAACATCAGTGTTACCAACATCAGCTATGAAGTCACTACACCATATCTGAGAGGAAAAACTAAATTATAAAGATGTTTAGATTTACACTCAGTTACTTATATAACTTACTGTTACATTTAGGCTTGATCTTTGGTTATATGTCAATCAATTTTTACATATGTGCTGGGTTTATTTGAAATGCTTTGGCAGTGGGCAGAGAAGATGAAGAATTTGCAGGGGTGGTTTTGTGAGAAGACACCAGAGGCTGTCTCTGCTCCAGACAGGGCCAGTGTCGGCCAGCTCCAAGTTGAACCCATGTGATGGTGATAGTGGCTCTGTGATAACACATTCAAGGGAGGGTAAATTCTGCAACTGGTAGAAAGGAGTGAGAATAAGAGAGAGAAATCACTCTGCAGACACCCAGGTCAGTGCAGAAGGAAAGGCAGGAGGTTCCCCAGGCACTGGAGCTGAGATTCCCATGTGCAGCCCATGGAGAGGCAGCTGTGCCCCTGCAGCCCATGGATGTCCGTGGGGGTGCAAAGATCCACCTGCAGGAGGACCCACACTGGAGCAGGAGAACGCCTGAAGGAGGCTGTGATCCCATGGGATGCCCTCACTGGATCAGGCTCCTGACTGGACCTGTGACCCTGTGGGGGCGCACGTTGCAGCAGTCAGTCCTGAAGGAATGGAAGCACGGAAGGAATCCATGCTGGAGCAGTTCAGGAGGAACTACAGCCTGCAGGAAGGACTCACACTGGAGTTCATGGAGGACTGTCTCCAGTGAGAAGGACCCCACAATGGAGTGGAGGAAGAGCATGGGGGAGGAAGGAGTGGCAGAAATGGCACGTGAGAACTGACCAGAGCCCCCAGTCCCATCCCATTGTACTGCTGAGGGCAAGGAGGTAGAGAAAATCAGGAGTCAAGTTAAGCTTGGGAAGAAGGCGAGGGCTAGTAGAAGGTGCTTTAGATTTGATATTACTTCTTATTATTCTAGTCTGACGTGATTAGTAATAAATTAAGTTAGTTTTCCCAAGCTGAGTCTCTTTTTTCCGTGACAGTAACTGATGGGTGAACTCCTGTGACCTCATCCTGACCCAGGAACTTTTTGCCATATTTTTTAATTACTCTGTCCTGTTGAGGAGAAGAGTCAGAGAGGCTGGGTGAGCTACTGATGGTCAGTCAAGGTCAGCCCACAACAAGAAATTGTGAATGTGGAAATTAATTTTAGGCGCTATTTGAAATCATCACTTTTCCTTAACATTCCTGTTAAACTTTTTGGTATTAATTGTAGTCTTCACTGTACTGTACATATTAGTATGCCTTTCTGAACCAAGATTTCAAGTAGAATGTGAAAAATATTTATTTCTAATTAACTATTATGAAAATTAGGATTTTTTGGCATGTGACATTTAGTCTGAAAATCAGTGTCCCTTTTATATATTTTATGCTTTTTCTTGTTTGACAACACTTTTCATGAATATGCTTCTGTCCTTTCATATTCCTAATACAGTCTTCAAACCTGTTTCTCAGCTATTGGTGATGTGCCCTGTTACAAATTTCACCAACTCCTGAGTGATTTTGATAATGTAATAAGTACCAAAATCAGAATCAATACCTACGCGGGGCAGTACTGGCAGACGTAAAAGTAACTGTATGTAGTGTTGCTGCAGAAAGCGAAACCACATCCAATTTTATAAGAATTGTGCCAAACCATCTGTAGGTATAAGAATAAAAATCATGGGAGTATGAAAATATACATTTGAAAATCATTGAAACACAATATGCATCACAGAAATGTTTGCAATGATGTTAAGTGGCTTTATTTACCCTTTACAGTTAAAATATGAGCCCCATTTTAGTGCAAATCTGTTTTCATCCCTATTCAGCCAAAGAATATTTGGGATATAACAATAATAATTCAAGACACATGTTTATAAAACCTTTGATTTTGCATTTATGTCTTCATTCAATTGAAACTGTTAATGTAGGAATGATGATATAAAATTCTGTATCCTGTGTTTTGTGCAGGTACTGTAGAAGTTTAGGATAAGCCATTGTCCAACTACTTTGAGTCAAAAAAACTCTGTTGACTGCAACAAACCTATTTATATTTCCTTGCTGATACTTTAATAACCTTGTTTTCCCAATGTCTGGGCAATTTTCAGATGTTAGACAAACAAGTTGTTACTTCCTGAAGTCTTGAAATACCACTATCTTTACTCTTTACCCCTACATACACTCAGACTATTATGTTCATTTTAATTTTGTTACTTTACCTATTATTTTCATTCTAATTCTGTTCCTTTGAATGTGTTCATTTTGTTTTGTTAGAATAACTCTCATGTCTCCACTGTGTTTATTTCCTTTAAAGCTGAGACAGTAAAACTTACTTAGCTATCGTTTATTTGTTCATCCTGAAATATAAATATATATATATATAAAATACATCTACCTGAGTGTAATGGCCAAACATAGCACCTTTTGCTTTTGCCCCAGTTCCGTATTTGAAATTTTTCTCCTCATTGTACCAGGCCTGAAGAACATCTGACCATGAGAATGGGGCAGAGGACATGAAGAGATTTTCACCACATGGTACATCTGAAAAGAGAACAGTGCTGAGAAATGCATGGAGAATACATGCATGAGAAAAAAACCCCAACAAAACAAACCAGCAAAAGGTGGGAGGATTTTCATAGAAATTCTCATCCTAAATGGGGCAGCAGGATGTTGGTTTTTTTCCAGTTTAGTGACATCACCCTTTGTAAATAGTGAAGGTGTCACTTGACCAGTTTACAGCATGGCCTGTTTGTCTGCTGGTTGGTTGTTGGTAGATATTCTGTATGACTGTGGAGACACCTGCACAGGTGCATTGCAGGTTCATGACTCTAATTTTGCTATTTGGAAGTTGCCAACATAATCATTATCCAGATCACTGCCCAGTAATCTTGGGAAAATCCCAGTAATCCAAATTCTACTTCTGGTACACAATAAAGTGTCTATATTGCCCTTATCTACTGTTTTTATTCAGATTTAACCAATTGCATTGGTCCTCAAATGGGATTCACCCTGGCAAAAAACAGGATTTGGATTTTAGGAAGAAATATTGACAGGGCTGTCCACACCTTAGATATGGTGTGGGCAGAAGTCATTCAACAGAACACTGGGCTGTTAACACAGCACAGCTGTAAATTCAAGATCCAGTGACTGAAGTGTTAATCTGAACCTCAAAGAAGGTTTCAGGTTGCCATTTGCCAGGGGATTTAAAAGCTCTGGCTGGTCTGAGAAACTGTGCTTAGCACCACCAGTCAGTTTTACACCTTTGCCTTTTGCCCCTGTCTTCCCAGACATTCCAAACCAGCACACGTAAACAGGTTTCTGCACTTTACTGGCTCTGGATCTTGAGATTCACTTTTTTTCTGATGGATATTTTAGGTGAATATGCTTTACCACTATGATTTAATTTTTTCATCTGCAGTAGAAAATGCAATATACCTATGTAAAACTGGGATGAGAATGGGGTTGAATTTTCTCACTCACTGGGCAGATTTCTGCCTAGAAATTTCCCTTTGTCACATGACAAAAAAATCAATATGGAATTAAAATTTCATCTCATTTCCCCCCAACAAGCAAAACCCCAAACCGGTCGCATGAATAATGTGTGACGCTGTTCAGTTCCACTCATGCTTCTCTTACTTGTTCTCCTCAGATTAGGAGGACTGTGCCTTAAAGTACATTGACTGGCCCAATTCTGGGCATTTGCGGCAGCTGGAGGACACCATTCCTTAAAAAAAGAAAAAAGAAATATCTGTCACATACCTATGAATAACCCCTCATAAAGGAGCAACTTTTAGAAATCACATTTAAATTTAAAAAAATCAGATACAAAATCCTTTTCATCCCATTTCTTGAGGGAAGAGATAGGTAGGAGCAAAGTTACTGTACACCAAGGGAATAGCAACTCTAAAGCCTGATGAAGAATGCATCAGAAAGAAATTAATTATGCTATGGATCTTTCTTCTTCTTTTAATTTTACTTCCAAAGAGACATTACTGTTGATACATCACCAAATTTTCCAGTTCTTTTTTTCCACCTTCCCAGCCTTACCTTTCTCTTGGTGCTGGCTGTGCTCAATCCTTAGGAAAGGTCTGGAGAAGGAATTTGTGGCTAAATCAAATAATGTGACCCTGCATCAGTCCTGTATCTCTCATAGAGTCCACTACTCATTAAAAATAAATTTACAGCACACAACTTACCATCTTCATCATGTTGCTGGCAGTTGGTTTTACTCCTCTCCTGAGGGCATTATGTCTGTCAACAATCAGCTTTTGCTGCTCTGCTCTGCTGCTTGACAGAGCACTGAGAGCTTCCGTTTCCTAAATTGAAAAAAAAAAAAAAATCTGTTTCATTTGAATGTTACTAAATCCTGCATCCTGTGTAGGAAATATTAAAATACAAAAATTTTATTATCAGCCAAGGAGATAATCCCTGTGGGGGAGGAAGGTCTGTGGTCTGCTTTGTCTCCTCAGTGTCTCCAGGGGTGCTTCCATGTGGAGCAGCATTCCAGTGGTTCCACAGCGTCAAGCTCAGCAGTAATAACACTGATTCCTGTATTGCGTCTTCCAACCCTCTGTGGAGGACTGAGGCACTCTGGAGTGCCTCTGTGCCTGTAGACTCATACATTTGGGCAACAGAAACAGACATTTACCAATATTATAATTTCCTTAATGAGGTTTGGTGGAAAGAGGATCTAAAAATCATCTGCCTGTATGAATTGTGTTTATGATGTGTTTCTTCTCTGTCTAGTTTTAAACGTCCCTATCAATGTTTTTCTGTTGAAGAACTCTGCTGTTCAATCACAGGATCATCTCAGGCCTCTTGTGGTACTTCATAAGGACGTCCCACTGAACAGAAAAGGTTTATACCTTTCATGCCATAGATTTTCTTCCAATTCTGTCATAACTGATAAAATTTCTCATGCTTTTCATATGTTCCCTAATTAAAAAAGAGCCATGTGAGGAACTAGGCCTCCTCTTTATGTCCATTCTCAACTAGTCTAGACTGCAGCACTGAGAGGAGAAATTGAAGAATTAGGGGGAAATGCAGTCAAGCCATAAGTCACATCCAGTGTTTCTGCTGCAGAAGTAGCAAACTACAGATTTCAGACTAAGTTTGAGTTGGGAGGAACCACTCTGTGTGTGCATCCAGGGTATTCATTCAGCTGTTTGAGGAAAATCAGGGATACGGGCTGAGCGGATGGGACTGTGAGCAAAGGGAGAGGCAACCCCTCAGGGCATGTAGGATGAAAAAGGAAGAGCAGCAGGTAAATTATATCTGTAAACCTATGTGGAATTAATGGGAAAAGTGCTGGATCTTTAGGAGATCCAGATTATTTGATTTGTGTATGGAAACTTCTGGAAAATACAGTTATCTCTGATCCAACTAACAAGTAATGCTGAATCTTTAGATTTTTTTGTGCAAATGTAACTAGACAACTACTTTGAAATGATGCAGACTTCAAGGATAAATGCTTTCCAGATCCTAAATACCTCATCAGACTCATTCTGCATATGTTTGGTGTGCATAGGAAAAAAACTTATTCAGTCAGACTACAAGTGCCTCAGGGACACCCAAATTTTACAAATAAGAGAGATGTATTCTACCTGTCCAGTGGATGGAGGCAGCACAGCTGTGAGACACAGGAACACCACTGGCAGATTCATCTCTGAAAAGGTGAGAATGAGGAAATAAATTATTTTTTACAGAGATTTCATTTCTCTGAATACAAAATACATCGTTGTCCTGTGTGTTTGCTGGCTTTTGCTCAAGTTCCTTCCTTCCTTCCTTCCTTCCTTCCTTCCTTCCTTCCTTCCTTCCTTCCTTCCTT